>OZ021727.1:91209261-91661761 GCA_963978545.1 Linyphia triangularis
GTAAGGATTTCAAATATAAAATAAAATATAATATACAATATTTTCGAATTTTTAATTTATGTCAATTTCTTAAGTGATCGTTTTCGTGCCTACGCACCATATTTCAAGCTTTTGTAGAAATTAGTTTCTAAATGCATTGGGCTAGAAGTTTGCAACAAAGCGAATATAGGGAATTATCCTTACTAGGACTTCTCCTTAACTGGACTTATCTTGATGGATCTTGTATCTGTGATTGGTCATACTTTTTATATTGGTATTTGTATGTCCTACTCTTTATAAGTGCAGTGCAGTGGTTGATACAATTAATGACGAACGTAGGTAGAATTTGCATAAGTTTGTCTTTTCTAGTTGATCTGGAATTTCAAAAGATATTTGTTCGTATTTACGTGATTTGCGTAATCACTTTCAAAGGCCCAATTGCATGGTAATAATAACTATTATTTCCAATGTAATAACCAGTTACTTCTCTCAGATAATACGAGACAGATTGAGAGGCGACTGCATGTTTCGGTACCCCATCGAACATCATTCTAAATTTTTTATTGAATGTGGAGAAAAGTAGGTAGATTACGAATCCCGTGGTCTGCCTTGGCAAAAATGGCTGAAACTGGTCAAAAATCTACTTTGAATGAGTTGAACTAGATCCGATAGCCAAATATGTCATAACTTGCCAAAATATGAGCCCACTTTTTTGTCTGGTAACCCAATTTGATTTTCAATGAAGAAGGGCGCAGACGATTTTTGATTTCTGGGTCGGAAAACTAGCATATTTTAAAAGTAAACCAAATCGGCAATATCAGTTACGTCATTAGTGACGTAATATTTATTGCCAATTTGGCTCATTTCTAAAAGATGCAAGAAAGCCGTCGCCAGGTATCTGAATCATCTGCATCCTTCTTAATTAAAAATTAAAGTGCGAAAGGTTACCAAACAAAAAAAGAATGCTCATTATTTGGCGAGTTATGGTATATTTGACAATCGGATTAAGTTCAATTCATTCAAAGTCGATTTTTGACCAGTTTCGGCCATTTTTGCCACGGCAGGCCAATGGATTTGTAATCTACTAACTTTTCTCCACATTCTATAAAAAAAATTCAGAATGATGTTCAATAGAATCCCTAAACATGCAGTCGCTTCTCGGACTAATAGTATACTTTATATGTAAACCATTAGAAATAGATGAGTAAATATGTATATACTATTAAATATGAATTGTTCGTTTTGTGTCACACTATTATTAGGAAAGAGATATACCAACCCCTGAGGTTTCGAATCCAACCCTCTGTTAAATATCTCAGTCTAATGACGCAAGATAATGGAACCTGTCAGACTCATCGTCCAAGTTGAAATGCTTCTATAATTAATGCAAGATTTATGAATATTTTATTACGAATTATCATTTCATTTGGGACTACAATACGAAGTTAAATGTAGATCGCTGGTGCTAATGTCAGTTGATTCTCTTACATATTTAAATACTCATTTTAGGGGGCTGAGTAAGTATAAGCACGACTTGTTTTAAATTTTTAACCCATTTCAGATAATTACATTTAAAATTACCGAAACGCTATATCTTCTGTTAACCCGCTGGTATGATAATATCTTTTGCAAATGTATAGGGACCTTTGTTAAATCTAGATGCACGGCATTTCACCTTTCTACTTTATTGCCAGGCATCTTTTACCGCAAGCCACTCAGCCTCTCATATCTGCGTATTACAGTATGTCTGAGAGATGAATTTATTTTTTTTACGGGTAGCAGCTACCCAAATAGCACACATCCTCCCAAGGAGGTCCCTGGGAAGTCATTCGTAGTCCCGGGGATGACTGGGGACTTCCTAGGGACCTCCCTGGGAGAATGTGTGCTATTTAGGGTAGTCACTTTAGTAAGACCCCTAAGTTTCAACTCTCCAATTATATTACTTAGAATACTAGTAGCTCTTAGCATATATAAATATAGAACAAACTTACCACATGCCTCAAAGCCTCCAAAATCAAGAAATAATAATAAAAAAAGTGTAGTTGGCATTATAAAATCGACCATTGGCGATATTTTATCGCCTACGAAATGATCGCCAATTGTTAATTTCTTTTCCCCTTGCCAACTTTTTTTGCATATCTGAAAAACTATTTATTTAAAATAATTTTGTATTATCATCATTCATATTGAATGCATAGGTACGTCATGGACTGCTGTTCGATAAATTTAACTTTCATAGAAAAATCTCTAGTAATTTTCCGCAATTTGTATGCTGTTGAGAACGGTTTTTAAAACTTACTTACGACCAAATAATAGTTAAAAAGAATAAAGAAGTCGACTAGTTATATAGTTCTCGTAGTTAGGCCGCCAACAAACAGTTTGTCAGCGGTCGACTGTATAGTAAGTACTAAAAAAAAAAAAAAAAAAAAAAAAAAAAAAATTGTATGCTTAACCCTTTTATTCCTTGGAAATTTTCTTGCAAGTTTAAAAATTATGAACACAAAACATTTTAAAACAAGTTATTGTATTACAAATAAGTAATAAATTTAAAATTAATACTTTAAAAACGAAATGAAATCCAAACAAAAACATCTCTGTAAAAAGGCGCCAAGTTCTTCATGCAATGATTATGGCCGTGAAAAGTATTGAGAGTTAAAGTAGAGCCAAGTTTAAAGTTGTTGTAAATTACGGGCAATGAAAATTAGTAAAATTTTCTTCTCAAAGTCAAAATTCCCCTGTATAGTAGGGTGATTAAAAAATATTAGCAAAATTTCAAACTTTGAAATTTCACTGAGGTACCAGCTAATTTTGTTCTCCCACCAAAAAAAAAAAAAAAAGTAATGCTGAATTTAATGAAAATTGAACAATATTTAGAGGTGGCACAACCAACTTGAATTTTAAGAATTTCATGGAATAGTCTTACAAACGCTCAACGTAACATAACATACACTATACAATACAAACGTTTTTATATTTTACATAGAAAACAATCTTTCATGGAGTATAATACAATATTTTATGGTATATATTGTGATGTTAAAGATTGATGGTATTGTTAGTATACCTGTTTACACTAGAAATTTATCAGTAATCGCTTCCATAACTTTCCTAATAAAGTACTTATTCTGAGGTCTCGAAACTTTCTTTCCACATCGTTCACCACCCTAATACCCCTAACAATGTTTTCTTCAGTTCGGTACTTTTTGTTTTCTTGCCATTTCAGTCGGTGAAAAGAAAATCTTTTTTTAATGCCCATTACATCACAGAACCTCAGTGAATTTGAAGGGTAAAATTGTTTCGAGATTTGCTGGGGAATAGCGTTTGCAATGATAATTAATTTCTTTATAATGTTTTCTAAATTCGGGCTTTTATTATAAAGTGCTGTAATAATTTTGGATTTGGATTTTGTACTGGCATTTCTATAAAAAAAAATGAGAAAAATAAGTCCCTCTCCGAGATACCAAAGTTGAGAAAGCACCTTTTTGAATGAAACACTAGAAATACCTTCAATGATGTTCTCGTAGCCATAAAGCTTCGTCGAGGTAACCAAGTTGTCATTTAGAGCCGCAATTAGAAGAGTGGTAAGAAAACACAACTTCCAGTAGATGCAGAAAATAAATATAGCAAGGACTCTTAACATTTATTCTTCCATTTTAATAAGTTTGACAACTGCTCCTTGAATATCCATATTTTGATGGCCATTATGGCTTTTGCCATCCCTTCATTCCCATAAAAAAAAAGGGAGAAAATTCAGTAAATCTCCGAGATACTAAAGTTGAGAAAGAATCTTTTTGAATGAAACACTAGAAATACCATCAATGATGAGAAAGCCGTAGCCATGAAGCTTCGTCGAGGTAACCAAGTTGTCATTTAGAGCCGCAATTAGAAGAGTGATAAGAAAACACAACTTCCAGTAGATGCAGGAAATAAATATAGCAAGGACTCTTAACATTTCTTCTTCCATTTTAATAAGTTTGACAACTGCTCCTTGAATATCCATATTTTGATGGCCATTATGGCTTTTGCCATCCCTTCATTCCCATAAAAAAAAAGGGAGAAAATTCAGTCCACCTCCGAGATACCAAAGTTGAGAAAGTACCTTTTTGAATGAAACACTAGAAATACCTTCAATGATGTTCTCGTAGCCATAAAGCTTCGTCAAAGTAACCAAGTTGTCATTTAGAGCCGCAATTAGAAGAGTGGTAAGAAAACACAACTTCCAGTAGATGCAGGAAATAAATATAGCAAGGACTCTTAACATTTATTCTTCCATTTTAATAAGTTTGACAACTGCTCCTTGAATATCCATATTTTGATGGCCATTATGGCTTTTGCCATCCCTTCATTCCCATAAAAAAAAGGGAGAAAATTCAGTAAATCTCCGAGATACTAAAGTTGAGAAAGAATCTTTTTGAATGAAACACTAGAAATACCATCAATGATGAGAAAGCCGTAGCCATGAAGCTTCGTCGAGGTAACCAAGTTGTCATTTAGAGCCGCAATTAGAAGAGTGATAAGAAAACACAACTTCCAGTAGATGTAGGAAATAAATATAGCAAGGACTCTTAACATTTATTCTTCCATTTTAATAAGTTTGACAACTGCTCCTTGAATATCCATATTTTGATGGCCATTATGGCTTTTGCCATCCCTTCATTCCCATAAAAAAAAAGGGAGAAAATTCAGTCCACCTCCGAGATACCAAAGTTGAGAAAGTACCTTTTTGAATGAAACACTAGAAATACCTTCAATGATGTTCTCGTAGCCATAAAGCTTCGTCAAAGTAACCAAGTTGTCATTTAGAGCCGCAATTAGAAGAGTGGTAAGAAAACACAACTTCCAGTAGATGCAGAAAATAAATATAGCAAGGACTCTTAACATTTATTCTTCCATTTTAATAAGTTTGACAACTGCTCCTTGAATATCCATATTTTGATGGCCATTATGGCTTTTGCCATCCCTTCATTCCCATAAAAAAAAGGGAGAAAATTCAGTAAATCTCCGAGATACTAAAGTTGAGAAAGAATCTTTTTGAATGAAACACTAGAAATACCATCAATGATGAGAAAGCCGTAGCCATGAAGCTTCGTCGAGGTAACCAAGTTGTCATTTAGAGCCGCAATTAGAAGAGTGATAAGAAAACACAACTTCCAGTAGATGTAGGAAATAAATATAGCAAGGACTCTTAACATTTATTCTTCCATTTTAATAAGTTTGACAACTGCTCCTTGAATATCCATATTTTGATGGCCATTATGGCTTTTGCCATCCCTTCATTCCCATAAAAAAAAGGGAGAAAATTCAGTAAATCTCCGAGATACTAAAGTTGAGAAAGAATCTTTTTGAATGAAACACTAGAAATACCATCAATGATGAGAAAGCCGTAGCCATGAAGCTTCGTCGAGGTAACCAAGTTGTCATTTAGAGCCGCAATTAGAAGAGTGATAAGAAAACACAACTTCCAGTAGATGTAGGAAATAAATATAGCAAGGACTCTTAACATTTATTCTTCCATTTTAATAAGTTTGACAACTGCTCCTTGAATATCCATATTTTGATGGCCATTATGGCTTTTGCCATCCCTTCATTCCCATAAAAAAAAGGGAGAAAATTCAGTAAATCTCCGAGATACTAAAGTTGAGAAAGAATCTTTTTGAATGAAACACTAGAAATACCATCAATGATGAGAAAGCCGTAGCCATGAAGCTTCGTCGAGGTAACCAAGTTGTCATTTAGAGCCGCAATTAGAAGAGTGATAAGAAAACACAACTTCCAGTAGATGCAGGAAATAAATATAGCAAGGACTCTTAACATTTCTTCTTCCATTTTAATAAGTTTGACAACTGCTTCTTCAGTATCCATATTTTGATGGCCAGTATGGCTTTTACCATCCATCTTTCCCAGTGAAGTCAAACTGGATCCAAAAAAATGTTTGGAGAAGAACTACCTAAGAAAATTAATATCGATTCCAATAGCTCAAAGTAATCGTTGAAAGAGAGGAACATTTCTTTAGGAAACGCAATGGTGTAATCCTTTCGGTCTGCTACAGATTGTACAGTGAATGCATCGGTGATTTATGCGTTGTATTTGTTCTTGCCACTGGATTTCCAAATATATTTAAAGCGTTTGAAAACAAAAGTATCGGGATAAGAAGAAACTTCATATTGTGACACTGCATCTAAGACAATTTCATATGTATGCAGCCTCATGCTTGATACAGAAAGCTCTTGATCGAGTTTTTACTCAATCAGAATGCATGCCTTCGTATCAAAGCATTGCTTTTATATTTTTTGGCTAATTTCCAATGCTCAGAGTTTCATAAACTGTAATTGTTGCATGACCAGAAGAAACTTTGGCCACCTGATCTGGTAAACTTCGGAACCAACTGCTCTAGGTCTTTTCCCATGGCTGCAACTATTATTGAGTCAATTTATCTTTCAATTGGATATTATTACCCCACCAAAGATTATGCCATCTCAAAAAAATACAAATTACCCCACCAAAGGTTATGCCGTCCCAAAAAAATACAATCGGAATTAATGTGCAGGATTTAAAAAGTATATTGCTTAGAATGAATAAGTAGTTAAGTTTTTTTTTCTCACCCTTTTCTTCTTTCTAACTTCCTTCGCATGGCTTAGTAAAAATTAAACACTTTAAATAATGAAATGAATCGAGGTGAGTCTTACAGACAAATCACAAACACAAAAAGAAAGAACCATTGTTTGTTAGACGAAATTAAACAGGTATTTGTGTGTTTGCTTATCTTCAAGAAAAGAATATTATATCAATCACACATCATTACTGAAGACTCCAAATTTTTTAGAGAAATTCAACTAAGAAAATCAAACTCACCTGCAGTGGTGAAGAACTATTTATATTTTTGGTCGAGTTCAAATGACTTTTTTTTTTTTTTTTTGTTTGTTTTTTTTTTTTTTTTGTAATCCAAATCCAAAAAATACCATTTTCTATAGCTTTTCTAGCAACTTCAAAGCAAGATGCTGAAAATAAAGTACATTGTTTACTTATGATATTAGCATTAAATTCGAAAATGATTCTTTTTAGTTTCAGCTTTATAATGTAACATTTCTAAAATGATTATTTCCCAATTCGCCGTAAGAAACAATTTTATAATCTTTTCATGCAACAGAAGTTAATTTACGACCTCAAGGACTTTAGCGTAGACTCGAGCACTTTCTATTCACTTGAAAAATACTTTATGTAAATATACAATTTAATTAAGTTTGCGCATATTCTATCTAAAGCATGGTCGAAAGGGAAAATGCATAAATTTAATAAAATCCCACCTTACTATCCACAGCAGATATCAACAACGTTCTTCCTCAGGAGGCAGTTAAGCGAGAATTTATTTGAAATGGTTACTGCGTAGCGGAAATCTTCATTTAATTTATAGTCTTAAGCAAGAGCTTACGAGCAGAATGTACTTGTTATCTCACAACGGCTTTCAGATCAGCAGGAGGTTTTCTTGTAATAAATTTAGATATTTCGTATAGTGCATTCGTAAATTGTTCGTGTCGGTTGGTTGCATTGGAGAATTTTCTGCAAAGAACTACATATTTCAGTTTTACATTCTGCCAGCAGATTGTAAGACTAAAATCATAGGCCATTTATGAAAGAAGGTGTCTTCAGACAGGATTTTCAAGATGAAACCTTCTCGCACGTGTGTTTCAAACACTGATCTCTACTACCAACTTCTGGATAGCGTATGATTGGTTATTGAATTGAAATTAAAGTAGGCTTAATAATAATTATAGATATATATTGTAGCAACTTGCTCAAAACTATTTAAAATTTGTTTGTAACTATGGGCAACCTATTTCAAAGCATTATGGGGGAAGTATTCAAATGGCATCATCTGCTTGCAATGCAAAAACAGCTTATAAGCAAACCAGAAGTCGTAATAGAGATCAGTGGTTTTGAATTGCACGTCTCGACAACCAACAAGAGACCATCTGTAACAATCAGCGGCATAACTCGTGACCATAGATATTGTAGAAGGCCATTCAACTACGCCATGTTTTATCTTCTACGTCATCAGTGGTGGATACAAATTATGGGATCACGAGGTAAACATTGTATGAAAGTAGATACACTGATCTTCAAATTCTGCATTTACTAGTCATTCGATGGTTATTATGGACGATTTATACGTTTAATATTTGGGGAAAATTTTACAAAATGCCGAGTTCTTGTTCCATTCAAAAGTGCAACTGGAACTCCAGAACTAATCCTAAGGTTTATGTGTTCAAATTCTCTCACAGGTTTAGAAAACAATGGTGCTATGCGATACATCAAAACAATTTTATCCCTACAAAATACAGCAAGGCAAGTGTAACTTTTTAATAAAATCTTTAATATTTTTTAAAATATAAGTGTATAATTTTTGGAGAAGTTATTTAAGCGCTGAAAAGAAATGCTAACTATATTTACGATAGTGATAACTTTTCTTGGGCTTCAACTTTTTTGTTGCTATTTTTCAAATGAAAGTTTAGAAAACAATCTTTTGGTAACAATTCCAAGTACGATAAGAATTTTGCGCCAAATTAATTTTCGCCCCAACCATTTTTTTCTTTTTTTTTTAATTGAAAGTGAACTACCTATGGTTGACAAAATTTGACGCTGTTTTATGTAAACAATTCTTGGCATAGAATTCGTACCGTACTTAGAAGTTTTACCCAATCTTTTCTAGCCTTTCAAAATGACCAACATAGAATAAAAATTTAACGTGGAAACTTTTTCTTATTTCAATGTAATGTTTTGTTAAAAATTCGATACAGTTGTTTAGAAATTTGTGTCCTCTATTTAAGGTATGCGAGCTGCATTTTCATCCAAATGATACAGTACATTCAAAGGAGCCATTTGATAAGAAGACTGAATAAGATTAGTTTTTGTAAGGTTACAGTACATGCTTGTCTTGACAAACACTGTGAATTGAAAAAAAAAGTATATACTATTTATATTTCCTCCAAATGTTGGATTTCTATAAAAATATGAGCCTTGAATTTGGTTGCGGTATTTAAGCTATTATACTATTTGTGTTTTGTTTATTGTGTATATTTGTTGTGTTTTATCAATTGCATACATCAATGCTTTGAATTAGTGCTTTTCTTGTTTCCTTTCACATTGCAACCGCTTAGAAATATTTTAAAATTACTTTTGAAAAAAATAATCATTTTAACGAACAGAAATTATACTTAATCGTACTTATAAGGGAATGGATGAAGTTTGTATCCTTAAGTTACATACAAAATTAGTGTTTTAAGATGTAGGGATAATCTTATTTTTTACATTGTCAAAGAAATAAAATCATCGAATTGTATCCACGATCTGTGACGTCATAATGATAGTTGGATGGCCTTCTATAATATCGGAGGTCACGTGATAACTTGTTCTTTTGAAAAGAGATTACTTAGTGTTTAGATTTGTATTGACTATTTCTTAGGTAAAGAAGATTATTACTTTCAATCATCCATTTGTTTAGGTATACATATACAATTGAGATGATTTTCTTTAATTTTTAGGTTATAATTTCAAACTTTTTAGCAGTATATCAGAATTATAAATGATGATTTTTTATAAATAAACTTTTATTTTCCGTCAGTATTTTAATCAGCTAATTGCAATTAAAGTGACTAATTAGGACCATTATTAGAACATACATAAATAAACTTGTAATTAACTTACAGGTATGATTTTTATTTCAAATAAAATATACTATATTGACGCGTGTTTCTATGGAGAATTTTGAAATTGGCTTCAATATTTATTTAATTATAAGTTTTTAAATAAAAAGTTCATAAAAATATTTAGTTTTTAACAAAAAATGAAGATTAAAATATGCATAAAAAATTTGTTCATAACAATATATATTAGATGCTTCATAGGAAACACATTCACAACTTGTGTCTTCAGAATAAAATTAGAATTTTGTAAATCGAATAATTTATTGTGAAGTTATGGCCGTTGGCGTAAAGTCATATAGTACCAAAATGTTATTCTTCAGAAAACGCCTTTAAAGTTTACTACACTAATGAACGTGATACAAAACAGGTTCACAAAACCCTCTGTAATTTAAAAAGTAAATTGAGTCTCAGTAAGAAAATGGTATCATTTTAATGGTAATGAATTCGGGAATATTTTAAAAACAAAAAACAAAAACGCAGAATTGAGTCAAATTTTGCATCTCCTAACGTATTGTTATGAATTTTTCCACTGAGGCAATGATGGCACAGTTTTCACGGTTTAAAAGTATTTATTCTATCTTCAGAAAACTCACAAAATCTATTCACAGGCAACAGTTTAACTACTCTCAAGCTTCAACACAAGCTTCAACAAAAATAACTTCGAATTCAGCGATAATACAAGCGCACTCCAATAGGTCAACAAAGCGATCAGCTTTCAACGAAATCCGAAGTACATCTGAAAACTTTCCCGTTCTCCAGTCTTTTTATAAACAAGCGCGTGAGACATTCTCGAAATTTCCAGCCAATTCACCGGAAAGAAATTTCTCGAAACGTCTCGATTACTTCAGGTGTTGCCACCTTTTTCTAACTTGTATAATCGCTATTAATTACTAAATAAAATTGGATAAAAATAAATTACAATAGAATTTTGAAATAATACGTCACTATTTACAATATATACAGACAATTTGTGCAACATTTCCCCCTTCTTAAAGACTGCACGTCCCGGGCAGTGAAGTCCTTAAGAGGAAAGGCAATTCAATCACTTCTACTATAATATGGGGCTAGTCTATTGTTATGTACAACTCTATGTTTACAGGAGGGTGTCCGTTGAATCGTTACCACGACGTCGTTGATCTTCTTAAGGACCCCATACGGCCCTTCCCAGTTCGTCTGGAGCTTAGGGGAGAGTCCTTTCCGACTTTTAGGGTTCCCTAACCACACCTTGTCACCTTCCTGGAATGAACGGTCCATGGCCTTGGCATAGTACCGGATCTTCATGCGCTGCGTCATGATGTTGTTTCTCTCTCTGGCGAACCGATGTACGGCTTCCAAACGTGCCTGCAGATCATCTAGATACTGGACAGGCGAGGAAGGAGTGTCTTGTGGTTGTCCAAAGAGGAGGTTGCTGGGGAGCCTAAGGTCTCTTCCACACATCGTTAGAGATGGAGAAAATCCGGTGGTCTCGTGAGTTGCACTCCCGTATGCCAACAGAAGCGGTGAAAGTTTCCGATCCCCATCTTGCTGGTTATATGATTTTGAGATTGCGTCCGAATCATCCGCGGGTGCAGCTGATAGATCCCGGGACCTCCGTTCGATGCTTGTAACAGGAGTACGGATGTCGATTCCCTCGTCACTAACTTTGTCCATTTCCACATGAACCACTTCCTGGGAGGGTTTCATCAACGTCGCTTTCTTCGGTTCTCTTTCCGAAGCTGGTGAGGTACTTTTCATAGTTGTGGACTCTTCAGCATTCTCTATGACATTGTCTTCATGAGCCATAATCCTATATACGCACAGCTCTTTCATGTCTAGATCGTGCAAAGGAACTTCGTCTCTCCATGTTTGCAGCTTGCTTTTCTCAAAATTCAGCGTAATTCCATTTTTCTTCAAAAAGTCTAGTCCGAGAATGCATGGATCTACAATTTCGGCAACATAAACGGTGTGCTTGTAGGTGTTAAATCCAAGGGCAATGTCCACTTGCAATTTCCCATGCACAGAGATATTACCACCAGACACAGTTTGTAGAGAAACAGAGGGCGCTGTGTAGAGGAGTCGGCTGTTCAGGCGACGAGCCACGTCCGTCCTTACGATCGTTACGTTCGCTCCCGAATCGACGATTAGACGACATGGAGTTCCGTTGATCTCCCCCTTCACGAATAAACCCTGGTTTCCTCCTTGTCGGGATGAAACGTGGAAACGACTGGTCGGGGCTTCACCTGTTCTACATTGCAGCTTCTGCCCTGCGAGATGACATCTTCTTAGATTCAGTTGTGGAGAATCCGTGGTAGTGTTATCCCTTCTCTTTTTCAAATCAAGGCAGTTTCGTCGTAAATGCCCTTCCCGTTTGCAGTGCCAGCAAACGACTCTAGTCCTTCGATCCCTGGCTCCGGGATAGCTTCTCATCATTCTATCGATTTTGCTTTCCAGTTCTCGAAGCTTACTGGTGACAAAGTCAGAAGAATCCTCGGCTAATGCCCCACGCACATATCGTCGGTCTTTTCCAGAAGCTGGCTGTGCGGCTTCCACTCTCATGGCGTACACGAGGGCCGACTTCAGGTTTTTGTTTTGGGATAACCTTACCGCCTGCTGCACATCGGGATCTTGAATAGCGTCGATGAAATACTGCAGAGAAAGATCATCTCGTACATCCGGGGGACAGTCTGGGAAAGCGAGGAGCGACAGTCTTTCTATATCCGATGCCAATTCTTGAAGAGTTTCATTGGCCTTCTGCTGTCTCACTTTCAGTTGCAGTCTGTTATAATCCTTTAGATGTTGCTCCCCAAACCTTAATTCCAACGCACTTGCCAGCGCCACGAATTCTCCCCGCTTCTCTTCAGGTAGTGTCTGTAGAATGTCAGCAGCTTCACCTCGAAGAGATGCTGCGAGATGGAATGCTTTCGAAGTATCGTCCCAACCATTCGCAGACGCAATCATTTCAAATTGCGTTTGATAAACGCGCCAAGACGACTTCCCATCAAAAGGGGCCACTTTGATGTTAGAGCGCGGCGCCATAAAGGGGATGGAAGCGTTATCCCAATTAGGTGACGCTATGGCCAGAGCTTCACGCGTTTCCATTTTTCGCAGCCTTTCTTCTACAACGTCAATGAATTTGTCTTGCTCTTCCTTTAAGGTGGAAACTTTTTCTTGCATGGTGGAAACTTTTTCTTCAACTTCATTTCTCACTGTCTTAAAATCTTCTCTGACATCCAAAATATCCGCCTTCATTGATTGAAGAACACTCTCTGTGCGCTCCATAAATCTATCAACGGACGCAGAAGATGATTCTTGCTTGGATGCTAAAGCTTTAATATCCGATGATGTCGCTTCTTGGCTGGCGGTGATTGCGGCGGCGAGTTCAGCATTTGTCATTTCTTGACGGGCTTGACCAGCTGCGATTGTAGCGGCGAGTTCGGCATTTGTCGTTTCTTGACGGGCTTGACCAGCTGCGATTGTAGCGGCGAGTTCGGCATTTGTCGTTTCTTGACGGGCTTGACCAGCTGCGATTGTAGCGGCGAGTTCGGCATTTGTCGTTTCTTGTCCGGCTTTTATTTCGGCTTTCATTTCTTTCATTTCGGCTGAGGCGGTTTCTTGGCAGGCTTTCATTCCAGCAAGCATTTCCATCAACTGTTTCATTTGGGTCTTCCATCATTCCTCTAGTAGTCGGCATTCAAGATGACTTGACCCCACTTCTGACACCACTGTTATGAATTTTTCCACTGAGGCAATGATGGCACAGTTTTCACGGTTTAAAAGTATTTATTCTATCTTCAGAAAACTCACAAAATCTATTCACAGGCAACAGTTTAACTACTCTCAAGCTTCAACACAAGCTTCAACAAAAATAACTTCGAATTCAGCGATAATACAAGCGCACTCCAATAGGTCAACAAAGCGATCAGCTTTCAACGAAATCCGAAGTACATCTGAAAACTTTCCCGTTCTCCAGTCTTTTTATAAACAAGCGCGTGAGACATTCTCGAAATTTCCAGCCAATTCACCGGAAAGAAATTTCTCGAAACGTCTCGATTACTTCAGGTGTTGCCACCTTTTTCTAACTTGTATAATCGCTATTAATTACTAAATAAAATTGGATAAAAATAAATTACAATAGAATTTTGAAATAATACGTCACTATTTACAATATATACAGACAATTTGTGCAACAGTATATGTATACCTTTTAATTTAGGGTAAGGAAAGAATAGTATTGGGTTGGGAAGAAAGTAATTTCTGTTTTTAAGTAAGAAATGAAACTCAATTTTTTCTATTCCAAAAATGAACTTTAATCAGTCAAATAACTTCCATTTTGTTCGATGACCTTTCACCATACTTCTGGTAACTTTATGATCCTGCGCTCATAGAAATTCCGCTTCTTATCAGCAAAAACCTCAACCAAGTGCGATTTGAGCTCATCGGTATAAGAAATTTATATCATTTAAAAAGTTTTGTAAATTTCGAGGTCGGAGTTATATGGGAGATGCAACATCACCTCCCCAAAAAAGCTCCAATAATTTTGTAAGTGTTGCTAAGAGTACATGAGGCCTTGTTGGAGAGTTCTATTTCGTTTTGGTACATAACTCAACAGTCCGCCAACAACTTCAACAGCAGGTGAGGATTCCAGTCAGGGGGAAACTTGTATCGCGAATTGTATTCATAAAAAGGGTATTGTTGTCCGTGGGAATTAATGGGGATATTTTCAGATCTTATTGTCAGGTAGGGTCAGTGAATAAAGGTACCACGAAAATATGGATCATAAATAAGTATACCACATTTTATTAAATTCCTAGATGCAGAAAAAAATAGCATTTCTTATGAAAACATGTTGTTGTTGACCGGTGGTAACCCATGAGAAACGAGGGGGACAGGATGACAGGGATTGTTAACCAAGTTATAGATTCCAATAACAACAACAACAACATAGATTCCAGGTGGTATGGAAAGAGACAAATATTATTGTAAAAATGCTTAACTCGAAAACAAGCAAGGTGTATAAATATAAGGAATCATTCGGGGGATTCATATTCAGATTCAGCATTCGAAGTTGAGAGTTAGTTATCAGATACCAGAGATCAGGAGTGTGGGTCCTCAAATGTCAGTGCCATTGGATTATACCGCTTGAGACAGTGCCGGATCGGAGGGTTAATCATCAGAGCCATGGATAGACAACGAAGTGGTAAGCGTTCTCACTTATATTCATCCTCACAGTCAATTCCGCGTTAATAACATTACCTTATTAATGAAGGTTCTTAAATGGTTAATTGTAACTTAACTTAAAGATATCATGACTAATTCGAATTCCAATAATTTGTTAGTTAAGATCATCATAGTAGAAATTGTATTAAATTGTTACAGTATATTAACTTACATAACCAGAATCTTGTAAATCTATTAAATGTAAATAAATGTCCTTATATTAACCACTAGCATTGATTCAGTGTGTACTTCTTATGAGTTTAATTATTGATCACTTTACGTTACGGCCAGAGTGCTATTGTAGCTACTCAACAGCCTGTCTTTTTCTAGGTGGAACACGATTCCTTTGCGATTTGGCAATTATCACCTTTTCTCTTTGATTGTTTCCTCCAATTTCATAAGTTGTTGGCAGTAAACATCAGAGTTGATAGTTCGGCTGCTTGAAAGCAGCTCAAAATACACAACACCTTTGTAATCCTATCAAACTGACAGTATGATCTTTTTTCTGATTAAATTCATCTTTCGATATAGTTTGTTCTGGTTCATTACGCTTTACACATTATCTTTTTTGATTAACGTTATTGTAGACGAATCTTTTTCCATCGCCCAGTGATAATTCGTTTAAAAAAAGAATCGATTGCATTACGTTTGAAATATGTATCACAAATATTGATTCATTATGCTGGGTGAAGTTTTTCAATTCGTGTGGAACCCAAATATCGAGCTTCGTAACGAGTCCAAGATGTCTTAAGGGGACTGTTAAGGTAAAAATTTCAAAATTTTTAATTTTTATATATTAGTGGAAAATATATAGCCTGAAATTCTAGCTTTCAGTACA
The DNA here is from genome assembly GCA_963978545.1 of Linyphia triangularis. Lineage (NCBI taxonomy): Eukaryota > Metazoa > Arthropoda > Arachnida > Araneae > Linyphiidae > Linyphia > Linyphia triangularis. The sequence goes on from OZ021727.1 coordinate 91,224,976, forward strand.
TAATTTACTTTTGCTGATCCGAGAAGAATTAGTTTTTGTAAGCGTGCATATCAGAAATCGTCTGTTTTTCATTTTCTTAAATTGCATTTTTCTCTTCATGTGTATTTTAAGATTTTTAGTGTATTCGATTTATTCCTTGCGATTCAAAAGTTGATGTATTTTTTTTAAATTTGGAGATATTGTTTACTATACTATTTTGAACACAATTGTGCATGGATTTTGGAATCTGGTATTTTTTTATTGTTTTACAGCAATTTTCCTAATGTTTCTATTTAAAAAGTTTACATTTTTTGCCGTTGTACAAAAGTTTTACTTTTAAATAATTAACCAATGAGTCAAATTCAAAATCCATGCACAATTATGTCAATATATATTCTATTAGCTTGTACAAAATAATTGAGACAGATTGCAAAAAATTTGAATGGCAAAGAGCGTTTTTAAAATTACTGAAAAAAAGCTCAATTTTTCAATAAAAATTTAATTTCTTGCAAAAAAATCAATATAATTTTTGTAATTTTGGGTTGTGTTTTATCTAATTGCTATTGAACTGTACAAAAAATTTCATGAATTTTGAACAAAAATTGAAGAAATTTTATTTTTGACTTAGCAGTCCCTTTAAATGATTTTCACACATTTGCCACTTACGTTGTTTGCACAGATATAAGTTTTTCGACACTAAAATCTACCTGTACACTGTAAAGGATTAATTTTATTAAATTGCATTTTTTTTATTTTTTTTTTATTATTATTTATCATCTCATTATCTTATCAACTTTAAATATGTTTGGTATGCTATCGCAATGTAGCAGTAATCGTGAGAAATAATTCACGAGTGCCAAATATCGTTTTTTGAAATAAAAGTGGGAAAATTGAACCTGTTGGACAAAGTAGTTCATTTGTGGTATTGTAAACTATTCCAGCTAAATTTGTTTGAAACAACAGCTAAAGTGACAAAAAACGTTGGTTCTTTTCTACTTGTACACGGATAATTAGATAATTTTAGAAGGCGTTATCAACTTTCCTAGTTATTCCTAAGCTTTCTTTTGTACTTACTACGCTATCTCTATACATTCCATATATGAATATAATTTTCTGTAAACCTAGCAGGGATTTTCTTAAAAATGTGTTAAGTAAAAATATTATTCTACACCGATGGCAAAAACTTTATCAGGTAATTTTAATGCTTATAAAAAATAACTATATTTAATGGGAACAATTAGAACACTCAAATAAAAACTATAGTACTTTCGGAAGAAAAACGTCTTGTCATTTATTGGTTTAGAAATATTTCTTCATGGGCAAAGGTTTCTATCCTAAAAATTCTTCTAAAAAAAAAAAAATGCTCAAGAAAGTTTCTTTGTCATCTAACTTCGATAGAAAAAGAAGCCAAATTTGGTTCATTTTCTTTAAGTGTATTTTACATTCAGCAGGGACTTATGGATTAACAAAAACTTAGCATTCATTTGTGATAAGTCTTTGTTTGTAAAACAATAGTTTTCGCTTTTTCTTTATAACCGTGGAACTCATCTACATAAATTCATTGTTTGGCTATACAATAAGCAAATGGATGCGATGCTGCACATATGAAGTGAACACATAAAATAATATACTTCTATTCAAAATTGAATAATTTTTCATTTCATTTAATAATACGTTTCATACAAGAATTAAATTAAAATATTTAAAAAATTATTCTTTAAAAACAAATACTGTACCTTCATTTCCTTAGAAAAGCTCCAACTTGAGTATGTCTTTAATGTATATTTCAGTTTCTGTTCCGTTCAATTCTGTTTCCTGTTTCAGTACATAAAAACACTGCTTCAAAATAAACTGTTTGAAAAGCAATGGCAAGTAAATCTTTTGAACAAGTTTTGTATAGCATTTTTCTCTTCTATAGTACTAAAATATTTAAATTAAAATTCCTTTTCCATGTTGAATCCACTATTCAAGATAAAAAATATATTGAGTAGATATTTTTAATAAAACTGTCATATTAAATACAAATTTGTTTAGGAAAATTAAAAAGCTAAAGTCGTTAAATTTTTAATCTCTCATATTTAAAAATATTTTATATGTGAAGTTAAATTGGTGAAAGAGAATGATTGCAGTCAAATAGAATTTCGCAGTCTAGTGAATTTAAATCCAGTGATCCAGTCAAAAATGATGAAACAAAATAGCAATTTTACAAGCCATCAGGAGCTTTTATTCAGTATAAAAACTATTGAGTATTTACATATTACAAAAGTTTCCTTAAATATTGCCGATGATACGAAAGAGTTATGAAAAAAAAGCCGAATACGAAGAAATATTGCTTTTAAACTGAGAGAACAATAAAGTTTGCTGCCATCTTAACAATAATATTTCCAAGTGGTTTTCCATGTGAGCATAGTTGAAAACAAGAACCAACTAGAAAGTGAGTTTGTTTTACAAAAATTCACAATGGTTGTATGAAAAGTGTTTGTTAAAGATACGTACTTTCTTGGTAGTTCTTCTTTTAAACCATGCTCATAGAAAACTAATTGTAACTCTTCAAGATGACAGAAAATGTTATTGTTCTTTCAGTTTAAAAGCAATATTTATTCTAATAGATCTCCTTTTTCCTAGATTTAAAGAATTTGTCTACGTCTATTAGGAACACTTTTCGTAAGATTACAGGGGCGGCCCATTTGTCGAAAATGTTAGTGCAGCCAGTTTAAAAGCAATATTTATTCTAATAGATCTCCTTTTTCCTAGATTTAAAGAATTTGTCTACGTCTATTAGGAACACTTTTCGTAAGATTACAGGGGCGGCCCATTTGTCGAAAATGTTAGTGCAGCCAGTTTAAAAGCAATATTTATTCTAATAGATCTCCTTTTTCCTAGATTTAAAGAATTTGTCTACGTCTATTAGGAACACTTTTCGTAAGATTACAGGGGCGGCCCATTTGTCGAAAATGTTAGTGCAGCCAGTTTAAAAGCAATATTTATTCTAATAGATCTCCTTTTTCCTAGATTTAAAGAATTTGTCTACGTCTATTAGGAACACTTTTCGTAAGATTACAGGGGCGGCCCGTTTGTCGAAAATGTTAGTGCAGCCAGTTTAAAAGCAATATTTATTCTAATAGATCTCCTTTTTCCTAGATTTAAAGAATTTGTCTACGTCTATTAGGAACACTTTTCGTAAGATTACAGGGGCGGCCCATTTGTCGAAAATGTTAGTGCAGCCAGTTTAAAAGCAATATTTATTCTAATAGATCTCCTTTTTCCTAGATTTAAAGAATTTGTCTACGTCTATTAGGAACACTTTTCTTAAGATTACAGGGGCGGCCCGTTTGTCGAAAATGTTAGTGCAGCCAGTTTAAAAGCAATATTTATTCTAATAGATCTCCTTTTTCCTAGATTTAAAGAATTTGTCTACGTCTATTAGGAACACTTTTCGTAAGATTACAGGGGCGGCCCATTTGTCGAAAATGTTAGTGCAGCCAGTTTAAAAGCAATATTTATTCTAATAGATCTCCTTTTTCCTAGATTTAAAGAATTTGTCTACGTCTATTAGGAACACTTTTCGTAAGATTACAGGGGCGGCCCATTTGTCGAAAATGTTAGTGCAGCCAGTTTAAAAGCAATATTTATTCTAATAGATCTCCTTTTTCCTAGATTTAAAGAATTTGTCTACGTCTATTAGGAACACTTTTCGTAAGATTACAGGGGCGGCCCATTTGTCGAAAATGTTAGTGCAGCCAGTTTAAAAGCAATATTTATTCTAATAGATCTCCTTTTTCCTAGATTTAAAGAATTTGTCTACGTCTATTAGGAACACTTTTCGTAAGATTACAGGGGCGGCCCATTTGTCGAAAATGTTAGTGCAGCCAGTTTAAAAGCAATATTTATTCTAATAGATCTCCTTTTTCCTAGATTTAAAGAATTTGTCTACGTCTATTAGGAACACTTTTCGTAAGATTACAGGGGCGGCCCATTTGTCGAAAATGTTAGTGCAGCCAGTTTAAAAGCAATATTTATTCTAATAGATCTCCTTTTTCCTAGATTTAAAGAATTTGTCTACGTCTATTAGGAACACTTTTCGTAAGATTACAGGGGCGGCCCGTTTGTCGAAAATGTTAGTGCAGCCAGTTTAAAAGCAATATTTATTCTAATAGATCTCCTTTTTCCTAGATTTAAAGAATTTGTCTACGTCTATTAGGAACACTTTTCGTAAGATTACAGGGGCGGCCCATTTGTCGAAAATGTTAGTGCAGCCAGTTTAAAAGCAATATTTATTCTAATAGATCTCCTTTTTCCTAGATTTAAAGAATTTGTCTACGTCTATTAGGAACACTTTTCGTAAGATTACAGGGGCGGCCCATTTGTCGAAAATGTTAGTGCAGCCAGTTTAAAAGCAATATTTATTCTAATAGATCTCCTTTTTCCTAGATTTAAAGAATTTGTCTACGTCTATTAGGAACACTTTTCGTAAGATTACAGGGGCGGCCCATTTGTCGAAAATGTTAGTGCAGCCAGTTTAAAAGCAATATTTATTCTAATAGATCTCCTTTTTCCTAGATTTAAAGAATTTGTCTACGTCTATTAGGAACACTTTTCGTAAGATTACAGGGGCGGCCCATTTGTCGAAAATGTTAGTGCAGCCAGTTTAAAAGCAATATTTATTCTAATAGATCTCCTTTTTCCTAGATTTAAAGAATTTGTCTACGTCTATTAGGAACACTTTTCGTAAGATTACAGGGGCGGCCCATTTGTCGAAAATGTTAGTGCAGCCAGTTTAAAAGCAATATTTATTCTAATAGATCTCCTTTTTCCTAGATTTAAAGAATTTGTCTACGTCTATTAGGAACACTTTTCGTAAGATTACAGGGGCGGCCCATTTGTCGAAAATGTTAGTGCAGCCAGTTTAAAAGCAATATTTATTCTAATAGATCTCCTTTTTCCTAGATTTAAAGAATTTGTCTACGTCTATTAGGAACACTTTTCGTAAGATTACAGGGGCGGCCCATTTGTCGAAAATGTTAGTGCAGCCAGTTTAAAAGCAATATTTATTCTAATAGATCTCCTTTTTCCTAGATTTAAAGAATTTGTCTACGTCTATTAGGAACACTTTTCGTAAGATTACAGGGGCGGCCCGTTGTCGAAAATGTTAGTGCAGCCAGTTTAAAAGCAATATTTATTCTAATAGATCTCCTTTTTCCTAGATTTAAAGAATTTGTCTACGTCTATTAGGAACACTTTTCGTAAGATTACAGGGGCGGCCCGTTTGTCGAAAATGTTAGTGCAGCCAGTTTAAAAGCAATATTTATTCTAATAGATCTCCTTTTTCCTAGATTTAAAGAATTTGTCTACGTCTATTAGGAACACTTTTCGTAAGATTACAGGGGCGGCCCGTTTGTCGAAAATGTTAGTGCAGCCAGTTTAAAAGCAATATTTATTCTAATAGATCTCCTTTTTCCTAGATTTAAAGAATTTGTCTACGTCTATTAGGAACACTTTTCGTAAGATTACAGGGGCGGCCCATTTGTCGAAAATGTTAGTGCAGCCAGTTTAAAAGCAATATTTATTCTAATAGATCTCCTTTTTCCTAGATTTAAAGAATTTGTCTACGTCTATTAGGAACACTTTTCGTAAGATTACAGGGGCGGCCCATTTGTCGAAAATGTTAGTGCAGCCAGTTTAAAAGCAATATTTATTCTAATAGATCTCCTTTTTCCTAGATTTAAAGAATTTGTCTACGTCTATTAGGAACACTTTTCGTAAGATTACAGGGGCGGCCCGTTTGTCGAAAATGTTAGTGCAGCCAGTTTAAAAGCAATATTTATTCTAATAGATCTCCTTTTTCCTAGATTTAAAGAATTTGTCTACGTCTATTAGGAACACTTTTCGTAAGATTACAGGGGCGGCCCATTTGTCGAAAATGTTAGTGCAGCCAGTTTAAAAGCAATATTTATTCTAATAGATCTCCTTTTTCCTAGATTTAAAGAATTTGTCTACGTCTATTAGGAACACTTTTCGTAAGATTACAGGGGCGGCCCATTTGTCGAAAATGTTAGTGCAGCCAGTTTAAAAGCAATATTTATTCTAATAGATCTCCTTTTTCCTAGATTTAAAGAATTTGTCTACGTCTATTAGGAACACTTTTCGTAAGATTACAGGGGCGGCCCATTTGTCGAAAATGTTAGTGCAGCCAGTTTAAAAGCAATATTTATTCTAATAGATCTCCTTTTTCCTAGATTTAAAGAATTTGTCTACGTCTATTAGGAACACTTTTCGTAAGATTACAGGGGCGGCCCATTTGTCGAAAATGTTAGTGCAGCCAGTTTAAAAACAATATTTATTCTAATAGATCTCCTTTTTCCTAGATTTAAAGAATTTGTCTACGTCTATTAGGAACACTTTTCGTAAGATTACAGGGGCGGCCCGTTTGTCGAAAATGTTAGTGCAGCCAGTTTAAAAGCAATATTTATTCTAATAGATCTCCTTTTTCCTAGATTTAAAGAATTTGTCTACGTCTATTAGGAACACTTTTCGTAAGATTACAGGGGCGGCCCATTTGTCGAAAATGTTAGTGCAGCCAGTTTAAAAGCAATATTTATTCTAATAGATCTCCTTTTTCCTAGATTTAAAGAATTTGTCTACGTCTATTAGGAACACTTTTCGTAAGATTACAGGGGCGGCCCATTTGTCGAAAATGTTAGTGCAGCCAGTTTAAAAGCAATATTTATTCTAATAGATCTCCTTTTTCCTAGATTTAAAGAATTTGTCTACGTCTATTAGGAACACTTTTCGTAAGATTACAGGGGCGGCCCATTTGTCGAAAATGTTAGTGCAGCCAGTTTAAAAGCAATATTTATTCTAATAGATCTCCTTTTTCCTAGATTTAAAGAATTTGTCTACGTCTATTAGGAACACTTTTCGTAAGATTACAGGGGCGGCCCGTTTGTCGAAAATGTTAGTGCAGCCAGTTTAAAAGCAATATTTATTCTAATAGATCTCCTTTTTCCTAGATTTAAAGAATTTGTCTACGTCTATTCGGAACACTTTTCGTAAGATTACAGGGGCGGCCCGTGGTCGAAAATGTTAGTGCAGCCAGTTTAAAAGCAATATTTATTCTGATAGATCTCCTTTTTCCTAGATTTAAAGAATTTGTCTACGTCTATTTGGAACACTTTTCGTAAGATTACAGAGGCGGCCCGTTTGTCGAAAATGTTAGTGCAGCCAGTTTAAAAGCAATATTTATTCTAATAGATCTCCTTTTTCCTAGATTTAAAGAATTTGTCTACGTCTATTTGGAACACTTTTCGTAAGATTACAGAGGCGGCCCGTTTGTCGAAAATGTTAGTGAAGCCAGTTTAAAAGCAATATTTATTCTAATAGATCTCCTTTTTCCTAGATTTAAAGAATTTGTCTACGTCTATTAGGAACACTTTTCGTAAGATTACAGGGGCGGCCCGTGGTCGAAAATGTTAGTGCAGCCAGTTTAAAAGCAATATTTATTCTAATAGATCCTCCTTTTTCCTAGATTTAAAGAATTTGTCTACGTCTATTCGGAACACTTTTCGTAAGATTATAGGGGCGGCCCGTTTAAAAGCAATATTTATTCTAATAGATCTCCTTTTTCCTAGATTTAAAGAATTTGTCTACGTCTATTCGGAACACTTTTCGTAAGATTACAGGGGCGGCCCGTTGTCGAAAATGTTAGTGCAGCCAGTTTAAAAGCAATATTTATTCTGATAGATCTCCCTTTTCCTAGATTTAAAGAATTTGTCTACGTCTATTCGGAACACTTTTCGTAAGATTACAGGGGCGGCCCGTTGTCGAAAATGTTAGTGCAGCCGAGAACTTGCGGAAATACACATTACGTATAGGGAAGGTTCAATTGGACTCCATTGGTTACCATGGAAACGTCGCAGCCGAAACGCGTTTTAGGAACACATGGCTGCCGTTCGAAGGATGATCATCGTGATTGGAAAGCTTTTTTTTCTCCCCTTCGCGAATTGAGTATTGAGGCGAAAAGTTTGCTGTTTATTTGATTTTTTTACACTTACCGTAGAAATTGTATCATCATTTAAAAAAATTGTAAAATAGATAAATTTTGTTTTGAACTTAAAAATTTAGATGCAGCCTGGCAGCACTGACTGTAGTGCACGAGCTGCCACTAAGAATAGGTTCATCATACATATACGCCTACATTTGATCCCATTAAATATGCGCATTAAGTCGAAGTTCATTCGTTTTGTAATAGATGAGAAAATAAAATACCGAAGTTATATCCTCGGTTCAGTGCTTCTGCCAGATAAAAATATCATGAACTATTTTTCAATACTTGCACTATATTCTGCGGTCAGTGTAACTCATTTTCATACAGCACTATTTTCGTTGAGAAGGAATTTTATTTTTCATTTCTATAAAATATGAGCCCTTAATCTTTAACAAAATCTACATTAGTTGCAGGAAAAACGTGTTACATCCTGAAACAAAGGTAATGCCTATCCAGGAAATAACAACTTTTCACCAAATACGCACTATGCAACTACAGATTTTTTATGTTTAGTTAATATTTTTTTCAAGATGGCGTGTTGGAGCAGAGAAAATAGATTATATTTATGTTTAATGAATAAAAGAATTTACGGCAATCAATTTATTCTTTTCTTGACTAATTTGGTCACTCGCTTCAAACCTTAATTAATTATATCCGACCACTCCATGTTATTCTCCAAATTTATCTTTTTAAGTAATACTCAGTTGCAATTCTGAAAATTTAACAAAAAACATTTTACAAAAAAGTTCATTAGTTTATGCTTAGAAAATTTAAATAAATTCAGTTGTATGTTATACTCATGAATATGAAGAGAATTCCTAACAATAGTAAGAGTTCCTCTACATTTAGAAAATAATTATTTACTTCTTAGAAACAACAAGGAGACTACTACTTAACACTAAGTGAGTTTGATAACTCAATTAGTTTCGTAGATGGTCGATATCGCGTAAGTTTGCCATGGAGACCAGGTATGAGAGAGGCTTTACAAAATAATGAGTTTGTTGCGCGTAAACGCTTTGAGGGGTTGGTTCGTAGATTCAAATGTTATCACGAGTTGTTTTGTGGGTATAAGGATGTAATCGATGACTATGTTAGGCAAGGTATCGTTGAGCGTACTTCTTGTGAATCTTTGTCGAATAGTCAGGGATTTTACCTACCCCATCATGCAGTGATACGTAGCGACAAAACCACAAGTTGGCTCCGAGTCGTTTTCGATGGTTCAGCTCACGAAGATAAAAATTTGTCGTTAAATGAGACTCTATATACTGGACCAAATTTACATCCCAATATCTTAGAACTGCTTCTGAGATTTCGAGAAAATTCTGTGGCCTTTACAGCTGATGTGAAATCGGCTTTCCTTCAAATTGAATTGGACCTTGCTGATCGAGATTTCACGCGTTTCTTCTGGACTGATAATCTAAACAATGATCCCTACGTCTTAAATTTCACGAGAGTTCTTTTTGGACTTAGGCCTAGTCCATACCTGCTTGCAGCAACTTTAAAACATCATTTCAAAAAATACAAGGAACAGTATCCTCATACATTTAATTTGCTAAACAGCTCTGTGTATGTTGATGACGTCATATCCGGCCGAAATGATGTTCAGGACGCTCTACGTACCTCCATGGAGTGCTTGCAAATATTCAGTGATGCTGGCATGTTACTCCGCAAGTGGCGAACTAACTCGAAGCAACTTTATTTGTTATGGCAACAAGAAAGGGTTGAGCCAGAATTCTCTGAAACTGTTGCTGTTGATCTTAGTCTACCGATTAAGGTTTTAGGACTTTCTTGGGATCCAGAAAGAGATTTGATTTATTTTGATCCGAAAGACTTATTGAAGTTTATGTCTCGTAAAATCGAATCAAAGAGATTTATTCTAAGTGTAGTTGGGCATATCTTCGACCCTATAGGGATTATCGGTCCATTTGTCATCAAACTGAAACGTGTACTTCAAGATCTTTGGACTCTGGGAGTGGACTGGGACTCGGAACTTCCTCCAAAGCTACGCCACCAGTGGCAGCAGTGGAGTAGCGAAGCTGAGGACTTGACTGAGATAAAGATACCTCGGTACTATTTAGGTGAACTAGAACAAGATGTATCAATGTTTGAGATACACTGTTTCTCCGACACGAGTAAGACAGCCTACGGCACAGTATTGTACTTGCGCTTTGTTACTCGTAACAATGAAATTGAGACGAGTTTTATTTGCTCGAAGGGTCGTGTGGCACCTTTGAAGTCAATGACATTGCCCCGACTTGAATTGACAGCAGCTTTATTGTCAGCTAGGTTGGCTAAACAGGTATCATCTTGCCTCAGATTCGACGCCAACATTTACTACTGGACAGATTCTCTTATTTCGTACTACTGGATTCGCGGCGATTCTTCAACATTCAAACCATACGTCAAAAACCGTGTTGAAGAAATCCAAATGCTCTCTGACCCGATCCGGTGGGGACACTGTCCAGGAAAGGACAATCCTGCTGATCTCATTTCGCGTGGTACATCTGCTCTCAATTTAGTGCAAAACGAACTGTGGTGGAACGGTTCACCTTGGCTTAGACTACCACCTGACCATTGGCCAAATCTTCATCGTCCAATTTTAGATTCGGAACTTTGTTCTGAAGAATTGGAACTTCGTTCCAGTGTGCATGTGGCAGTTACCCAACCGAAGGAATCTCTTGTCGACATAGAACGATTCAGCAGTCTTAAAAAACTTTTGAGAGTAACCGCATGGATTTTTCGATTCGTGAACAATGTTAAGAACTTAAATAAATCATTGAGCTTGTATCTTACTGCAGATGAGATACAAAATGTTGAATATTTTTGGATCAAATACGTTCAAACCGAATTCTATTCTGCTGAAATATCAGCTTTAAGAAGTAACAAGCAACTTCAGAATAACTCGGAAATAAAGAGTTTAGTGCCTTATTTGGATCAAGACTCTTTGTTACGAATTACTGGACGGTTGCTCGAAGCAGATTTATGCTTTGGTGAAAAGCATCCTGTAATTCTTCCTCGACGCTGTAAATTTACCGAGTTACTTGTGACTAGAGTACATGAAGAAATAGGTCATTGTGGTGTATCCGCAACTTTGACTCAACTTCGAAAACATTATTGGGTACCTAAAATCCGTCAATTAGTTAAAACGGTCATTCGCAACTGTCTCATTTGCAAAAAATATAATGCCAAATCAGCTGATCAACTGAGTGGTCAGTTGCCACGAGATAGAATTTCCCGATCTCCTCCTTTTCAAATCGTAGGTGTTGATTTTACAGGTGCAATCCTTGTAAAGAACAGTAAAGATACTCAAAAATCTTACGTCGCTCTGTTTACGTGTGCTGTAACACGAGCCGTTCATTTGGAACTAGTATCGGACATGTCCACAAAGTGTTTTTTACTTGCTTTTCGAAGGTTCCTTGCACGAAGAAGTAATTGCCAAGTGATTTACTCCGACAATGCTCGTACATTTAAAGCGGCTCAAAGAGAGTTGAAGTATTTCACTAACATCTTGAAAGACAGCAAGTTACAAAATTTCGTCGCAGATAAAGGTATCAGCTGGAAATTCATAGTTGAACGTGCCCCTTGGTGGGGTGGCTTCTACGAACGCCTTGTTAAGACTGTAAAGGAACCACTGCGTAAAATACTTGGCAAGGCACTTGTGACATTTGAAGAACTTTCAACGATTCTCTCAGAGGTTGAAGTCATCGTCAACAATCGACCTCTAACCTATGTAGAGAATGACCCAGGGGAGCCAGAACCTCTCACGCCGGCTCACTTCCTCGAATTAGGTTATGGTGATTCCAAATACCCTGTACATTTCATCGAACTGATTGACTCTACAGCGGCCAAGCAATCATACCAAAGGAGAAAGACTTACCAGACACTCCTTTTGAAACAAATTTGGAGACGCTGGAAAGAACAGTATTTACTCCAGTTAAGGACTGTTAATAACTTTAAATCCCCATCTCTTCGTAAAAACTTGCAATTAAATGATGTGGTGATTGTTGAAGGGAATGTTAAGTCAAAATTATTGTGGGAACTTGGGGTAATCAAAGAGATATATATTGGAAGAGACAATAATGTTAGATCTTGTTTAGTTAAAACTTCTAAAGGTCTCTTCAGAAAACCAATCCAATGGCTTTATCCTTTAGAAATCACATGATGTTCTTAAACTAATTTGTTCTTATTTTTCACATTTATGTTAATGAAGAGTACATTATTAATTAATTTTAAAATTTATTTGTTGCAAGATCTTTAAGTATGTATCTTAATTGTTTATTTTCATTTGATTGTTTATTTCATTGCTTTGATTTGCATTATATGTTTAATTGGGTGAACATTCTGTTCACCGGTGGGGTGTGTGGCGAATATTGGCGAGTAGTTTGGCGAGAAAGGGGGATTGTTCGCCGTTCGCTGAGCAGGTTTCTTATCACTCGCTATTTGGAATGCCTTGAATAAAGATCTTGTAATTGATAAAGCATCGATGATTTTGAGTGGTGTCATGTTTCCTTTATAGCATTGGTTTAAAATTGTGTACAGTCAATATTAAAACACTTTTACATAGACAGACATTTGCTTTTATAAAAATAAAATTTCGTTTAGGATTAATGACGTTTTGAAATTTTTTTATAAAATTTCCCTAAAAAGACATGGTTAGGATTTTTTTTTTTTAGTTTAGTCAATATTTCTGTAAAAGCATATGTCTGTTTGGGTAAAAATACAATATGTACCAGGAAAAAAAAAGATTCAAACCAAGATATTGAGTAGATCCTGAGAAAAAGGTACATTCGTAAGAAAAAACAGCACTTTGAGAAAACAGGGTTTAAAGTACAAACTATTAGGCGGGTTTTGTTATTTTTTCGAAAAATATTTAAAAATACCCCGGATGAGCACAATTCCCACCAAGGTAAACTATTTTGTAGATAACATTACAAATATTGTGATGCGCTAAAAACATCAAAATGAATTCTGGGAAAAAAATTTGCCTTCCGACCCCCCCCCCCCCCCCCCTCTTAAATCATTGATTCGGTTTTTTATTGACCTTGAGTGTAACTTTGTCTAAGATTGAAATCCATCACGCAAAATCTATTAAAAAAAGCTCTTTTAAAAGCTTTTATCATCTTGTCGCTTAAAAGTATAAAACTATTTTAACACTTTTATTTAATACATTCTTCGTAGAAATACAACAATAAAATGCAGAGTTGAGTATAATTCTTCATGAGAGATTTTTATGGATGAATTTATACTTATATGAAAGCATATTTTTTCTTTGAACGCTTGGAAAAGGGACAGAAACATTTTATTTAAAATTTTATTTTTCACGCTTTATATCTTTAAAGTATTCAAACTTCTTTCAAATGAAACTTGTCGCCTTAAATTCTTTTATGTGTAAAAGAATAATTTTCTATCGTAAGTTTCGTACCTATCAACCCTACCAAAAACTTTCTTTGACTATTCTAAATAAAAAGAAATCTATACTATTCGATAATAAAAAGAAATATATACTGTTCTAAAATACAAAGAAATCTATACTATTAAATAATAAAAATTGAAATATACGTGGAAGCAATTTTTGTATTTAATTCTTTGAAAACGTTCACCTTAGAACTAGTTAGGGCTTTTTACTTGAGGTATTCTTGTTAAATCCATAATGCAGTTGGTTTTAATAATTATACAAGGTGAGACCGAAAAGTAAAGTGACTGATGTCATAATAGTGACTGATGTCATAATAATCACTCTATTATATATTTGCAGATAAATACATCACTGTCCTTCAAAGTAGTTCCCGCCGTCTACAATACACTTCTGACAACGTTCATACAAGTTCTTGAAACTTCTGAAAAAGTCCTCCTTTGAGACTGCCTTGAGTTCCTTGGTAACAGCAGCTTGAATGTCTGAGAAACTTTAAAATCAGTTTCAATTCAGTGTTAATTTCAGTTGAGGATAGAGGAAAAAATCTGCTGACGCTAGATCAGGGGAATAAGGAGAAAGTATTACTTTAAGTGAAATTGGCACTGAAGGGAAACCGATTTTCAGGCATCTCAGACATTCAATCTGCTTTTACCAAGGAACTTAAGACAGTCTCAAAGGCGGACTTTTTCAGAAGTTTCAAGAACTTGTATGAACGTTGTCAGAAGTGTATTGTAGACGGCGGGAACTACTTTGAAGGACAGTGATGTATTTATCTGCAAATATACAAATACAGTGATTATTATGACATCAGTCACCTTACTTTTCGATCTCACCTTGTATTTAAACACTAGAGGAAAATATAGAACTATCTCTCCCTACTAACAAACATTTTATAAAAAAGAAGAAATGAATTATTATTTTTGATTAAAAATAATGAAAAACCATTTTAATTATATAAACTTTTAAATGCTGTATAAAATTACTTCAGTATTTTATAGAGCAATGGGAAATTTAAAGAAAATTAATCACGAATGAGATAAAGTAATTCAAATACGCTGGCCAAAATCGGATCGACACAGGCCAATCCCGATGTGGACTATTGTTGACAAGCCATTGCTACGGTTCTTGGCCAATCTCGCTTCGGTGCTGGTTAAAATATACTGGAGTTTTGAAATGTTGATGCAGAGTTTTGAAATTTTAATATAGCGTTATAAGAAAGGATAGTGGAATAAAAATGGATTTTAACATGTTTATTCTTATAGTCCGAGAGGCGACTGCATGTTTAGGTACCTCAACGAATATCATTCAGAATTTCTTATAAAATGTGGAGAAAAGTTAGTAGATTACGAATCCACTGGTCTGCCATGGCAAAAATGGCCGAAACTGATCAAAAATAGACTTATAATGAATTGAACTTAATCAGAATGACAAATATACCGTAACTTGCCAGATAATGAGTATTCTTTTCTATTGGTAACCCTTCGTTCTTTAATTTTCACTTAAAAAGGATGCAGACGATTCAGATACCTGGCGACGGCTTTCTTGATTCTTTTAAAAATGAGCCAAGTTAGCAATAAATATTACGTCACTAATGACGTAACTGATATCGCCAATTTGGTTTACTTTTAAAATATGCTAGTTTTCCGACTCAGAGATCAGAAATCGTTTGCTCCATTCTTCATTGAAAATCAAATTGCGATTGGTTTACCAGACAAAAAAGTGGGCTCATTTTTTGGCAAGTTATGGCATATTTGGCCATCGGATTTAGTTCGACTCATTCAGAGTATATTTTTGACCAGTTTCGGCCATTTTTGACACGGCAGACCAGTGTATTTGCAATCTCTTAACTTTTCTCCACATTTCATAAAAAATTTAGAATGATGTTCAGTGGGGTACCAAAACATGCAGTCGCCTATCAGTCTATTACAACAATTGTACATTTTGAAACGATTCTCGGAATTTGGCATGGACAGACTAATCTTCCCAGAAAACTCAGTTTCCGACTATAGCCAGTATTGCTGCGTTACCTGGAATAGTACAATAATTAATTTATTTTCAACTCTTGATATTTTGAACCTTTTCCTAATCACTGGGAAATTAATCTTTATTTATGTTGAAATCGATGATAAGAATGATTTAGATAATAGCACAATGTTGTTGATGTTTTTTCAAATAGTAAATTCTGTATCTGATAACAAGTCAAAAAACCTAATTTATTATTAGTTTCATCAATAAAATCCTTCACTAAACTAAACTTCAACTTAACTTGACATCACTAGACTGTAGATCATCACAGTGCTCATAGGTATTTAATCCATTTTAGTGGTGTGGAAGCATAATGTTCGCCAAACCACAACCCTGTAGAAAACAAAAGGCTATAAGGTTTGGCGAGAATTATGTCTTCACTCCGAATAAATTGGATTAATTACCTACGAGCACGGTGAAGAACTATCGTCTAGTGATGTCAAGTTAAGTTGGAGTTTAGTATACAAATCCCACTGAACAGAATAGTTTCTGAAAAAGTGTCCACATTACAATTAGGATATTAGTTTTGAATTTTAAAGTTTGGCTCTTTGTTTGAATACATTCTTATCTCTAAAAATCATTAAACAAATATTTATGAGAGTAAATACTGGTAACCACTTTAACAAAACTAGATGTGTGGAAAATCACACACCTTTCAATTTTACAATTGTATTTGGCAGCTGCAATTAAATTTTATATAGATTGGTAAAATTTAGTGTTTTTTCTTTTTTTTATATATTTTTGGTAATTTAAAAAAAAAACTAGGGGTGTGGAACATCGCACAACTTTTAATTACTCTATATTACTGATGTGAATTTGTGCCTTTTACCGTTTTTATGTTTCCATCATTCGTTTAGAAAAAAATTGCCAGTTTGGCGGTAATTTTTGCGATAGTTGTAATATGGGTTTTAAAAAAAAAAAAAAAAAAAAAAAAAAAATTTGTCTAAAATGGAAATTTTGGCAGTATACTTTTCGATAATCCTTACTTTATCATTTCTTATAAGTCAAACTGAGAAGAGGAGAAAAAACGATCGTTCATAAGCTATGCTCAAGTAAAGAGAAATTTCTGTTAAAGGCATTCGTTTTGCAACTTTTTACTCCCTTAATACATTTTTACGAGAATATCGAAGGTGGGGATGTTTAGAACACCTTAAGAGGCATTATCACAGCGATTTTGAACAAAATCGCTAGTGCCGATTTTTAGCAATTACTGAAAACATAATTTTTTCAATGGCAGCTACTTTATGCGCACGCGCGATTTTGACGAAAGGTCCTTGGGCCATCATCAACCTACACACCAAATTTGAACATCGTTGGTCAATTTGTTCGGGAGTTATGCTGACCACTTACACACAGACACACGGATAGACATTTTTTCTAGATCACTTTTTTTTAGATCTGGATGTTCCAAAACGTGGAGAAATGCAAAAAAAAAATCGATTTTTTTTTTTTTTTGACCGAATCCTATACTTTCATTACCCTATGTATTACATATGGGTAATTGAAAGTAAAAATGCGCGATCTGGCAATATTTTTAGTGATAATTATAGTATCGACCAAAAGTACCCACCTAAAATGGTGAAATTAGAGGCATGTTTTTCGACAATTATTACATTAACCTCACTTTTAAACGAAACAGATGCAGAACCAGACTTAAATGAGCAATATTCAAAGAAAAATAACTTCGGGCACTATCTCACAAATTACATTTTATCCAGACCACTATTTTGAACTTCATAAAATCCCAAAAAATGCAGAAATGTAATAAAAATTGTATTTTCTTACCGAATGCAATACTTATATTACCTAACTAGCTAATTACATGTGCTTCTCTATGAAATTTTAACATGTGCAATATTTTAGCTAGCCCTGAGGTCTCGTGTAACGGAAATCCATAGATCCCAGTTTTTGGCGCTTCGCTCGCAGAAAGGTCATCGCTACGCAAAATAGAGCTCGCTTCGTTCGCTGAAAAGTTCATTGACACATAAACACTGGCTTCCTTCACTCGTTGAAAGGTTAATTGCTATGCAAGTATAGGCTCGCTTAGCTCGCTGAAAGGTTCATTGTGGCATAAGCATAAGCTCGTTTCATTCACTAAAATCTAATTCCTACGTAAAGCCTTAATAATGGAAGCCTCTCTCTTGTGAAGAAGAAAAAAATTCCCTGTAATACAATAATACAGCACCCCCTTAAGTTTATTTTAACACGTGTTTGTGGAAAGCAAAATTAGAGGCTAAAACTACTTATGTTGAAACTTTCAGCGATCTAGGCCTATTCGAAGTCACTTTTTGTGAAAAAATTAATTGAAAAACAAATTAAAATTTTAACATTCTTTTTGTCAGTCCACTTAGAAGGCCAAAACTAATTGTGATGAAATTTTCCGAACTGTAGCCCAATTACAAATCGCTTTGTAAAATATTTGTTAATTAATTAAAAAAAAAAATGTGAATTAAAGTTGTGTTTTTCAAAATCCTATTAGAAGGCCACAATTATTTATGTTGAAAATTTCAAAGCTGTAGACCTATTTGAAATCGTTTTGTAATATATATATATTAATTAATTAAAAAATTAATTAATAACGAACTTAACAAAAATTTAAAATTCTGTTTCCCTAAAGTCCAATTAGAAGGCCAAAACTACTTATGTTGAAGATTTAAGAGCTGTATCCCTATTAGAGATCGTTTTGTAAAATATTAATTGATTAATTAGTTAAAAAAATTAATTAAAAAGAAATTTATTAAAAATTTAAAATTCTGTTTTTTAAAAGTCCAATTAGAAGGCCAAAACTACTTATGTTGAAAATTTCAGATTATTAGTAGTCGTTTTGTAAAATGTTTATTAATTAATTAAAAAAATTATTTAAAAAATAATTAATTAAAATTTTAACATTATGTTTATGATGTATACAATTAAAAGGCCAAAACTACTTATGCTGAAAATTTCAGAGCTCTACTCCAATTTTAAGTAGGTTTCTATAGATCCACAGAGCCACAGACAGACAGACACTCAGCTTGTTTTTTTATTCTAGGTAAGTATATTGTGTAATTGAAAATAATAATATCGGCAACTAGAAATATATTATGGTTGATATTGATGCGGTAGTAATCATTTTCCAAAATATGTCACTGGGAGAAGAACGAGATCGTAGGAAAATAGCAGTTTGCATGTTCAATTTAATATTAAAATTACCAAACTCGCTTAGTAATCTGGAAAACTTGGTAATAAGTGAGAGAGATTACGAAATCATTATCGATTTTCTGTTCATAGATGTCCTAATCCAAAGTATCAATCTTTCCTAATCACTTGCATCTCCTCTCATAAAATCGCATTTTCCTTGTCAGTGATTCATGTAATTGCCCATTAATCACTATGGCAACGGATTAGGAAATGTGAACAGATATTATACCATGCAAAAGGACACTTGCTATAAAAATGGGTAACATTAAATATTGTTATGAATGGCTATGTTTATGAAATGCACTTTACTCCATGTACTTGTCTACTTTCTATTTTGTTTGATTGTTGGACGTATGGACAGGTCTCATGTGTTGACATATTATAGAATGATCATCGTAAATATCGAATATTATGGATTCACCTTTCTGGAAGTTTTAGTTGTGTCACAAGCAGTTTAGTTGTGTTCTAGACAAATGTGACGAACGTCAAAATCAGATCCCAGACTTTGGAGGAGAGAGCAATTCCTTGATTGATGCCTAACATCTTATTTCCCTCAACTATTCAATCTACGTCTTTCTGCTCTTCTGTTTATCGCACTGCAATGCGTGTGAATGAACACCCAGGGATAACAAAGTCAGGCATAGTTTCTAAGTTAAAAGTATGCGTCTCTGTCTGTTTGGTGTTATAATAGTTCTTCAAATGGTGAGTTCAGCTCGGTCACATTCAATAACAGCTTTTGATGCTTTCAAAAAGTCAAAGCCAAGGATAACGTTATGGCTGCATTTGGGCATGACGGTAAACTGGTAGGGCTGTGTTCGGCCGTCTATAGTCAGTTGCAGGACACATGTATAGAATGGTCTCAGATAATTGCCTTAGGATAACGATTAGCAACCTTTAGGATAACGTCTTTTGAGGCACGGAACTTGACCTTCCACAGCTTCCGTCTGCATGCTTCTGAGATGACAAGAGAATTCTCTAGAGTCAACTAGTGCTTCAACCGGTTGGTCGTCGATAAGAACGCCGATGTGGTTTTCGTGCAATTTAGCGGCCAATGGACGATTTAGAGCCTCCCAACGAGAACGCACGTCTTATAGTTTCCCTCACGGTTTGGCGCCTCGCTGGAGCGGAGTTATAACATCGGTGATGGATATCTCATGCGGCGTGTCGGTGAACGTCCTCGGCCAGAACTAGGTAATCATCGGCTGGTGGGTACGTCGTAGGTGGCATCATCTTCATAATCAGTTGAAGGGTAGTTCTTCGGGTTGTTGCGTTAGTAGTCGCTGGATACCGCTCGAGGTTCCCGGGAATAGAGTACGACATGCTGGTCCGCAGTGGTAGCACACTAGACGGCTGTCCGCGGTGAGTTACAGGTCAGTCTTTCATTGAGGTTCGCTTCGGGAAACATTGAGTCGCGGCCTTGCAGAGTACGTCGTCTTACAGGCGGGCGTTACGAAATGAGGTCGCAATGGTTGCTATGGATCGATCCACCACGTCTGTAACAATAGCATCGATGGATTTCAGTTCGTGCTGTTGGGCTTCGAATGGCTGCCCAATCGCATGCTGTATTTTCTCTCTAACAATCTAGCTAATTAGCACTTCCAAGTCGTTTACTTCGTCAACAGAGGCTATGGGGGACCGCATTTGGCAGTCTGTCAAACTTGTGATATCCCACTCTCTTTTGTCTCATTTCTTCTATGTGAAGGCAACACTTGGTGAAATTGGCCGTGGTTCTGACTTTCCTAGTAAGAAGGGCTTGGACCACATTTTCTGCGACGCCCTTCATCAGGTGGGAAACCCAAAAAGTTTTTAAAATGTGGAAAAGTATAATAAATAACTGCATTAAGTAGCATTTAGAAACACTAAGACATCATACTAAGAATCATACGTGTGCATTTGCCAAATACCTAGGGCAAGTGTAACCAAACACCATTGAGTATAAATAAACTATAACAAAAAACAATCAGAATACCTCAAAAGCCATTAAAAGCACAGCTTTTACCAAACAACATTTTCTTGCTCACAATAATAGTTGAGAAAACATAGAAAACATATTTGACTGTAAAGGACATGCATAGCTTTTTTTTTTTTGGTTTCTATTTTTAGAAAAAGCTCTTTGATTCCTTGAATTCTTCAACACTGTTGCAGAGTATTCAAGAAATGGTATGCACTGGTTCGAGAAAATAGAAAGTTTATTAATTATGATTAAATGATTATAGGTGGCATTTATTTAATTAGGTAAAACATAAAAGGGGAGATATAAAGACACACTCCTAACAGACTGGCATGTCTTACGCGAATGAACCTTGACACTTGGATTACATATACATTGTGCAATGCGCAGTACATATGAGCACATCAATTAAAGAGGAATGTACCATTTACTAATATGAGGGGGATCATAGAAGGGTTAGAGAGATGATATGAAAATGGGCGTTATTATCCCACAAACACTGTAATGTCATTTTTATATGGCCGACCAAACGGTGTAGTGGTTAGCGTGCTAGCTTCTAGACCGCGAGGTTGCGGGTTCGAGTCCCATGTTAGGCATGGATGTTTGTAAATGTATGTTGGCTTGTCTAATGACGAATGTTTCGGCGCATTATAGCGCTCGTGTTGCTGACGGCGCCAGATAATCTGAAAACAACCAACCAATCATTTTTATATGATAAGAAAGTTTGCCCTTAAGAAATATTACAATACTTGTATCAAGTATGGGCATTAAAGATCTTCTACCTAAAGCATTATTCAACTTTTTACTATTCAAAAGGTTAGTTGGTTGGTTGTTTTCAGATTATCTGGCGCCGTCAGCAACACGAGGGCTATAATGCGCCGAAACATTCGTCATTAGACAAGCCAACATACATTTACAAACACCCATGCCAAACACGGGACTCGAACCCGCAACCTCGCGGTCTAGAAGCTAGCACGCTAACCACTATACCGTTTGGTCGGCCTATTCAAAAGGAGAGCAGTTATAAAAGGGGGACATCGAAAGAGTTATTATAAGTGTATTTTTTTTTTTTTATCTTTGAGATATGACACAATTAAGATATAAAGTTCCGTTCATAAATACGCTCTTTACCAAATAGCAATGGAAAATACTCTGGAATTTTCCGAAAGGTCTTTCTGACAGCTGTTAAGAGCTCCCTTAGCAAAATTTAATCTATCAATATTCCGAAATATTACTTCCATCCAATATTTTTACCATAAATTACTGAGAAGAGACATAAGGAGTCTCAAATGAAAATAAAGTGCAAAGTAGTGTATCTCAAATGTTTTGATGAAAAATACATGATGAACGATCTTGGTGGAGTCGAACCATTTAGAATATATATGAAGTTAAACGAGTTGAGGTAGTGTGGGTTTATGTTCTATCTTTGAGGATTAGATGACTTGTTTAGGGAAATTGAGGAGATTAAACTGAAATAGTGAAGAAAAGAACCGTATACACGATTATGTATTCCTTTCATATTTTTTGTATACATACATACTACTTGCTATTGTGTTTTTCAAAAGTTAAAAGAATATCAATGAATGGTTAATTTCCTTTAAATATTCATACCTTTATTCAAGGTTAAACTATGTACTTAATTTAGCGATGAATAATTCATATATAATATATATAACTAATATTCATAATATTTCATAATAAATATAACTAAGTTGTCTGTACGTCTGAACCTTATACAAATCCACATTTTTGCACCTAGAGGTAAAATATTTGGTAGATATAAGCTTTAGTACATGGATATTGTAGAGAACATCATTTAAATTCAATTAAAAGTTGCTTTCATTAAAATTTAATGACATTAAAAAAATTATTGGAATGGCAAAAATATTTTTTTATTACATAGGAATAAAACCAAAAGTTTTTTTGATGTGTCCCCCTTATTTTTTTGATTATTTTTATGTATTACAATCGTATGTCTGAAAAGTAGTTCTAATATTATTATAATTTTCCATATATTTACTGTCAACTTACGCTTTGCGCATGCGCAATTTTAAAACGTAATGCCACGTCCATCTTATAAAAACCCAGCCATGTTGTGACGTCACACTCCGTAGACGTATATTTATAACATAACATTGTAAACATAACGGCTAAGATTATTGAAATTCACCGAAAACTTTCAAATCATTTTGACTTTTGTTAAATTTTGTTCTTATTTCCAAGTAAATATTAATTTCCTCTAGTATTTAACCCAGAATATCAAAATTCCTACTTTTGATTGTTTTCATTTGTACATCGTTTTTTCCTGTGTATCAAGTTCCGTATTATTTGATATAGATTTAAATATATTTTCTGCATTATACATGTTTTACTAATTTCACCAGACTATTTTGCAATTTACAACTGATGCGTAGTATTTCATTTTCGATTTTATTTCTTTGATGCTTTATTTTGGTCGTGATTATGCAAAAGTAAGGGTTTTTTTTTCTTCTGTGTACTAAAACATTTTGAAGAATACAAAACTTTTCGGTATACATATAGTATAAGACATTTCTTTGGCGAGATTTTATTTGGTGTTTTTGTACAGATAAATGCTGTTTCTCGCAACTTTTTTTTTTTTATTATTTTCAGTTAATTTGGTACGCTTACTATTATAGACGAGTATCAGATAAAAACCCAACAAATTGCTGACCTAACTAATCCAAACACTAAAAACCTTCCTATAATTTATACTTCCTATATTTAGAATTGGCGATATATTTACGCGGCATTTAAACGGGTCAACGCTTAGGCTTGAGGGCAACTGGTAACCGTCTAACGGAAAGCAACCCATAATCTCTATATATATAAGGCAAAGCCCTCACTCACTGATTCACTGACTGACTCACTGACTCACTCATCACTAATTCTCCCACTTCCCACATAGTCACAACTCTGAAAATCGGCACAAATATCAACAATGGTAAAAATAGAAAAAGTAAACTATTCCGATCTCGATTAACACACTTTAAGGGGTCGAAAAGGGGTTAAACGTTCCAAACGGGGGACATTCGAAAATCCTACTTCCCACATAGTCACAACTCTGAAAATTGGCACAAATATCAACAATGGTAAATATAGAAAAAGTAAGCTATTCAGATCTCGATTAACCCACTTTAAGAGGTCAAAAAGAGATTAAACGTTCCAAACGAGCGATATATTCGAATGTCCTACTTCTCATATTTTCACAATTCTGAAAACTGGTGTGAATATCAATAAAGACAAACGCAGAAAAAGTAAACTATTCCGATCTCCGGTGGATCAAGGGGTGGAAAAGGGGTTAAACGTTCCAAACGAGGAATATTCGAATGTACCACTTCCCATATGGTCACAACTCGGAAATTTGGTACAAATGTCAAAAAAGATTAAACATAGAAAAAGTAAGCTATTCTGTTCTCGATTAACCAACTTTAAGGGGTCGAAAAGGAGTTAAATGTTCCAAACGAGGGATATCCGAATGTTCCTCTTCCAATGTAGTCATTTTTCTGATATTTTTTTGCAAATGTTAAAAAAATAAGTCATTCCAATATCGATTAACGAATTTTTAAGGGATGAAAAGACGACGCAACATTGAAACTATACGAGGATTAACTTAATGTCTAATTAACTTAATTCCAATACAGCTACTACTTTGAAATTTAGAACTAAGAGCAAACATAAACACAATAAACTATTCCAGTTTACTATTCACAATTATAAATTTCGTTTAAAATGTAAACAAAGGAAAGTTCCTATTTTGATAAATCAATTTGTCGGGATCGAAATGGGAGCAAACGTCTGAATTGTAGAATACATGAATGTCTTTTGATCGCTAAAATTCTAATGGTAAAATTTCGTAGCGCAGCACGGGTATTCAGCTAGTAATATATATTTTAACTAAATTTTATGATTATTAATATTTTAATATGTCTACGAAAATTTAGGAAGGGATGTTTAGAACACCATAAAAGGAACTACACTAGAGATTTTAATCAAAAACGTTAAAGGCGCTTTTTGGTAACTGCTGAGAAACAAACTTTCAATGAATGATACCTTATGCACAAGTACATTTTTACGAAAAACTTAATGACAGTTGGTCAACACGAACCCGCATACAAAAGTTAAACATCGAAGGTCAATCTTTTCGGAAGTTATGCTGACCACTAGGCTTGGGCGATGTATCGATACATCGTCTAAAACCGGTGTGAAATCAATATCGTCAAACCGGTGTCACTATTTTTCCTAAACCGATACATCACGATCTTTTTTGACGAAAGCGCGATACACTCATTGCCTAGCACTTCAAGGACGAATAACCGATGATGCTACGATTTATGTGCGGTGTTTCTAAAATACTATAGAAACGTATTGAAACCGTCGACACCGCGCCGTTTGAGACACGATTTTTCACCAGATCGCAGTAATCCTCCCTGCATATGCGCGGTGTATGCAAGACTGATAGAAACGTAGTGTAACAACTACACCTAGCCGTTTGAGACGTTTTTCATTTGCTTTTGCTGTATCGGCATCGCGATAATCGTATCCGGTATGTACGATGTTTCCATGATTGTATAGAAACAAAACGCCACAGATGGCATCGCGCACTTAATCACTTATTACATGTTGCATTCGCTTTTGCATCCCCTGGCTTTTAAAATTTAAAATAAAGTTGGAAAAAAGTGCACATTTCAAGGAAAAAAAAGCACGTATGACATGTTGAAATTATAATTCAATTTTACAATGTTTTTTTTTTTTTTTTTCCTTTTTTTTTTTTTTTTTTTTTGTTTTTTTTTTGTAGGTCTCGCGTTTATTTCTTATTTAGTTTTTACAGTTGAGTATTGAAATTACGAGGTGGTTTTCAGGCGCCAGTTAGTCTAGTAATATTGGAGATTCGATGAAAGAAGTATTCCTTTTATTGTTTGAACATTTTTTTTTGTTGTTCTCTCAACTCATGAAAAACGTTTTGATTTTTATTTAATTTGTCATCAGATAAAAGACCTTGATATTCTATTTTTGGAACTCAATTGAGTATTTCCTAAACTTTTTGTGTTTCATTTTTGATTTTTTTTTCTCTAACTTGGAAGAAATAAAATATTACATTTCTGTATTTTTAAATCTTTTACATTAACTTCAGGATTTTTTTATCTGACATTTTTACCCATTGAGAGCTTTGCTTTATTTATTAACTCGAGGGGATTGCGGTATTTTTGCGTGGTAATTTATGTCTAGTTCTTACCCAGTTAAGATAATCAGGTTGTTTATTACTATGATGGTTTGTTATATCTGCCAAAGTCAGTATGAACTAGCGCATGGACTGATCACTATTGTTTCTCTAGTTTGATTGCTTAAATACTTATAAACGATTTTTTTCCCATTTACGTTGAAGGATTTCTCTTCTAGACTCGCAAGTAAATAAATGTTTTATATATATATATTTTTTTTTTTTTCATTTTGTAAGATTTGAATAAAGTTTATTTGAATAAGATTAATTACTCAATCCAACATTGCTTCTTAAAAAGACTGAAATGCAGATTTTTTTTGGCACAAAATAAAGATCATTAGAATTTTAAATATTATGCATTAATTTTATTTTTATTGTTTAATAGTTATATTGTACATAGTAAGTAATAAAATATTCATTATAAAGTATGCTTTTGATTTAATAATTAAGAATATCCAATAACTAAAGAAACATGTGCACCGCCAGGAAGTGCACTTGTCCTCGTGCCCCCCCCCCCCCCTCCCTCCCACCTCGTCTCCTTCCGTGGATAACAACAAAATAAAATTTCATTAAGATAGAGAAATTGAAAAATCCGGATTAAATGGTTAAATTAAATAGTCCGGATAAATTAAACGGTTATAAAAAAATAACCGACTTATACCTCTTGGGTGCTTGTGTATCCCTCTGAAAGTAATTCGGTCGCTGCTCATGTTATTTAAAATAAACTTCCATACATGAATTCAGTAAAATGTTGCAAAGCTAAGTAAGTATAAATTTTGGCTACATAGCATGTTATGAAAACGTTGTTTTATAGTATTTTGTAAAAAAAATTATATATAGTTAACATCGTGATGTATCGTGACATCGTGATATTTGCTTCCCGATATATCGCGATGGCAGAAATGTTAACATCGCCCAGGCCTACTGACCATTTACACTCAAACATACACACGAATGCACAAAAATTTTTAGACCATTTTTTTAAACTTAGCACATTCTTAAACATGCAAAAATGCAACAACAAAAAAAATATATATTTTTTTTTTTTTGCCTAATGCAAACATTTTATCACCCTAAGATTGAAAGTAATAATAAATAGTGTATTATGAATTAAATATAACGTATAATTTTCGTCTCCGAACAAATCTATTGAAAAAATGTGCAGCTGTATTTAAGGAACATTTTTATATTGAAATAGTAACATGTCACTTCAGAACAAGGGGCGGATCCAGAATTTTATTATGGATGGGGCGGTGGCTGTTGAATAGCCTAGGTAAATTGTATTGTTCTTAAGTTATATTACTATACCATAGGATGACTTAACTTTGATTATACAGAATATGTTACAAAGACGTAAAAAGTCTCAGTAACATAGAGGCGACACAATGGTTGGCTCCTTGAGAATTTACGACAATAAGTTAGAGTTGTCTACAACTATTCGATTCAGGATAAATTTTTGTTAAACATGATAGACATAACAATCAAACAACGAATACGTATACACATTGAACATTTTAAAATTATAATTTGCTTTGTTGTCTTGCTTCGTCCTCGGCTTTTTCATCGCCATTTTTCGGACGAGAACATTGATATTGGACTGCCCAAGCCGGAGGACTCACCCTTACGGGTTTAGAGCCTTTTGTACCCCCGGCCGGGAGGAAAAGCGTCACCCCAGCCCGGAAGAAGATCCCCCGAGCACCCCGCCCTGCCGGAGCAGCTTTATTTAAAATTAGGTGAGTCAGTACATTGGGTTTTTGGGATAT
This sequence comes from Linyphia triangularis, assembly GCA_963978545.1. NCBI lineage: Eukaryota > Metazoa > Arthropoda > Arachnida > Araneae > Linyphiidae > Linyphia > Linyphia triangularis. The sequence continues at coordinate 91,252,567 of OZ021727.1, forward strand.
ATGATAAAATAGTTGGCAATAATAAAAATAAACAGGATATGGTTAACAATAAGAATACTGGTAAATTATATACATTCTGGTTGTAAATTATTAAAACACGGGAAAGCAAATCTTCTTTCAAACAAAACAGAGAACAATAAACAGGGAACGAAACACAACATAGAACACAACGCAACATAGAACACAACTTAGAACAATTAAATAAGTAAATTAACTAACAAATTGGAATTATTCAAAGCATATATTCACATATTTAACTCTATTATGTTTCTTATTCTTTCTTCCCCTCCTGTTTCTAATTTAACCAAACAATATTGTTTCTATATTTAACACAAATAAAACAACCCACGACTCACCACAATCAACCTAGAACAGCACATCATATGGAAAAACGAACAAAAACATGCCATTTAATCAAGAATCATCTGCGACCAACCCGATGCGATAATGTAAAAAAATTGTAAAATATTATAAAATTATTCTCTTTTATTTTTCTATTAATTATAAGTTTTTCTTTCCTTCCAGCTTTAAAAAAGATCTGGATCAGTTGTACTGGATGTTGGACTTATGAAAAAAAAAAAAAACATTTTTTATAAAATTTAAAAGCAGGATTAGTTGTGCCGTAAGTACACTTAATAAAAATTTCAATAAAGAAAAACAGGATCAGTTGTGCTTTAATCTGGATCCGTTGTGTTGGTATATTTAATTTTATTGAAGTTTAGAAATTTAGTTGGATAAATTTAAGTTAAAAAAGGATATTCATTAAATCATCAGGTTTGGTTTGCTTTAGTAAAAAAAAAAATAGTTGCACTATGGGGTGGAAATTTAAATCAATTGCAAATAGTGGACTTGAATCAGGGGTCTTCCAATGGACCCTAAAAGTTGGTTTATTGAAAAAGGATGAACATTGATATTAAAAATGTCCAATGCGGATTCGCCAAAACTTGATTGCTTTCATCCAAACACTGAAAACAGCGCACGTTAAAACACGAGCCCTCCGCCCCTCGCTGGATCCGCCAATGACTCAGAAATCACTCCATCTTATTGAATTACACATTTTTACAGTGAATTTCCAGTGAAAAAAAATTGCAAAAACTATGAACATATTCTAATACTCTTTCCCATGAACTTAAATATATTGTTGCGTGGATGGGTTTGAAAGAATTGAAGCCAAAGCAGATCAAAACTTGCAGAAATTTATTCCAATATAACTCTTCACAGATTCCCTTACAACTCCAGAACTTCTCGTTTTAGTAGACTCAATACAGCTCTATACACAACAATAGAACACAAACAGCAGTTAAACTTGACACACAACTGCTAAATCGCCGCAAAAGACAATGCAATACAGTTCGCTTTAGAACTACTCGGAATGTTCACTGAGACTCAGTAATTCCAGTCAACTAACGGACTCAACTAACTCACTGACTCAACTAAACTCCCCGCTCACTTGGCCGGTCTTATAAAGGGGAGGCGAACTTCCGTGAATCTTCCAGAGATAGACATTTAGAGAACATTCCAGATCGTAGTTGAAAAGTCCTATACATGTACATGGGGACCGAAAATGTCGCCAAATGGTCGCCAAGTTTGGCGACATTTGGCGAATTTCTCACCAAATTTGGCTACAAAAATTAGTCGCCAAAACAATTGCCAACTTGGCTCTATCTCGCCAATTTGGCGAGATTGCCATTACCATAATGTTAAATGCCTTGCTCCTTGTAACACTCTCTTCCCAGCGTTATCTCTGTAAAACTCGTTATCAAGCATTAAGACACACATTGCGGGGAAGCAAACTAAAGACGAACTATTGCACTGCCTTATGCGAAATGTACATAAATTTTCCTATTTGCAAAATTAACACTACGAAATATTTACAAATATACAAAAATTCGTAACAATATTGATGTGTCACCTTTCCATTATTTTTTTTTTTTAAAAGTACTTTGCAGTAATTATCTTAAAATCCCTTTAAAATTAATAACTTGTGGATGAATCGCAGTAAAAACAATACTTACTTATAACAAGACAACGATCAGTTGAATTCAGTCGGTTTAAAATAAATAAGCAATTATTAGTATCTAGAAATGTGATCTACAAAGTGTAAACATCACAAATCCTGTTAAGAATTATCGAAAACCCTTTGCGTAATAGATACATGCCAGAATACGCAATCATGTAAAATAATTCTATTAAAGTAATTATTAAACAAATGTTACCTACACTGTTAAAAAAAATTGTCCACCATGCATCAAAATTTGGTTCCCATTTAGCTGCCACCAACATTTGGTGCTTAGTTTCACGATTTAATGGTGCAACCTCGGACCGTAAGCACCATTAAATCGCGAAACTAAGCACCAAATGTTGGTGGCAGCTAAATGGGAACCAAATTTTGGTGCATGGTGGACAATTTTTTTTAACAGTGTATGTCAGAATTCGACGCTATAGATATGCAACAAATACCTTTCATACTAGATCTTCTTTCAAAATGGGATAATATTTCCATCGCTAATGCTTTTAGAAAACAATAGAAGTATAGGATTTTTAAATAAATTTCAAAAACAGATATTGTACTAGCATTTCCAAGCATAAGTTTCAATGTCAGTATTTGTCAATAAGCTCAGTGTTTGTATTCAACCTGTTCCGGAAACGTTTGATCCGTTCGGAATACGAAACACCGTTTGAAAGAGAATCTTTCAAAAGTGATGGCGAAGTTGTCATTTCACTAGAACAAATTCCTCATGGCATTTTTCTATTCGAAAATACTGTAACATTTCACTGGAAAACCTTTTCTTCTTTTACCCCGTCAATTCAAACTAGAAATTTTCTTGAAAAAATATGTTTCGTGAAACTATCAAATTATAGATAATAGTTGTTCAAGTATCCTTTTCGATATAAAAATTTTTCTCACGTCCCACTAAAATTCTGTTTTAACAACTTCGCTGCTACTTACAGTAGAATCTCGATTAACCGACCTAATTCGTATCAAAGGTAGGTCGGTTAAGCGAAAATTCCAGATAAAAGAGAGTTGTAAAAAACAATAAAAAGTAAATGATTTTCGTTTACTGAATACAGGTCTTTTAATTGTTTTTTATGACATAATTGTTGAAAATGAGTTTTTGTTGAAATAATCTTGATAATCTTTGTTTCGCTGCTCTATTCCGGAGTCTTTTTAAGGCAATAGTTCAGTTTGATCTGCATCTGAAGGTTGCTCTAACCATGTCAGTTCTTTAGAAAAACAGTCAAAAGCCTCACCATTACTTATGTAAATTTAGAGCAAGGGAAAAGATTACGGTTTTAATAGGAACAAATGATTTATTACTTATTTGGGAGATTTTTGATATCGACTAAATGATTGCCGGTTAACAGAGAGTTCCGGATTAAGGAGGGACGGTTAATCGAGGTTCTACTGTACTTTTCAGTTGATTTTTGTGATTGGTGTCATTTAAAAGGACTTAAAAAATACATTTTTCGTAACGTGCAAAGAGTACAAAATACTAAATCCCATAAAAAAACAATTTTTAATATAAATTATTTGCATTCATTGCCAACTTTTATATTCATTACCATAGCGCCGTTTCTGTTGCCAGAGTGTGCTTGGTGTGTGCATATAATTGTAAGTATTAAAAACATCCCTATCGGCAAAATATGCGGCAAACTACATTTCAAAATTTATTCATTAAAAAAGAATGTGAATTTATGCACTCACTTCCAAATATCATTTTTATATTCTGATTAAAACTGTTTTATTATTTATTTATTAAAACAGTTTTGGCAACAGGAAAGAGTTTCTTTAAAGATTGATTAAATGCTATCTCATCTTGATTGTATGATGGCAAGTTGGTTTATAAGTATTAATAATATTTTTGTTTTTAATATAAAAATACTTTTTATGCATTGCCAATGTTTATATTCATTATACAAATACATATTTTAAGACCAACAGGCTCAAGGCCCAAGTGGGTTGTTCGAGTAAAACATGTATATGTACACGTATATAGAAATAGAATGTGCATGCAATAGTTAAAGGATCCTACATACAATACACAATAGTTACAGGATCATACATACAATACACAATAGTTACAGGATCATACATACATACATATACAAAAGTTACAGGATCATACATACAATATACAATAATTACAGGATCATACATTAAATATACAAAAGTTACAGGATCTTATATACAATATACAATAGTTACAGAATCATACATTCAATATACAAAAGTTACAGGATCATACATACAATATACAATAGTTACAAGATCATACATACAATATACAATAGTTACAAGATCATACATACAATATACAATAGTTACAAGATCATACATACAATATACAATAGTTACAGAGTCATACATTCAATATACAAAAGTTACAGGATCATACATACAATATACAATAGTTACAAGATCATACATACAATATACAAGGGTTACAGAATCATACATTCAATATACAAAAGTTACAGGATCATACATACAATATACAATAGTTACAAGATCATACATACAATATGCAAGGGTTACAGAGTCATACATTCATATACAAAAGTTGCAGGATCATACATACAATATACAATAGTTACAGGATCATACATACAATATACAATGATTACGGGATCATACATACAATATATAATAGTTACAGGATCATACATATTAATACAATACAATATACAAAGTTGATACAGCATTTGAGTATCATACTGGAAAAATACAATACATAATGGAAGCTGACAAATTTCATAGACTCCAACAGAACGCAAACATAACATAAGTAACCAAATATAGAAACTAACTAACTTTCTTTCAATTTATTTGTAACCTCCATGGGTTGTGTTAACCAAGGAGGTTATAAGCAAAATTAGAAAACTGTTTTGTTATTTTAGAAACTATATTTTTCCTTGATCTTTTTTTTTAACTGGTAAATGTTTTAGTTTTGCCAGTAAAATTTCTATTTTATCTATTTTTTTTTATGTTTGTTTAACTCCTCAAATTCCCTTTAATTTCAGAATCGCCCATACAGTTTTAAATACTCAAAACCCATGAATCAAATGCAAAATATTTATAAAAACAGTACAAAGGAAATTTTATCTTTTCATATGCTAGCAAACGAGCCAAAAAATGTATAAACTGGATATTAATGTTTATCAAAATATGTTCACTGATTGATTGATATTCTTTTATACGAAATAAAACGTATACATGATATTATTCTAGCTTGAATATCATATCTCCTCTTTTCGCTATAAGCTGGATATTGTTGTCGAATTATCGTAACCCTGATAAATTGTCAATTGAATAAAGATATTGCTTTTGAAGGAGGCTTATATGTTTAAAGAAAGGGCCACTACATTATAAGGGTTTAGAAAATAGGAGAGAATATACAATGTTTACTATCGAACATTTCATGGATTTCTTTAGAAAATTCTTTGGTGAAAGTAAAATGTTAGTTTACTTAAATGCGGATGCAGTTAAACTTAAAATATTGCGGATTGAAGTAGTTTTAGAAACAACACTAAAATTAATAAAGTCATATTCATGGAGCAATGTTACAAATTTTTCATTACATATCTTTAAGTACTGTCACATTATTGAAAGTAGGGAAATCATTTAAACAAAATTGAAAATATTCCCAATAAAATTTATTTTAACTAAGTCCTTTTTTGAGGTGAAACAAAAAAAATCAATCGTTGATGGGCGATGCTCAACAGCAGAGAGCTGTTTTTTAAAAAGTAATCGTTTTTTCATTTTTTTAAGATTTCATCGCATTTCTATAGGAATTTCCACGGTGGAGCGATTAGAACACCTTCAGAGGCATCAGCAGAGATTTTATTAAAAATTAATCAGAGCCATTTTTAGCAATTGCTGAAAAACAGTATTTTTTCATGATTTCAACTTTACGTGAAGGCGCTATTCTGACGAAAATCCTAATGGTATATCCCATTGCCCCCACTAATTCCCACACTAAATTTTTAGCATATATGTGCCGACCAAACGGTATAGTGGTTAGCGTGCTAGCTTCTAGACCGCGAGGTTGCGGGTTCCGAGTCCCGTGTTAGGTATGGGTGTTTGTAAATGTATGTTGGCTTGTCTAATGACGAATGTTTCGGCGCATTATAGCCCTCTTGTTGCTGACGGCGCCAGATAATCTGAAAACAACCAACTTTAGCATATATGTCAATTTGTTCGAAAGTTATGCTGACCCTGTACACACAGACATGCGCACATTTTTTTCGGGAATTTTTTTTTTTAAATCAGTGTGTTCCAAAACGTGAAGAAATGAAACAAAAAAATCGAAAACATTTTTTATTTTGTCCTGTTCGAATGCTAAACTCTCATTCCCCAGGGATGCCAGTTTTCCTCCTTTTGGAGGATTTCCTCCTTTTTGGTTTAACATAGTCCTTCTCTTTGTCCCTGTCTTAAGGACCCACATTTTTTTGATCTGAACCAGTTTTTCCTGCAAAAAATATACTTTTCCTCATATCTAAACAAAAGATTTTCCCTCTTGGCTCCCCTTTCCTCCCAGATTACTTCACTAACTCCTACTTTTTGAAATGTAATTATTATATAGTATGAGAAATTTCATTGTATCTTTAAAATTATTGAATCATCCTTCCTGCATACTCTTTTGTTGAATTTCTGTGTATTCCACCCGCGAGCTTTTTCAACGAATTTTTTAATTTCCTCCTTTTTACTCTCTGATCACTCTCATCCCTGATTACCCTATATAAACATATGGGTAATTGAAAGTAATAATCTCACAACTCCTTTTATTGTCCGAGAGACGACTGCAATTTTTGGACCTCATCGAACATCATTCTGAATTTTTTTTAGAAATTGGAGACAAGTGAGTAGATTACGAATCCACTAGTCTGCCGTGGCAAAAATGGCCGAAACTGATCAAAAATCGACTTGGAATGAGTTGAACTAAAATCCGATTGCCAAATATGTCATAACTTGCCAAAAAGAGAACAAACTTTTTCGTCTGGCAACCACTGCATTTTTATTTTCAATGAGAAAAAGCGCAAACGATTTCTGATCTCTTGCTCGGAATACTTATATCTCTTAAAAGTAAGCCAAATTGGGGGCATTAGTTACGTAATCAGTGGCGTAATGTTTATTGCCAACTTGGCTCCCTTTTAATAGATGCAAGTAGATTGTCGCCAGATATCTGAATCGTCTGCAACCTTCTTAATTGAAAAATAACGAGTGAGGGTTACCAAATAATAAAAAAAAAAAAATGCTCATTATTCGGCAAGTTATGGCGCATTTGGCAATTGGATTTAGTTCAACTTTTTAAAAGTCGATTTTTGACCAGTTTTGGCCATTTTTGCTACGGCAGACCAGTGTATTCGTAATCTACTCACTTTTATCTAATTTCTATAAAAAATTCAGAATGATGTTCGATGGAGTCCAAAAATTGCAGTCGTCGCTCATTCTATTAGCTCTGCTCATTTCAATGCATTTCCATTCCGACTCCAAAAACATCCACAATCCAGCATTTGTATTCTCATATCACTCAAGATACTCATATTCCCCCATATCATATTTCAAAATACTTTCTTTTACTCACTCTTGCGTCACTTATGTCTAAAATATTGGATAGCTATAGCATTTCGTAATATTTATGGCTGAAATTCCTTGACAATTTATTCTAGTTTATTTTTGAAATAAGGATACTTTTCGACTGGGAATGTAATATTTTTACAATTTATTTCTAAAAGTTCAAAAATGGGAAACATAATACAATCTATTTGATATATGTGTTTAGATGTGCATGTCCGCTTAAATCATTGAAAGTTGAATAGCATTGGAACTTGTTGGTACAGACCTGATATCCTAAATGTGCGCACAAATTTTCTAATAAAAATACATAATTAACTCGTGTTTAGTACAAAAACAATCTTCAAGCAAGCATATTTCAAAATCCCATCTGGCTTATAATGAGTTTTATTACAAAAAGCATTCTCAGCAGAAAGCTGGAAGTACCTTCCCAAAAGCCAGTTAATTGCTAACCATACTGATAAAAAGTGAGCAAAAATCATTGTAGGTAACATTACATTGTTTCTAAGAAAAATCTTTTAATTTATTAAAATATATTATTAAAATAAAGATGTGCACACATTTTTAATATTTAATCTGATCACAAACGGCTACATATTATCTAAAAAGTGAGCTATATGTTACTCAATTTCTATACTTTCAAGTACTTCTAGTAAAGCGATTCAATTTTAACCAAAAAATCAAATCAACTTGAGACTTTGAATGCATACTTAATCATGATGTTACTAAAATAGTCCCTCAGACAAATTTATCATCCATATTTTAAAGCATTTAAGAAAATTATCAACTGTGTATTTGAGTTAGATGTGTCCGATAGATGGCGCTTAGAATTTCCATTAATAAAAGCCTGGTGGATCGAGTACTTGTCGATGAATGAAGCAAAGGTCCAACTTTCATGTTATATTATGCGTTTTATTTTTAATGGCGTTAATTCTGCTAGTGCAATTGTTAGGGCCAAAAACTTATGTGTATTGTTATGCATGTTGATATAATATTGTTGATATTTTTAAATCCTATATTTTAACTTCTATTTTGTGTTTATGTGTGTTGATGGCGCGAAAAATCTTCTCAGGCCAATTTAACCTCCGGGCAGTCATCCATTCGGGCTGAAACTTGGCAGATAGATTCGCTGTCGATGACAATGCATTCTATCAAATTTTGGGGACCGTCACTGTCACTAAAAGTTCGCTTTTACGGATACTAATAATAAACCAACTTGCCATCAACCAATCGTGCTAAAATAGCATTTAACCGATTATTGAAGAAACTATTTCCTGTTGCTAAAATTTGTTTAATAAATAAATATATAATTGTTTTAATCAGAATAAAAAAAAGATAGTTGGATATCAATTCATAAATTATCATTCATTTTTAATGAATAAATTTTGAAAAGTGGTTTATCGTAATTTTTTTTTTTTATAGAGATGTTTTTAATATTTGAAATTAGATGTTAACACCAAGCACACGCTGACAACAGAAACGGCGCTATGTTAATGAATATAAGAATTGGCAATGCATATAAAGGATTTATATTAAAAACATTGTTTTTATGCGATATATTATTACCATTCAAATTCCACTAAGAAGGCATAAAAAATCTATGATATTAGATTACCCATGCAATAAATTTAAGCATTCTATTGAACAAATAGCAAATGAAAACTCTTCTTCAACTATTGAAAATAATATCAGTTTTTTTCTCATCGATAAATTATTTCAAATGATAATTTCCCATTATATTCATTCAACAAAAGAATATTTCTAACAAAAAAGGTTTATAACTAGTTATTTTTATAATGAATATTAATGTTGTATGGTGTTCTTTTGTCGTAAGTATAATGCTAGTTTTTCAAATCCATTGTATATCATTAGATTTAAGAAATACAAATTGAAAAAAAAGCAATAATTGAAAATCGGAAAACCCTTTTGTGCTACATAAAGATCTTGTTGGATATCAAAAGTGGTTCTCGAATGAAACAGGTTTAAATGTGTGTTTAGTTCTTTTATTTTTTGCTTTATTATTTCTCATTATTTAAATAAATAAATCTTAATTAGTTTAGGAGTTTGTAATATTTTTTTTTTTTCACTTTGTAATAGTTTTTATCAAAATAACGTCGAAACTGAAAACTTTAGAGTGTTCTCTGATTAGTGATTTAAAATAGTAGGGAAGATAGGAAATTAAATTAAGTAACAATTATGCTGAAAATAAGGTCATTAAAAAAATGATCATTAAAAAAAATAGCATGATTTACACAGGTATTTTGTAAACCATTTCCTCTTCAACTCTGTAAAGTGGAAAGGACAACTGCAAATTCTCCTGAATATCAACAAATAACAAGAATGTAAAGCACTTAATATACAGCATTTAGAATTAACCACAATATCACGCATTCAAAATCGTGCTTTATGCAATTTTAAAAGTAAGAAGTTAGACACTCTACCTAAATCAACGATTCTAATAGTTTACAGTCCGAGAGGCGACTACAATTTTTGGACCCCATCTAACATCATTTTGAATTTTTTATAGAAATTGGAGAAAAGTTAGTACATTACGAATATACTGGTCTGCCGAGGCAAAAATGGCCGAAACTTATCAAAAATCGACTTGGAATGAGTTGAACTAAACTCCGATTGCCAAATATGTCATAACTTGCCATAAATAGAACAAACTTATTCGTCTGGCAACCCACTTCATTTTGATTTTCAATGAGAAAAAGCGCAAACGATTTCTGATCTTTGGTTCGGAAAACTTATATCTTTTAAAAGTAAGCTAAATTGGCGATATCAGTTACGTCATAAGTGACGTAATATATTTTGCCAACTTGGCTCCCTTTTAATAAATGCAAGTAAACCGTCGTCATATATCTGAATAGTCTGTAACCTTCTTAACTGAAAATTAAAGAGAGAGGGTTACCAAATAAAAAAAAAATGCTCATTAATCGGCAAGTTAGGGCACATTTGGCAATTGTATTTAGTTCCACTCATTAAAAGTCTATTTTTGACCAGTTTCGGCCATTTTTGATACGGCAGGCCAGTGGATTCGTAATCTACTCACTTTTCTCTAATTTCTATAAAAAATTCAGAATGATGTTCGATGGGGTCCAAAAATTGCAGTCGCCTCTCAGTCTATTATGTATGATTGCTATTTCACATTAATCTAAAGTAAGGAGTTAATCTTTTTTAAAAGTTAAGCCAAATTACGACATGAAAAGCAAACAAAACATGCTGGCTGTAAAAAGGGAATTAAAATGGTTATATTACGATGTCTTACGATGTTATGCTTTTAAAAAAATTATATTTTCCAGTTCTATACTTTAATAATGATTTCTTTTTTTTTTTAATTTTGATTTGAACATAGGAAATCTCTTTTAATTGACCATTTAACAGTACAGGGGTTGTATATGAAGTAAAACTCAGTAAATTTAAAAATAAATGGCTTTAGAAGATCACACTATAATTTTGAATCATTTATATTAACTTCAATTCTGTGCGTATGTCTATTTGTGGGTATGTTTTTCAATGGCGAGAAAATCTGAGGATTCTTAAATAACCCCCTTGCCATCATCCAATCGGGCTGAACCTTGGCCGATAGATTCGATGTCAATGAGAATATTCAATCAAACTTTGGCGTCTGCCACTGTCACTAAAAGGTCGCTTTTACGGAACACTAATAAACCAACTTGCCTTCACCAATTGTGCTGAAATAGCATTTAATCGATCATTGAAGACACTCTTTCCTGTTTCCAAAATTTTCTTAATAACCAAACAATTAATGATTTTTTCTTATTTTGTGTATTTTTTGGTACTTCACTGATTCCCTACTCTAATAATTGAAGAACTTAACTCCATATCAACCTTTTAGGTACATCCTATAACAATGTAATACTATATAAAATATAATTTATAACAATTAATGTTCAAATCAATTTTTTTTTTACGATTTAAAATATTGTTATCTTAGTGAATGCCTTATGTATTTCTTATTAGTAAACATACTTCATATGGCGCACAAAATTTTGTGTGGACAGACGTAAGTCCTTATTCAAATATACTTTAAAATATCAACTCCCAAAATTTAAGCTGAAATCTAATACTGTAATAGGAAGCAGTAACAAATATGTATTTTACATCGATAATTAAAGATTTTTCAATACTTTAAAAGGGCATTTTTAGTAAAGTTAATGACCTATTAACGATTTAAGACTACACATTTCTCATATGAATTTATACTTGCAGTATCAGAAAGAGAGAAAACTCATTTATGAAAAAGGATTAAAAGGTAGAAAAACATATTAATTTTTAGTTTAACGATATGATCCCCCTTTAATTACAATAATCTCAAAAATTTAAATAAAGCAATTTTATGTGAATAGTTTATTTTTTGAAAATAATAGAAAAAATTGCTCATTAGCGTATTTTAGTGAAACTCAGAAAAGACTAATAAGTCACAAAGAAATTCGGATTTAAAAAGATATATATATATATATTTTTTTATATAATTTATATATATATATATATATATATATATATATATATATATATATATATATATATATATATATATATATATATATATATATATATATATATATATATATATATATATATATATATATAGTGTATATACTGCTTGAATTTAATTTTATAATATTTTATCTTATTTAAATTTTTAAAAATTATATAATCCATGAGAAAAACTATTTTTACTCGAATTAGATATTTTCAGGAACTGCAATGGAAATCGTATACAGCAAAATTTGAACGGACTGTTATCAAAAATGAATTTTAAAAAATGGAAAACGATAGAAACGTATCATTTGTTGCATTCTACTTTAGAAACGGAAGAATTTTATCCTATAAATTTTCAAAAATAGGTTCAAATTTCACCTACAAATTGCGCTGTTGATTGAAAAAAAAAAAAAAAAAAAAAAAAAAAAAAAAGATAGGTCGGTTCATGTTACACAAACTACAAAACGTGGTTTTCAAAATAACCACCATTTCCAGAAAAAAATGTCGTAATTAAAACATTGTTTTGAAATTTTTTTAACAGAGGATCTGACCATTATTTTTCTTTTGATTTTCATTTTAACAGTGCCATCTTTTGGATAACTTCCTAACTACTTTTGAAAATTGACGAATACTTTCCCAAGTAGAATGCAGCAAACGATATGTGTTATAGTTATCCGATTTTTTTTATTATTATTATCATTACTATTATCATCATCAACATCATTATTATTATTATAATTATTATCATCATCAGCATCATTATTGTTATTATAATTATTATTATCATCATCAGCCGACCAAACAGTATAGTGGTTAGCGTGCTAGCCTCTAGACCGCGAGATCGCGGGTTCGAGTCCCGTGTTAAGCATGGGTGTTTGTAAATGTATGTTTACTTGACTAATGACGAATTTTCCGGCGCATTATAGCCATCGTGTTGCTGACGGTGCTAGATAATCTGAAAACAACCAATTATCATCATTATCATGGTTACTATCCTTATAATTATAATAATCATTATTATTACTATCATTATCATTATTATTATCATTATAATCATTATTAACATCGTCATCATTATTAACATCGTTATCATCATCATCTTTATTATTACTAACATTATTCATTTTTGAACAGACAAACCATTTGGGACAGATGGTATTTCCGGGTGGTCTTCTAATGGAAAACTATATCCTGGTTATGGAATGAATAATACATAGAAGAACCCACTAGCTGCCCAAGAATCAAAATAAGACTAAATGCCACTTCCTTTGTCATTTTTCGTCATCACTAAAATCAAAGATTTGAGAACGTCCATTTGGGTATGCAAATCTGCAAATCATAAATCGAGTTCTCACTACTTCAGAAAAACATCTGAAATCCAGGAAACATATGGTGTGTCAAGTGTTGTAGAAGAAAGAATGAAGGGAATTAGATTACATATGCTACATAGAACGATCAGAAGAGTTTCGGAAGTTTACAAAGTAACCTAGCTTCGATAAAAAAAAAAAAAAAAAAAAAACTTGTACTGTACCAATCATTTAAATAAATATAAAAATCGTCTGCATTCTTCCTCATTGAAAATTAAAGAGAAATGGCTTACCTTATAAACTAGTGGTGTGAGCCATTGCACAACTTTCAGTTACACTATAATACTGAAGTGAATTTGTGCCATTTTACTGCTTTTATATTTTCATCTTTCATTTATCAAAAATGGACAGTTTGGCGATAACTCTTGTATGGATCTGGGTTAGAAGAAAAAAAAAACAAAAAAAAACCGCCAAGACAATGATTTTGTCGCTTTACTTATCGGTAATTTTTATATTATCCTTCCTAATATGTAAAACTGAGGAGAGAAGAAAAAATTACGGGGTCGTTGATGAGGTATGGTCAAAGACAGAGAACTCTGGGTTAAAGGCATTCGTTTTTCAACTTTGTAGGCCATCAAAGTTTTTTTACCGGTATTTCGGAGGTGGAGATGGGTGTTTATATTACCTTAAGAGGCATTACCATAGTGATTTTGAAGAGAATCGTTGGAACCGTTTTTTGGCAATTACTGAAAAATATGATTTTTTCAATGGCAGCTACCATATGCGCATGTGCTATTTTGACGATAACCTTAATGGTAGGTCCGTGTGCCATCACCAACCCTCACACCAAATTTGAACATCGTAGGTCAATTTGTTTGGGTTGGTTGGTTGTATTCAGATTATCTGGCGCCGTCAGCAACACAAGGGCTATAATGCGCCGAAACATTTCGTCATTTAACAAACCAACATACATTTACAAACACCCATGCCTAATACGGCAATTTGTTTGGGAATTAGGTCAATTTGTTTGGGAGTTAGGTCAATTTGTTTGGGAGTTAGGTCAATTTGTTTGGGAGTTATGCTGAATACCTATACACAGTGAGACATTTTTTGGAAGTAACATTTTTGAAACAGGATGTTTGAAAAAGCCGTGGTGAAATACAATAAAAATCGGGTTTTTTTTTGGTTTTTTTACCGAATATTATACTTTCATTACCCTATGTATACATATGTGCAATACATAAAGTAACTAGGGGTGTGGAACATCGCACAACTACCAATTACACTATATTACTGATGTTGATTAATATTTCCACCATTCATCTTGAAAAAATTGTTAGTTTGCGATATTTTTTGCGATAGTTGCAATATGTGTCTTTAAATAAATAAACACTTGACAAAAATGAGAATTTGTGCGATATACTTTTCAATAATTCTCCATATCATCCTTTCCTATAAGTGAAACTGAGAAGAGGCGGAAAAACGATCGTTGATAAGCAATGTTCAAACAAAGACAACTCTGTGTTGATAGCATTCGTTTTCAACTTTTTACACCATTAAAGCATTTCTTTGGAAATTTTGCAGATGGGGATGTTTAGAACACCTTAAGAGGCATTACCACAGCGATTTTGAACAAAATAGTTAGAGCCGTTTTTCAGCAATCATTGAAAAACATGATTTTTTTCAATGGCAGCAACCTTATGCGAATGCGCGATATTGACGAAAACCTTAATGGTAAGCCTTTGAGCCACAACCAATCAACACACCAAATTTGAACATCGTACGTCTATTTTTTCCGGAGTTATGCTCACCACGTGCACACACACACAGACACACGTACATACAGACAGACATTTTTTCTAGATCTCTTTTTTGAAATTATGTTCCGAACCGTGGAGAAATGTAAAAAAAAAAGATTATTTTTTTTTCTCTTTTTTTTATCTTTCTTTTTGACCATCGAATGCTATACTTCACACTACCCTATGTATACATATGGGTAATTGAAAGTAAAAATGTCAATCAATTAGTATGATAATTTATTTTACCAATTTTTTTTTTTTTTTTAATCTAGGTAAGACTTGTTTCTTACTCTGTGTACTGAGTAGACACTATCTTATGCCCATCCTGTTAATATGCCTTTGGGTCTCCTTTAAATTTAAGGTATACTTATACAATTGAGATGATTTTCTTTAATTTTTAGGTTATAATTTCAAACTTTTTGGCAGTATATCAGAATTAAAAATGATGCATTTTTATACATAAATTTTTTTTCTCCGTCAATTTTTTAATCAGCTAATTGCAATTAAAGTGACTAATTAGGACATTATTAGAACATACATAAGTAAACTTGTAATTAACTTAGAGGTATTATTTTTATTGCAAATAAGAGATATTAAATTGATGCATGTTCCTATGGAGAATTTTGAATTTGGCTTCAATATTTATGTAATTATAAGTTTTTAAATAAAAAGTTTTAAAAAATACGTAGTTTTTAACAAAAAATTAAGATTAAAATATACATAACAAATGTGTTTATAACAATATACATTAGATACTCCATAGAAAACACATTCACAACTATTGTCTACAAAACAAAATTAGAGTTTTGTAAATCGGACCATTTATTATGAAGTTATGACCGTTGGCGTAAAGTCCTATAACACCAAAATGTCATTCTTCAGAAAACGCGTTTAAAGTTTACTACACTAATGAATGTGATACAAAACAGGTTCACAAAACCTACTGTAATTTAAAAAGTAATTTGAGTCTCATAAAGAAAATGGTATCATTTTAATGGTAATGAATTTGGGAATATTTTAAAACCAAAAAACAAAAACGCAGACTTGAGTCAAATTTTGCGATTCCTAATGTATATGTATACCTTAACACAATAGTCATTATTTTTGAACAGTGATTTCAGATATACTTTGAAATAGTCCTTAACTAATGTCTGCTGCAGTTCTCTATTCTGCTCACGTTTC
This sequence comes from Linyphia triangularis, assembly GCA_963978545.1. Classification (NCBI taxonomy): domain Eukaryota; kingdom Metazoa; phylum Arthropoda; class Arachnida; order Araneae; family Linyphiidae; genus Linyphia; species Linyphia triangularis. Next base: position 91,268,940 of record OZ021727.1, read on the forward strand.
CTCTTTGACAATTCAAACATTCACCCCTCAATTTCGACCAAAATTTGTCATTCAGTGCCAGTTTCTCCACTCGTATTACGTACTTGATATTTTTATTTCAGCTTCTCGTGACCATTTCACAAAAGTGGCGGTTCCAGTCAGGGGCGTACTCTCTATAGAGTTGTCCAGTGTAATTACTGGGCCGGTCAGTATCTATACAAAAAATGTGCCGGCTCGGTCAGATGTTAAATAATAAATATACTAGTTACATACCTGGACATTGTTTATTTTGCAATTTTATTTTAGTTTTTGCAACAAATTATCAATTGTTTATGGAAACCAAGTTCACTTGAAAGAGGTATAAGTAATAGGGACTTAAAATCTTGATTTAATTAACTTAATTATAAAAACAATTATTAATAATAATTCATAAATAAAACTAATAAATTAGTGAAATTCGTTTTTAAAAATGAATATTTATATAATAAAACTTAGTAAATATTTATTTTTAATAAAATATTTAATTATTATAAATAATATTTAATTATTATAAATAATATTTCATTATTATAAATAATATTTCATTATTATAAATAATATTTCATTATTATATATAATATTTACTATAAATAATATTTAAGTATTATAAATAATATTTAATTATTATAAATAATATTTAATTATTATAAATAATATTTAATTATTATAAATAATATTTAATTATTATAAATAATATTTAATTATTATAAATAATACTTAATTATTATAAATAATATTTCATTGTTATAAATAATATTTCATTGTTATAAATAATATTTAATTATTATAAATAATATTTAATTATTATAAATAATATTTAATTATTATAAATAATATTTAATTATTATAAATAATATTTCATTATTATAAATAATATTTCATTGTTATAAATAATATTTCATTATTATAAATAATATTTTATTATTATGAATAATATTTCATTATTATAACTAATATTTAATATTGATTTTGATTATTTATTTGATTGGAATTATCTTAATATTATAAATAATTATTAAACTTTGTTTAACGATTGTTGAAAGATTTATCCAGCATAAATCTTTAATTACCGGGCCGATTTTACGTCCCAATACGTCCCTGATAGTTCCTCTTATACGTACTGCTCGCCTCCTAGCTCTAACACTCATCCTATGTCCGAAATCCTTCAAAACAAGTATATATTCAAATATTCAAAACCATTTCATAAATACTAATGCTTCATCGACTTGTCTTACTTCTTTAAGGGGGGGGGGGGTCCGGCATCTCCATAAGAGTCCATATTAAATTCAACAACTTTAGAGGCATCTCATTTAATAACCGAAACTTCAATCATTGTGAAACTTTCTCAGTATAATATTTGGAAACTTTTTAATCTTTTAACTCGCTATCTTTATTATTTTTTGAAAATTAAAAATTATTATGACTTTCTAAAAATATGTTTAAAAAAATTCGTAAAACTTTAGACTAATTTTTTTTTTTTTTAATATACTTATTAAATATAATTCCTCCGGTTAAAGTACTCATATACATTAGAGACACATGGATTAAAAATTTCAAGCATTTATGTTTTATAGATTTTAAACTATGTGCCCCCAAACATGAAGAAATGGCATTTTGAGAAATTTGGCTTTGAAGTTAAAAAACATGCCTTAAATACCTATATTTTGTTTTCTTCAAAAAATTATTAAAACTACTTCAAAATAAGATATATTTATTAATGAGGCATCATTTTAAAGAGAAAAATTTGAATTTTCATAAATATTAATGAATTTAAAATTAATAATCTGAAAAATATTCTTTTGCCGAACCCCCTTAGTACTAACTTAGCCTTCATTTGTTTCAAACTGTTTGATGGTCACAATGAAGAAGCCGTTCAATGTATTTATTAATGCCTGTCACAGGTATATCGAATTAAATAGAAACAACTCGCAATCCTTCGTTTTTTGTTGTTGTTGTTGTTTTTTTGGTGGGGGGGGGGATTTAGTAAACAAATTAAAGTACAGTACAAAAAACAGCTCTCCAAACTATTCAATGTATTCTCTTTAAAATAGAATTGACCGTTTGTTATTCTACTCAGATATATTTTGAGTTGAATTTAATTTTGGAGGTCCCACAAGGCAAATAAAGAAAAGAAAAAAAAAATCCGCTGTTCCTTTTTAGCTTAATTCTATTACTTAGTATTTCGATTCAAAATGCATGTTGTGTTATTCTAAAGGACTGCATTTTAAAAATACCATTACGTATTTCTTTCAAAATTCCATTTTAGAAGCAGTGCAATTAGGAGATATTTATTTTGAAGCAGCATCTCTTGTAGACAACTCAGTAAATTATTTTCTTAATTAGTATAGTCAAAAGGAGTTTGGATGCTCCATCAAACATCATTCTGAATTTTTTGATAGAATCTGGAGAAAATTTAGTAGGTTATGAATTTCCAGGTCTGCCGAAGCAAAAATGGCCAAAACCGGTTAAAAATTTACTTTGAATGAGTTCTAAATCCGATTGCCAAATACACCATAACTTGTCAGATAATTAGCATATTTTTTGTTTGGTAACCCAAGACTCTTTAATTTAAAATTAAGAAGGTTTCAGACGATTCCGGTACCTGGCGATGGTTTACTTGCATCTTTTATAAATGAGCCAAGTTGGCAATAAATATTACGTCACTGATGACGTAACTTTTGTCGCCAATTTGGCTTACTTTTAAAATATGCAAGTTTTCCGAACCAGAGATCAGAAATTATTTTCGCCCTTCCTCATCGAAAATCAAAGTGCGGTGGGCTTCTAAACGAAGAAGTGTGTTCAATTTTTTGGCAAGTTATGACTTATTTGGCAATCGGATTTAGTTCAACTAATTCAGAGTCGATTTTAGACCTTTTTGACACGGCAGACCAGTGGATTCGTAATAACATTGTTACGAATTTCTGTATATTTGTAAATATTTCGTAGTATTAATTAAGTGAAAAGGAAAATGTATGTACATTTAGCATAAGGCAGTGCAAGAGTTTGTCTTTACTTCGTTTTCCTGCAATGCGACTCTTAATGCTTGAAAACGAGTTTTACAGAGATAATGCTGGAAAACAAGTTTTACAAGGAGAAGGCCATTTAACTTTATGGTTAATGGCAATCTCGCCAAGTTTGCGATATAGATAAGTTGACGACGGTTTTGGCTACTAAATATGGCGAATAATCGCCAAATATCACCAAACTTGGTGACCATTTGGCGGCACTTTCGGTCCCCATGTACCTGTATATGGCTTTTCGACTGCGATCTGGAAAATTCTCCAAATTTCTATCTCTAGGAAGATTCGCGAAGGAAGCTTTCCTATATAAGGCCAATAGAGAGTTCAGTGAGTGAGTTAGTTGTCTCTCAGCGAGCATTCAGAGAGTTCCAAAAGTGAACTGTATTGCATTATCTTTTGCGTTGATTTTAGCAGTTGTGTATCTAGCTTTTAACCGCTGTTTGTGCTCCATTATTATGTAAAGAGCTGCATTGTGTCTATTAGAATGGAAGGTTCTGGAGTTGTAAAAGAACCTGCGAAGAGTTATGTCGGAATAAATTTTTGCAAGTTTCGATCTGCTTTGGCTTTAAGTCTTTCGAACCCATCCACTCAACAATATAATCTACTAACTTTTCTTTAAGGGGGTCAGGTACCGAAAATAAAAAAAAAAAACTTTATTTATGTACATTTTTACGTCAAAAATTTATTTTATGTATGAGATACTATTTATATATCATTGAGAAAATGTTTTTTTTAAATATTGTGTTTAGTTATTTAAAAAAAAAAAATTAAAAACCAAGAAAAATCCATAATAATTGATGTTTGCGTATTTTGATATAAGTCAAGAAAAAAAAAATTCAAAGTGAAAGCTTTCTGTAATACATAATTATATAAAAAAAATTTTGTCTTTACAGAATTTTGATAGGTGAATTAAAAAAAAAAAAAAAAAATTTAATTCTCAAAGTTAAAATATTGAAATTTTTGCTTTTTTTTATGTTATCTTTTACGCTAAATGTTATAGTTTAAAACAGAATTAAAAAAATAAAATTCTGCGAAGACAAAATATTCAAAACTTTATAAATTAAATGCTCCAAAAATTTGAATAGCCAATTATTAATGGTTCTGGAGATATATCGATTTGAATATGCAACATCTGTGAAAAACACTAGTGCCCGAAAAACGCACTTTAAGCAGACGCTTCAAGGCGTTACGCCCATTAGTGATGCTTAAATCACAGGTAATTTTGTGGCGTTCTAATCACCGGAGGAATAAGATAAAAACATCATTCTCTTCAGGAATGTATGAACTATTTCTTAAGGGGGTATTCTAGTCTATGGGGCTGAATTTCGAGCGTTTTTTGGCAATTAATATAAAAGAAGCAGTTAATATTTTTACTATAAAATTTTTTATCATTTGTTTATTGATATTTCAAGAATACAAAAAAATACATTTAAAAAAAAAAAAAAAAAAAAATTTCAAAAAGATATAAGTCCTTGAAGTAGAGAAAAAAAAAAAAGGCCGTGTCCTCGTGAAAAGGATTTCTCCCTTTTTATCCATCTGAAAAAAAAAACAATGCCAAATTATTGATCAGTACAAATGTTATTGTCGCACAAACCAACAAAACTTGAAAAAAAAAAAAAAATTCACAAAATGGCGGCTGTTTAAAAATAGAAGTCGATTTTTTTACTCATTTTTCAACTTCCTCCAATTTTTTAAAAATATTACAAATTTGAAATTTTCAATTTTTATTGGTTAGTGCGAAAGCGAGATAATTGAAGAATATTCATGCTAAATTTCAAGTAAATCGGCTGATTAGAACCTAAGATATCTGCATCACCGTATCGAAAAAAGTAGTTTCGAGAAAAACGCGTTTAAAGTTTAACGTTCAGTTTCAGGCAGCGTAACTGATAAAATAGTACGTATAACTTACATTCTCTTAATCAGCCATCCCAGCTTCATACGTAGGGCCTTTACTTCATATTGACTGTTTTCAGCTTTCTCTCTGTATAACGAGCAGTTCTTTCCTCTTTTGAAGCATCTGAAGCTCGAACCTTAGACCGTTCAATCCTTATAATCCGAGTATAAATACTTGTATAATACGTCACAATGACCTTCAGACTATTGATATAGTAAACTAAAAGTATATGATAAGAAAGAAAGATAGCTATTCATACTCAGGTAGACCGGACCGCCCGTAGTCTATTGTTGCAGTCGTCCGCTCAACCCGGTCTAGTTGCCACGACACTAAAACGGCTGTAACTTTGAAAATAATTTGAATTTTGAAAAATCCTTTCAGAGTGATATTTTTGAATATCTAAACTATCGAATTATGAAGAAAAAAAATTTCATTTTTTTCAAAATTCTAGACTAGAATACCCCCTTAAAATCAGAAGAAAAAATTGGGATTTTTAGAAAAAATTTCGGTACTGGACCCCATTAAATTCTATACAATTCTAAAAATTCAGAATGATGTTCAATGGGGTAACTAAACTTGCACTCACCGATCAGTCTAGTAAGGAAGTTTGAACAAAATAGAATGCACATAGTTAAAAGCGATAACAGTCTGTTTTTATAATTGTTGGGAAAATTAGAAAAAAGATGATTTTTTGAATTTGAATTACGTAGATTATTTTCAGAATACCTTTCCGATAATCTCCTCTTTTCAAGGAATTACATTTGATCCGGTATGTTTAGTTTTAATGGTTGATCGGACAAGATAGAGGAGGCATTTTGAAAAAGTAAAAAAAAAAAGGGGGAGGGGGGGAGTAAAATCACAAAAAAAAACAGATGTACTTTTTTGAGAAAGTTAAAAAAGACAGATCCTTCTTGCAAACGAACAAAAATGTTCACAAAAGAAAATATCTCTTCTCATTCTGATTAAAATATATTAAAAAGTAACTACAGGTGTGTGTTGCCATTTTGAAAAATACATTATTGAATTAAAAAAAAAAACTTAAAAAGTAATTGACTTTTTAATATTGTGACTCCATTTAAATAAGTTTTAGTGGGTGAAAATACTGATATGTTTAAAATTTCAAAGTTGCCTGAATACCAGAAGTAAGTAAAAATTAAAATCACACTATTATGACGTCGTGAAATCTTGGTTTATTGCTGGGTAACAATCAAATTTTAAAATTTAATTAAAAAAAGTAACTAAAATTCAACATTTTGGCTTTGGGAAAGATAATTAGATCTCAAAAACAACTTACGTTTAAAATATCTCCAGAAATCTTTCGTCAGGAAATCATCGCGTATCGCTGGATTAAAACCAAATTTTTGAATTTAATTAAAAAACTCATTATAATTTAGCATTTTGGCTTTGGAAACGACAAGTAGAATGCAAAAACTGCTTATTTTTCAAATTTCAAAGTTGTCCGAACTCCAGAACATTTGTGAGAGTGATTACAAAATAACACGTCCTTACTTTCTATTTTCAATATCCCATCATATGTATACATAGGGTAATGAAACTATAGGGTTTCGTCAAAAAAAATAAAAAAAAAATTGCATTTTTCTACATTTTGGAACCTCCTGATTTCGAAAGAATGTCTGTCTGTGTGGTCAGCATAACTCCCGAAAAAATTGACCTATGATGTTCAAATTTGGTTGCAGGTTGGTGATGGCCAGAGGACTTGCCATTAGGGTTTTCGTCAAAATCGCGCATGTGTATAAGGTAGCTGCCTTTGAAAAAATCATGTTTTCAATGATTACTGAAAAACGGCTCTAACGATTTGGATTAAAGTCGATGTGGAAATGCCTCTTAAGGCGTACTAAACTTCCCAACCTCCGAAATTTCCATACAAATGCTTTAATGGCGTAAAAAGTTGAAAAACGAATGCCTCCAGCACAGAGTTCTCTTCCCTTGAGTATAGCTCATCAACGATAGTTTTTACTCTTCTCCCCGGTTTCACTTATTAGAAACAATAATATAAGAATTATCGAAAGTAACAATAATATAAGAATTATCGAAAGTAACAATAATATAAGAATTATCGAAAGTAACAATAATATAAGAATTATCGAAAGTAACAATAATATAAGAATTATCGAAAGTAACAATAATATAAGAATTATCGAAAGTAACAATAATATAAGAATTATCGAAAGTAACAATAATATAAGAATTATCGAAAGTAACAATAATATAAGAATTATCGAAAGTAACAATAATATAAGAATTATCGAAAGTAACAATAATATAAGAATTATCGAAAGTAACAATAATATAAGAATTATCGAAAGTAACAATAATATAAGAATTATCGAAAGTAACAATAATATAAGAATTATCGAAAGTATATCTCCAAAATCACCATTTTTTTTTATTTTTTATTTAAAACCCATTGACGGTCATGCACGTATTTATACGTCTTAGGATCCCCAGTTTTTCTAGCAATACACAACATTTTTAAGTTTATAAATAAAACTTAAAATAGGATATATTTTAGATATTTTTATTAGGACAATAGTCTATAATCTGTCTAAAACAAAATAAATAAAAAATGATTTAAAAAAAAATTCTGTATTTGAATTAGAAATATAATTTAAAAATTATTGCAGGGAAAATAACTGGGGAATTTCACCCATTCCCATGACCGTCAGTGGGTTAAAGAATTACAGAATTATCACAGAATGATCACTATACAGAATTATCGCAATTACAGAATTATAGACTACAAGAATTATCGCAAATAATATCTCCAAATTGGCCACATTTTCTAAATGGATGTTGAAAATATAAAAGCGGTAAATGTCACAAACCACGTCAATATTATAGTGTAATTGAAAGTTGTCTGATGTTTGACTCATCGATATAAATAAACAACTGGATAAACTGCTTAACGCTGGGAAAATGAAGCCATTGCCGGATGCCGTTGGTGGGATAAAAAATACGGATTGCCGAGGATTGAAAATAAAATTTTGGGTTGTACACAGCAGAAATGTTAATAGTAGACATTAATTAGTAATGATGTGCAAAAAAGTATATACTCTAGCATTTTAAAAGGTTTTTCGCATTTCCATCCAACTATAAAAGTGAACTGTGATTGGTTAATCTTCCCACCAGCTTCGCAATCCCCTGCGCATTTTTCTCTTTGCAGTGACAATGGAGCAGTCTATCCAGTTGTTTATCTATATCGATGGTTTGACTAGCCTAGTTTTCTAAAATTTCTCGTCGATAAGTTGAGTAGCATATATGCTACGTTATGCACTAGAATATACTTATTTGTTTCTCTGACACCAGTTATTCAATTTGATATCAACTTAGTTATTCATTCAGATAATAAATCCCAACAATAACTACCTTCAATCGAAATAATCCAGAGAATGAAGACATTGTTTAATGTTCGGAAGGTGACTACAAACACTATTGTGATTATTTCTAAAGGATGTCGAAAAGTGCTACTACAGTACAAAAAAAAAAATCCGAACGAAGGCTAAATCTTCTATTTTATTTGATGAAATAACAAAAGTCAAGTATAGTTGCATATTGTGGAAGGTCTTGATCAATTGTATATATTTTTTTTTATCATGAGGGGTCATCTACATATTACAACTAAACCAAACTTTTAAAAGTTCAATAGCAACCTCGCAATATTATACCATACGAATTATGGTATAATATTGATATGGTATAATTTAGAATCCAAAAATAATCTAAATACCAAATTTCATAATTTTCCAATGAGTGGTTGGTAATTTAAATGATGTCAAATAAATGGCAAATTAATCTTAAAAAGAAAATTGGTTTTTCAAGCCATAAATTCTTAAATAGTTAATATATTTTAGCAATTTTTTGTTTTCAAATGATTGTTTGCTTAAAGCCAAACATAAATAAAATGCAACTTCTGTATTAAACATTTTTTTTTTAATATTTAATCATTAATTAATAAAACAAGTTTTAAAAACTTTTAAATAGAAACATGTATTATTTTTTAGCTTTCCTTAGAATTATCATGGTCCAAAACTTCTCCAGATTTTTTTTTTTTATTCCATTTTAACTTTTGGTTCTCAATATCTTAGCAAAAATGTAAAAATGCTCACTTTAAAGGACTGCGTAATAGATTACGACATGAAGCACGCAAAACGTTTGCTGCTTCCGAACTTTAAAGATATTTGCCCTCAAGATCGGCCAAAACATTTTCTCTCATAAGTGACGTGTTTCTCAACATAATGAACTGAAATTTGGTATCTAGGGTAAATGAATTATTCTAAATCGAATGAAAACATAAAAAATAGGGGTTCGTATTGAAATTTATAAAGATAGAGTTAAATTTACTTAGTATACAGCCCTTAAAAAAAAGTTTGCACCAGACACATAGAAAATCGTAAACAAAACATGTTGGTACAAACCGCATGATTCTACGATAATTAGAACCGAAGATATAGCCATAGTTCGGATTTGATTTTTTTTTTTTTCATCTTTTTTTTTTTTTTTATCGCACTGTAATTCACGAAAATGCAGGAATTCCTTCACAAAAACGGACGAAATTGTTCGAAAAGAGTATTTGACTGAGTTGATCTAAATTTTCTACTCTAATATATCATAAATTGCCAAAAATGAACATACTTTTTCATCTGGTAGCCAAACGCTCTTTAATTTTCAAAAGATGCAAATACTTGCCGCCAGAGAAATCGTCTGTAACCCTACCTTACTGGAAATAAAAGAGCAGTGTGTTACCAAATAAAAAGAGAAAGGTTCATTACTTAGTAAGTTATGAAATATTTGACTATCGAAGCAACTCAACTTATTAAAAGTCCATTTTGAACAGTTTAGACTATTTTTGCAGACCAGTGTTTTCATAATCTACAATCACTTATTGACATTCTATAAAATTTTCAAAACAATATTAGACTAATTTCTAAAATTGCAGACCAGTACATTCATAATCTACAATCACTTCTCGACATTCTATAAAATTTTCAAAATAATATTAGACTAATTCCTAAATTTGCAGACCAGTACATTCATAATCTACAATCACTTCTCGACATTCTATAAAATTTTCAAAATAATATTAGACTAATTCCTAAATTTGCAGACCAGTACATTCATAATCTCCAATCACTTCTCGACATTCGATAAAATTTTCAAAATAATATTAGACTAATTCCTAAATTTGCTGACCAGTACATTCATAATCTACAATCACTTCTCGACATTCTATAAAATTTTCAAAATAATATTAGACTAATTCCTAAATTTGCAGACCAGTACATTCATAATCTACAATCACTTCTCGACATTCGATAAAATTTTCAAAATAATATTAGACTAATTCCTAAATTTGCTGACCAGTACATTCATAATCTACAATCACTTCTCGACATTCGATAAAATTTTCAAAATAATATTAGACTAATTCCTAAATTTGCAGACCAGTACATTCATAATCTACAATCACTTCTCGACATTCCATAAAATTTTCAAAATAATATTAGACTAATTCCTAAATTTACAGACTAGTACATTCATAATCTACAATCACTTCTCGACATTCTACAAAATTTTCAAAATAATATTAGACTAATTCCTAAATTTACAGACCAGTACATTCATAATCTACAATCACTTCTCGACATTCCATAAAATTTTCAAAATAATATTAGACTAATTCCTAAATTTACAGACCAGTACATTCATAATCTACAATCACTTCTCGACATTCCATAAAATTTTCAAAATAATATTAGACTAATTCCTAAATTTACAGACTAGTACATTCATAATCTACAATCACTTCTCGACATTCTACAAAATTTTCAAAATAATATTAGACTAATTCCTAAATTTACAGACCAGTACATTCATAATCTACAATCACTTCTCGACATTCCATAAAATTTTCAAAATAATATTAGACTAATTCCTAAATTTACAGACCAGTACATTCATAATCTACAATCACTTCTCGACATTCCATAAAATTTTCAAAATAATATTAGACTAATTCCTAAATTTACAGACTAGTACATTCATAATCTACAATCACTTCTCGACATTCTACAAAATTTTCAAAATAATATTAGACTAATTCCTAAATTTACAGACCAGTACATTCATAATCTACAATCACTTCTCGACATTCCATAAAATTTTCAAAATAATATTAGACTAATTCCTAAATTTACAGACCAGTACATTCATAATCTACAATCACTTCTCGACATTCCATAAAATTTTCAAAATAATATTAGACTAATTCCTAAATTTACAGACTAGTACATTCATAATCTACAATCACTTCTCGACATTCTACAAAATTTTCAAAATAATATTAGACTAATTCCTAAATTTACAGACCAGTACATTCATAATCTACAATCACTTCTCGACATTCCATAAAATTTTCAAAATAATATTAGACTAATTCCTAAATTTACAGACCAGTACATTCATAATCTACAATCACTTCTCGACATTCCATAAAATTTTCAAAATAATATTAGACTAATTCCTAAATTTACAGACTAGTACATTCATAATCTACAATCACTTCTCGACATTCTACAAAATTTTCAAAATAATATTAGACTAATTCCTAAATTTACAGACCAGTACATTCATAATCTACAATCACTTCTCGACATTCCATAAAATTTTCAAAATAATATTAGACTAATTCCTAAATTTACAGACCAGTACATTCATAATCTACAATTACTTCTCGACATTCTACAAAATTTTCAAAATAATATCCGACTAATTCCTAACTTTGCCGTTGCCTTCCTGTACGTAACAATTCATTTTAAGGCCATCTTTAATGATGGATACGCCATCTGAAGTGTCGACAACCGATAAAAACATAATTAACATCTAAACTCTTTTGACGAAATGCCACTATAAATTATACTTTGGCAGCCAGCGAAAGGCTCCACTACTTTCTTGTGGAGCAACGAACGATTACGAAGGATATCTTGAGAAGGATCAATAAGAATCCCAGCCAGATGATGCGGAGGATAAAGGAGTCATTAAACACTTTTTATGGGTCATCCTTCTTGGTAATGGCCCATGTAAGTGTAAATCTGATGAATAGCTGGTTTAAGAGACTTGATACCCTTGTTTTCACAAAAAATTATAAAAATATCAATTTTCTATTTTTTGCGTGTTTATAATCATTGAATCCTTCTTATTCTGGCAAGTTTTTGAGCTGATCCGATAATTGCAATTGTAGAAAAACTATTTTTTTATGGAGAATTTAGCATTGTTGCAATAGCTCCTTCGGTGTTTCGAAAGCATTTTTCTCAATTCGTGAGTTTTGAAATTCCCACCTTACTCAAAATGCTAACACTTCAGAAAATACAAATATATATACATATATATATATATATATTTGTATTTTCATATTTTGTATATATATATATATATATTTGTATTTTCATATATTGTATATATATATATATATTTGTATTTTCATATATTGTATATATATATATATATATATATTTGTATTTTCATATATTGTATATATATATATATATATATATATATATATATATATTTGTCATTCTTAATATCTATTTCAAAAAACAGGCATGAATTTTTCAATAAAATATTAACTTTTTTTTTACACACTTAAATGTTGAAAAATACCCGTTTTATACGCTTTTTTTACCAATAGGTAAAGTGATTATCGTTTTTCTCGAAAACTATTTTACTATTTCTATATCCGATGAATAAAAATTTAAAGTATGTTAGTAGGAACATCTTTTAAAAAAATTAGGAAAATATATTGAAAAATGAAAAAGAAGATAGAATTTGAAATTTTACTAATTTTTTAAAAAAAATTTTAATTTTGAAAAAATTGGAGCGCTATAAAACTTCTTTATTAATAAAATTTTGTTTTTACTCAGTAATACTTCCAAATATGTAAAAATTGTAATTTTAAAGGCTTAAATAAAAAAAAAAGTTTGAAGGTGATTCAAATAAATATGTAGAAAATCAGTCTTCAAAATAAATAATACGAACTGCTTTTTCTCATGCAATCTTTAGAAATGCAAATAGTCGCAAGGGAAATTAGGGGTGTGGACCATTGCACAACTTCATTTACACTATAATACTGATGCCAATTTTTGTCATTTACCTGTTTTTATATTTTTATCATTCATTTAGGATAAAATGGCCAATTTGGCAATATATTTTGCGACAATTCTTGTATGGGTCTTTAAAAAAAAATTAAAAATAACAAATTTCGCCATAAGTCATAATTTTTATTTATACAGATGTGTACTAAGTTACAATAGGATTTCAACATAATCTATGAACGTGTGAGTGAATATATTAATTACATGATTGTGTACAGCATATGTAATGTTGTACATATGTTGTGCACCTTGTACACAGAAAAAAAAATTCTCAGTGGAGAAATAATAATTAATGCAAAGTAATTTCCATTTTACAAAACAAAATATTACATTAAAAAAGGTTATGAAAGCTCATTTTAATTGTGGTATTTCCAGTTGAAATTATTAAATTGATTATAAGAGACATAGCTTTCCCTTTCTTTTTCAACTTTTTTATGATAGATAATATGTTATGGTAATAAATATTTTCTATGACTGTGTTCTATGGTTCTAATGATTGTGTTCTATGACTTTAATAAATGTTATATGGTTATGCTCTATGACTCTAATAACTGCTTTTATGCTTTGTTCTATGACTTTAATAACTGAGTTCTATGGATATGTTCTATGGATGTAATATCTATGGCTATGGTAATAACTGTGTTTACTTCACACCAGTTGGTTTGTTTTTAGCTTTATGGCAAATAAAGAAAAACGTCGCAATTTTTTTTTTACCCACAATTATTATCTTACACGTTTTCACAATGTTCAACAAAGAGTAAAAGACATACAAAGATTTATTGATAAAAGTATCACAAACAAATAATGATTTGGAATGGACAATTCCTGCATCTTTTTTAAATGATTGAAATTAGTTTATATTTATGAAGAATGTCTTTCTGATTCCAAATATTTAAACAAAAGATCATTAAAAAAATTAATTATTAACAGTTATTAAGAAAAGAAAATGCTTTAAAACCGAACCAAAACCTGTCCGATCAAAACACTCAGCAAAATCTGTAACGTAAATTATGTATTTGTATTTGAATTAAATCTAGAGACCAATACAGATTTTTTAAGCCAAAATTTTATACAAAATATTACAACTTACACATTTTAGTTGTCTACACACTTTAATAAGAAAGCATAACAAAAATTATGGATTGCGTGAATTTTTAACTGAATCGTCGATATTTATGTTTTATCCTATAAAATTGAACCTACTTCTTGGACTTCAGATTAAAATCCAATATTATGATGGAAAAATGCCATTTAGAATTTCAACCATAAACCATAGTCAATAAAACTATTTTTGAAGATTTCTTTTGATCATTTTCACTAGTTTCAAAAGAGGAAATTACATTCACAGAAATTCCACACGTTACATTCCTTAATGGTTTCTTTTTTTTTTTTTCTTTTTTTTTTTTTTCCCAAGAAGTTTTCTGTATACATTTTGGAAGTTTCTATTTCCGATATTAATGTTTTCGAATGGCAAGGAAATACTTTTTGAACATATTGCGGGAAAAGACAGCTAATATTACTCTTCGAAAATGTTTTCGTAAAACCGATGTAATTTGTTAGCGAACTAAGAATAAGTTTTTATACAAACAGATCGACAAACTTGATTAAAAATTTATTTATATTTGTTAAGGCATAAATATTTTACATGATCTAACAAGAGACTGACAAATATTTTATATGAACTAGAAATAATACAAAAATAATACAAAGAAAGTAAAAGAAGAAATAATACAAAAATAATTATGAATATTGATTAAATTTAGCATTAGAACTATAATTTCTTTAGGTCGCAAAATTGTGTGTACAGCTAGCTTTTAAAATCGTCTGCATCATTTTAAAATAACTCTTAAATTCCCAATATTTTTAATTTTTAACAATTTAATAAAAATATCAAATCAAATTTCTTACGTATAACATTTATTTAGATTTGTTACGACATAAAAATTTACATGGTCTAACAAAAAATTTACAAATATTTTATATGGACTGTAAGAGAAGAAATAATACAAAAATAATTATGAATTTTGATTAAATTTAACATTAATTCAATATTCTTCTACGTTGCAAAAATATTTGCACAGCTACCTTTCAGAATCGTCTGCATCATTTTAAAGTAACTCTTAAATAATCAATATTTTTAATTTTTAACAATTCAATAAAAACATCGAATCAAATTTCTTACGTGTAACATTTATTTAAATTAAATGGTAATTTTAGGTTTATAACATGTACTTTGAGTTACTATATAAAACGCAGAATAAATATTCGAAGTTTATTATAGACTGAGAGGCGACTGCAATTTTTGGACTTCATCGAACATCATTCTGAATTTTTTATAGAAATTAGAGAAAAGTGAGTAGATTAGGAATCTACTGGTCTGTCGTGGCAAAAATGGCCGAAACTGGTTAAAAATCAACTTTTAATAAGTTGAACTAAATCTAATTGCCAAATGCGCCATAACTTGCCAGATAATGAACATTTTTTTTTTTTTTTTTTTTTTATTTGGTAACCCTCACTTTTTAATTTTCAATTATGAAGGTTGCAGACGATTCAGAAATCTGGCGACGGTCTACTTGCATCTATTAAAAGGGAGCCAAGTTGGCAATAAACATTACGTCACTGATGACGTAACTAATCTCATCAATTTGGCTTACTTTTAAAA
The DNA here is from genome assembly GCA_963978545.1 of Linyphia triangularis. Taxonomy (NCBI): domain Eukaryota; kingdom Metazoa; phylum Arthropoda; class Arachnida; order Araneae; family Linyphiidae; genus Linyphia; species Linyphia triangularis. The sequence goes on from OZ021727.1 coordinate 91,284,702, forward strand.
GAAAAAAGTTTTCCGAGCCAGAGATCAGAAATCGTTTGCGTTTTTTCTCATTAAAAATTAAAATACAGTGGGTTGCCAGACGAAAAAGTTTGTTCTCTTTTTGGCAAGTTATGACATATTTGGCAATCGAATTTTAGTTCAACTCATTCCAAATCGATTTTTGATCAGTTTCAGCCATTTTTGCCACGGCAGACCAGTGTATTCGTAATCTACCCACTTTTCTCCAATCTCTATAAAATATTCAGAATGATGTTCGATGAGGTCCAAAAATTGCAGTCGCCTCTCGGACTATTAGTTTCGAAGCTTGATATGTTCCTATGTGTCCAATATTTCCTGGTACAAACTTCAGGAAAATATATTCATTAGTATATGTTATAATAGTAGAATTCTAATATTGACAATGTCTGATCTTATTTCGGAATACAACGATACACACGTAACACTATAGGAATGCAATATAAAAGCGTTGGATAAGCATAATGTAAGAATATCGAAAAGATAATGAGGGGTAAGAATGTTTTGCCATATTATTATCATTCTCTAGTGATGGGGGAAAAGGTGAAATTTTTTCTTGAGGAATGTCTCTTAAGAGATATTCTCTTCGTGTATCTTATTATATGTTACGAACAATGGTAAAGATATATTAATAATGGCCCCTTGTTAGTAACTGTAGATAAAGAAATATATTTCTATCACAATACCTATTGCATAAAAAAAATTGAAGTAGCATGCTTCTGCAATTCTATGGAATATTTCAACTAATTCCTATGAGATCGACTCAGACACATGTTAAAGCAAATGAAGATGGTTGGCTCGTAACAAAATGTTAATTCTTCATTACGAGATAAATATTTGTATCCCTTTAGAGTTGACATTTTTTTTTTTTTAAAGAAGTTAGTTGCGTCATACCACGCTATGCATAATGGTAATTATGTATTAATGTAATATAATAATATAATTATAACTCTTAAGAGACATTAAATAATTTTAAAGGATCTATTTCGTATTTTGCTTACTTTATCCTGCTATTTTGTACATTATTTATGTATTATATGTAGGAGAAACCAAATAAGAAGATTTTCTATAAACAAATCATTTTTATACAGTATACTTATCCTAGGGGTGAATAATTAATGTTATCTATGTGAATACTTAGAATAAAAAGCATGATGCAGTCAAACAGTCACTGTAACTAATACTTTCGAGAAAGGCAATTTAGTAATGATATTGTTCATGTTTGAACTAAAATTCCTGAGTTAGAGAAACTACATATAAAAACTCTTAGAAAAAATAAGGCTTATAGATAAATAATGAAATATTTTGAGTATGCTCCATTTTCTAAGAAATAAACTTTCTCTTCAAGTTCCGACACATTTTCTTGGATTGATAAAAGTTTGCCTTTATTGGACCTAATAAAAGTATACTGCAATGCATTATAAAACATAAAGATAAAATATTAATAATATAGCTTTGAATAAATTTATAAATCGTTGAAAGCAATATATTGTTGCACAAATTGTCTGTATATAGTGTAAATAGTGACGTATTATTTTAAAAATCTATTGTAATTTATTTTAACTTATTTTGTTTATCAGCAGCGATTATACAGGTTAGAAAAAGGTGGCAACACCTAAAGCAATTAGAGAAATTTCGAGATGTTTCTTTCTCGACGAATTGACTGGAAATGTCGGTAATGTTCTCACGCGCCTGCTATATAAAGACCGGAGATCAGGAAAGTTTTCAGATTGACTTTGGACTTCGATGTGAGCTGATTGCTTTGTTTACTAGAGTGAACTTGTATGATTGCTGTATTCGAAGTTGTTCGTACTGAAGGTTGTGTTGAAGATTGAGGGTGATTAAACTGTTGTCTTTGAATAAATTTTGTGCCTTTGAAGAGCGAATAAATAGTAGTTTTTATCTTAAAAACTGTGCCATCATTGCTCAGCGGAAAAATTCATAACATTATTATATACCATGTTAGGAAGTAACATATTTGTCATTTATACATAGCCTCATGTATAACTTTATAAAAAGATAAATTATTTTTATGCATTTAGAAAATTTTCATTCTTTAAATTGTTAGTTGCAGTATAATAATACTTGATTTTAAGAAAAGGTCTTTTAAGCACATTTATTTGTACAAACTTAAATTTTAACAAGAAATAATTGAACAAAAAACAATTAACAAGAACACATTAAAACAAGAATTTTAATTGTTTACCAAATTGTTCCCAAAACATAATCTTTTTTACAATTATTTTTATATTTCAGAAGATTTTAATACAGCAATGTTTTGGTGGCAAGAACATTTAAATCTTATGTTTTCCAAAACTACAAAGACTGTAAAGTTCATAGAAGAAAGACGAAAGAAATTTGAAATTACAATAATAAGTCGTACTCAAAACTGATATACATTACATTCCTTTCGGTAGAAAAGGGATAACTTTAAAAGTTAGTTACCTGCTTTGGTAAATGACATCACGTAACAAAAGATTTATATTTAAAATTTTTATCTAAAGAAAAGAAACATGATATTTAAAATAGGCAATCCAAGCTAATATATTACGCCAGTACGAAGAAGGTCCTGCGCAATTTAAATATTCGTTTTACGGACTCCTCCCTTCTACTACTTTCTTCAACTGATTCAAATAAATATATAGAAAATCATTCCTCAAAATAAATATTCCGAACTGCTTTTTTAGAGAATGGAGAGTTATGGAGAGTTGGTACCCATTACTTTTATGGAGAGTTGGTACCCATTACTTTTATGGAGAGTTGGTACCCATTACTTTTATGGAGAGTTGGTACCCATTACTTTTATGGAGAGTTGGTACCCATTACTTTTATGGAGAGTTGGTACCCATTACTTTTATGGAGAATTGGTACCCATTACTTTTATGGAGAATTGGTACCCATTACTTTTATGGAGAGTTGGTACCCATTACTTTTATGGAGAGTTGGTACCCATTACTTTTATGGAGAGTTGGTACCCATTACTTTTATGGAGAGTTGGTACCCATTACTTTTATGCAGAGTTGGTACCCATTACTTTTATGGAGAGTTGGTACCCATTACTTTAATGGAGAGTTGGTACCCATTACTTTTATGGAGAGTTGGTACCCATTACTTTTATGGAGAGTTGGTACCCATTATACCGGTAGCGTTAATTTGGCATATTTTATGTACCTTTTTCTCAAAAAGTATTTGACAAGGAAGTCTAATTTTTTTCAGTGCATTTAACAATCACTTGTTATTCTACTGAAGTTAGTTTTTTATTGTGATTCATTTACTTTATTTTAAAATAAATTTTTAGGAATCACTAAAATTTGAACGTTTCCTTTCCCCCCCCCCCCCACTCCCCCGAGAAAAAAAAAAAGACACTAAAACAAAAATATTTTTTAAATAACAGCAAAATATCACTTCAGTATATACAGATACATAAAAGGAATATGTAATGATGTTTCCCTTTATGATACATAAAAGGAAAGATAGTTGACGCAGTTTCTGAGAAAAAGGTACATGAATAATGAAAAATGTAGTTTTGAGAAAAACGCATTTTAAAGAAACATTTACTTACACTAATAGTTACCAATTTTGTATTCAAAAGTATTAAAAATGCTTCTAGTTGAGGTATCATTACAAATGAGTTGTCCTTTTAAAGAGGGGAATTTAAATTTGCATACCAACTCCCTTTAAAATTCCACCTAACAATCTCTATTACTTTCACAAAGAAGATGTAAAGGAAAATACTAGAACAATACATTCTTCTTAAATGAAAAGAAAATTACATGATATTTTCTTGTAGTCAAACATAATTAACATAATGGAAGCATTTTTTCTAAAAGAAAAACCATTGTAGAATTTGCTGTTATGTCATGTACCAGCAAGTTTCTTCTTTGTAACAATGGCGATTATTTTTTCTTCTTTTTATAAACCTGTTACAGAAATTTTATGAAACTGACATTAAATCTTTTAATTCCCAACTGACATTCGTAACTTTTAGAAAATTGGAATACGCATTTTTCTTACTTAACGATTCTCAACTTTACAGTTGGTAAAAGCAAAACCTGAAAATGTAAGTACTCCCATTTTAAACGTCTCTTACAATTATTCTGATGCTCGGGACTTACCTTTGGATATTATTATAAGAACAAAATCCTACTGCAAATATACCCTTAATGAAATTTAAATGCAAATATATATGCTATTTTATATGCAAGACTAAGATGAAGAATTAATGTATTACTATTTGTTCATTATTAGACTCTCCAATTACTTTTTAAACAAACTTACTACCATGTTATGAAAAAGGAAAATAATGCAATACGTGATTTTTTTTCCCTCCAATTTTATAATACAGGGTATGTATAAAAGGTTGGATACATTTTGATGTTGAATAATACATAAATTAATGAAGATATAAGCAAACTTATGGCATTTATACATAAAATAACTCATATATTTTCATTTATACTGAACGTTGCCACAAAAAAAATCCTTTTCTCATTTGAATATCATTTCTTTTGTAAATATCGTCTGCCCTTGTTATTAATTTTATGTTTGTCTCGTTTCTTTTGTAAATATCGTCTGCCCTTGTTATTAATTTTATGTTTTTCTCGTTTCTTTTGTAAATATCGTCTGCCCTTGTTATTAACTTTATGTTTTTCTCGTTTCTTTTGTAAATATCGTCTGCCCTTGTTATTAATTTTATGTTTTCTCGTTTCTTTTGTAAATATCGTCTGCCCTTGTTATTAATTTTATGTTTTTCTCGTTTCTTTTATAAATATCGTCTGCCCTTGTTATTAATTTTATGTTTTTCTCGTTTCTTTTGTAAATATCGTCTGCCCTTGTTATTAATTTTATGTTTTTCTCGTTTCTTTTGTAAATATCGTCTGCCCTTGTTATTAATTTTATGTTTTTCTCGTTTCTTTTGTAAATATCGTCTGCGCGCGTTATTAATTGTAAGTTTTTCTCTCTTGGCTACCCAGATCACCTGATACAACGCCATTTGACTTTTTCTTTTGGGAATTCGTAAAGGATATCGTTTACCGGAGGAAAGTATCGAATGACTTAAAGGCCAGGATTACACCCGCAATTGCATCTGTGGATGCCGACATGCTTGCCCGTACCTGGCGCGAAATTGTCCACTGTCTTGATATTCTCCATACGACGCACATGTGGAAGTCCATTGAAAAGAGCCATAAAACTTTTTGAGTCTATCTAAACATTAATGTTATCAATTTAACTTTGTCTTCATTATTTTATGAATTATTCAACATCAAAATATGTCCAACCTTTCATCGTCATCGTGTACAATATTGTTGAATTTACCATTATCTACTGTCACCCATCAGATAGCAATGTTGGAAACAGGGATTCTGGGGTATCCATGCCGAAATTCGAGCATTGTTCCAAAACACACGATTCTTTTCTTTTTTTTTAAATAAACTTTTCAAAACCATCACAAAACATAATTTTTATCCCACCATCCTTACTTATAAAAATATTTTTCAATATAGAAATAAGACTTTGTGATTTAGAATAAAGGTGATGCATGCAAGTGATTGGTTAACAACAAAGTTTTTAAAATGGCAAATTTCAGCATCTTTCTTCTGGAACCCCTCTTGGAAAATGACGATTTTCGTTTTTTCACGATTAGTGTAAATAGCTTCACATGCTTTTCTACTAAGGTCACGATTTAAGATGCACTTTAGAATTGCTTAAGCGCATGAGCTTTTTTTATTATTGTAGGTAGATTTCACATGCTTTGAGAACATGACTGCTATATGTATCATGTAAACATTCATTGTAGCTAAATGTCACCACTTTTAAAAAATTTATTCTGAAAAGTTATCATAAACTTTTAAAGTTGTTAAGTCGCTTTAACTTATTATTTAAAACTTTCTTTTTTTTCCGAAACAGCAAAACTTGTACTTAGTCCCAATCTTTCCAGCACATATCAAAATCGATTGGACGTTTTCATTTCACTTAGTCTTCATTAGCAAAATATTATTGACTTTCTTTGACGAAGATTTAAGTAATCATCATTACTTTGAAGAAAAAGAAAAAAAAACTTCTAAGAAAGTATTACTCATAGCAAATTTTAGTAAATTATAAGAACTGATAAAACATTTATTTATGTTCTTTCGACAATTTTAGGAAAAATATGTTCTGTTTTGAACACGAAAAAAGTAAGTTAAATATATATTAGATATGTATCAGAAAAATGAAAATAGGATTCAAGATGTTTCGAAATGCGCTTCAGTCTCCAAAAAACGGGATAGGTTTTTTTCACACATTTTATCAATATCGTAAATTCTAATATTAACAAAAATTCATTTCATTCAAATAGCATTTATTATAAAATAATATAGAAAAAATAATTTTTTAAATTATTTGTTGATCCATCTAGCATTATCATCAACAGCCAAGACACAGGTGAGTTTCCATACATAAACTTAACCTAAATACAAAAAATTTCTAAATACAGATCATTTATAAATATCATTAAAAGTCCTTAAATTCATTGAATAAATGTTTATACATATTTCTTTCACTCTATTTCTATTTGTGTATTGCTTTTTAAATAAACCGAAAAGTTTTATTATAAAAATAAAATCAGTTAGTTTAAGCCAATAAATAAATATTCAACTAAAAACATTTTTAAATCTCTTTCATGCAAGAAATGTTTTATTTTTTGAAAATAAAATTCTGTGACTAATATAATTTGAAGTGTTTAAAAATTACTATACGCATTAATAAGTACTTTAATGGACTTTTTGTAAAATACATTTTTTGTATTTTACATTTTCAAATTTGCAAATTTTATGAGTTACAATGGACAATTCCCGCATTTTTTAAAAACGAGTGAAATTAGTATATATTTATGAAGAATTTCTTTCTAGTTCCAAATATATAAACAAAAGCTCTTTAAAAAAATTAGTTATTTAAATATTAAGAAAAGAAAATGCCCCAAAACCGAGCCAAAACCAGTCCCATCAAAACAGTCAACAAAATTCGTGACGTAAAGGGGTCCCTGCGTTTCTATGGTTATCGTGAGGTTTGTGACAAATACTTATCGTTAAAAAAGTTGGCGTTGGTAGACCATTGCCACATTCCGTACAGGTTGGCGTGATTTGCGAGAAACTTGCAAATCTGGTTTCCGCTGCTGCATTTCAAGCCAAGATGTTTGAGATCTCTTTACGTCACGTTCAACGCCAACGAAATGGGTCGTTTTCTCGCCAACCTCTAACAGGGTAATTTTGACCGCAAATTAAAAAAAAAAGAAAAATTGCAATGAGCAGAAATTTTTATGTTTATAGCCTTTTCGGAACATTTACAATTGAATAAAAAAAAATTTAAGAAATGCGGGAATTGTCCATTGGAGCACTTGTCTTTTTCTTGATAAATGTGGATACTTTCACTGCGCATGCTATTTCTTAAGAAAAGATTACAATAGTTGTTTTTTCAAACTCACAGAAAATCTTTGATGTAATGGGCAGTAAAAAATATTTTCTTATCATTGACCCAAAGAAAGGCGTGAAAACATAGGTCAAAAGGTATAGTGCAAAAGGTATTTTAAAGGATTGAAGGTGTTGAATGATGTGGCGGAAAAGGAGTTAACATAAAAAAATTAATATAACATATTGCACACTAATGACGAAAAAAAAATTACAGACTTCAAAAAAGACTTTATTTACACTGTTAAAAATTTTGTTCCACCTTGCACCAAAAATTGGTTCCCATTTAGCTGCCACCAACATTTGGTGCTTAGATTCACGATTTAATGGTGCAACCTCGGACCGTAAGCACCATTAAATCGCGAAACTAAGCACCAAATGTTGGTGGCAGCTAAATGGGAACCAAATTTTGGTGCATGGTGGACAATTTTTTTTAACAGTGTAGTTAGTGATAATCGGTTGCTGGTTAAATTCTAGCGTACTTTGTTCGCTGCATTGCACCAACTAAGATTGTATTTCGTATATAATATAAAAGTTTAGTTTTTCTAAAATTACACATTTTGTGCTTTGCTGATTGCTATAACTTTAATGCACGTAATTTTTTACTTTCAATTACCCATATGTATACATTGGGTAAGGAAAGTATAGTATTTGGTCAACAACAAAAATTAATGTGTTTGCATTTCTCCACGTTTTGGTACATGCTGATTTCAAAAAAATAATCTAGAAAAGGAGTCTGCCTGTGTATTTGTGGTCAACATAACTCCCGAACAAAATGACCTACGTTGTTCAAATTTGGTGTGTGGATTGGTGATGGCACAAGGACCTACCACTAAGGTTTTCGTCAATATCGCGCATTCGCATAAGGTAGCTGCCATTGAAAAAATCATGTTTTTCAGTAATTGCTAAAAAACGACTCAAACGACTTTGTCCAAAATCTCTATGGTTATGCCTCTTAAGGTGTTTAAACATTCTACCTCCAAAATTCCCATAAAAATGCTTTAATAGCGTAAAAAATTGAAAAACGAATGCCTTTAACACAGAGTTCTTTTTCGTTGAGCATACCTCATAAACGATCACTGTGCTCCTCTCCCCAGTTTCAGTTATAAGAAAGGATAAAATAAGAATTATTGAAAAGTATATCACCAAAATTATCTATTTGGCGATACATACAAGAATTACGTTAAAAACTATTGCCAAACTGGCTATTTTAAATAAATGAATGTTAAAATATATAAACGGTAAATGACACAAATTGACATCAGTATTATAGTGTAATTGAAAGTTGTGCTCTAATCCACACCCCTAGTTAATAAATAAATTTTTAAACATAGTTTGCCAAACATTTTGCTGATAGAAATGTTTTAGATATCTATCGGCGTTGTGTTAATGAATATGAAAATTGACAATGCATACAAAGGATTTCTTAAAATCTCTGTTTTTGTGGGTTATATTATTAGAATGGCAATCACTATTTCCCTGACAATGAAAATAATATTTATTGTATTCCTTTTTTCGTATTTTACTTTCCTGTGTGTGTATGAAGTTAGCTAACAATCATAAGACTTGTATTTGAATTTTGAATAAATTCCGACATCATCAAAAATATTGTTACAAATTTCTGTATATTTGTAAATATTTCGTAGTATTGATTATGTAAAAAGAAAAATTTATGTATATTTCGCATAAGGCAGTACAAGATTTTGTTTTTACTTTGCTTTCCTGCAATGCATCTCTTAATACTGTAAAACAAGTTTTACAGGTATAATGCTGGAAAGAGAGTTGGCGAGATCCCTTGGCGAGATAGAGCCAAGTTGGCGATGGTTTTGGCGACTAATTTTGGTCGCCAAATTTGGTGAGAAACTGCCAAATGTCGCCAAACTTGATGACACTTTTTGTCCCCATGTACCTGTATAGGGCTTTTTGCCTACGATGTGGAAAATTCGCGAAGGAAGCTTTCTTATAGAAGGCAAATAGAGAGTTGAGTTAGTTGTCTCTCAGCGATTTTTCAGAATAATGAACTGTATTGCATTGTCTTTTGCGTCGATTTTAGCAGTTGTGTATCAAGTTTTTAACTGCTGTTTGTGCTCCATTGTTGTGTAAAGAGCTATACTGAGTCTATTAGAACGGAAAGTTCTGGAGTTGTGAAAGAATCTGCGAAGAGTTATATCAGAATAAATTTGTTCAAGTTTTAATCTGCTTTGGCTTCAAGTCTTTCGAACCCATCATCCACGCAAAAATATACTTAAAATACCACTGACAATTTAAAAGTGAGTAATAAAGTGAAAAAAAAAATTGTTTCTTTATTTTAAACTATTTTTAAGGTTGGTAGCTTTAAAACGATACTATGTTCTGTATGATATTCGAAATACTTTTTAAACTATGGACATTTTTCTGAAAGTTCACATTGTTAAAAGAACAGTACTACAAACTTTAAACTCGATTTTACGTGGATTTAGCTTTTGTCAGTGAAAAACTTTTTCCAAACAGAAGTAACTTCAATTTGAGTCAACCCATTAAAAAAATTTTAATGCAATTTAAAGTGAATAATACAGAGCAGAAAACGTAATAGGATCTAACATATCCATTCAATAATGAATTTTAAACTTAATTTCGAATCTTCTTGATGGGTTTTTTAAGGTATACATATACATTAGGAATTTCAAAATTTGACTCAAGTCAGCCTTTTTGTTTTTCATTTTAAAATATTCCTGAATTCATTACCTTTAAAATGATACCATTTTATTTCTGAGACTCAATTTACTTTTTAAGTTACAGTAGGTTTTGTGACCCTGTTTTGTATCACGTTCATTAGTGTTGAAAACTTTAAACGCGTTTTCTGAAGAATGACATTTTGGTGTTTTTATGACTTTACGCCAACGGTCATAACTTCATAATAATTGTCCAATTTACAAAATTCTAATTTTTTTTCTGAAAACACAAGTTGTGAATGTGTTTTCTATGGAGAATCTAACATATATTGTTATAACCAAATTTTTTATGAATATTTTAATCTTAATTTTTTGTTAAAAACTATGTATTTGTTTAAACTTTTATTTAAAAATTTATAATTAAATAAATATTGCAGCCAAATTCAAAATTCTCCATGGAAACATGCGTCAATATAATATCTTTTATTTGTAGTAAGAATCATACCTCTAAGTTAATTACAAGTTTATTTATGTATGTTCTAATAATGTCGTAATTAGTCACTTTAATTCCAATTAGCTGATTAAAAAATTGACGGGAAAAAGGTTTATCTATAGAAATGCATCATTTTTAATACTGATAAACTGCCAAAAAGTTTGAAATTATTACTTACAAATTAAAGAAAATCATCTCAATTGTATACCTTAAGAGTCATTTTAAATACTTTCAAAACCAAATTCTACGAAAAAAAAGCTTCTAAAGTATATTGACAATGCTAGTAGACTCCATTAAATGAATAATTTTTTTCATTTGCAATTAAATTTAAGTTTCTAAGAAAATTACAAATTGAGTTAAGCCTGGTGCAATTAGGCCATAATTAGGTAATTAAATTTGAAATGAACAATTAAATATCATCAGATGAAAAACTTTTCTATGCTGGTTAGTTATTTTTGTAACGTCTTTTAAAAGAAAAAAATGGGCCAGTCTCATCCAAAAATAGAAGAAGAAAAAATTCAATACGTACAGGTACCTAAAAGTAACTATTTTTATTCAAACAACTTATCTGAAGTTTAATGGAAGTAATTCTCATTTCATTAAATTGATTATTAAAAGCCAATACTGATGTTTGTATTTGTATTGAGTAAACAATTAAACATATTTGAATGGATATTATTTTCAAAAAATGCGAAAGCAGAATCATCATAACTGTATCTAGATATACGGAGGAATATTGAAATATTTTAAATCGTATTAAAATTAGATTTGGATGGTCTATCAACATATTTGCCAAATGTAAAATAAACAGTACCAAACTGCAATACTAATTCATAAACATCAAACAACTGCCATGAATAATTGCATAGATTGTTTACCTGTAGCTGATGTTGCTTATTTAAAGTATCTCATTATTTCAATAAGATACGTCATTAAAAATGCATATTAATGGAGAATGACGAATTCCAGCAGAATAATACAACAATTGTACAAATATTATTCTAGTATAACAATGAGAATTAAATATTCACTTATATTAGTAACACACATTTGTTATCATACAAATACGGAATTAAAGTAAAGGCACTTTTTTGTAAAAGAAAGTAGGGAAAATTTAGGGGTGATGAACATCGCACAACTTTCAATGACACTATAATAATGACGTAGTTTTGTGTCATTTACTGTTTTTATATTTTCATCATTGATAAAGCAAAAATGGCCAGTTTGGCGATATTTTTGGCGATAATTCGTGTATGGGTCTTTTTAAAAAATTCCTAAACTAAAAAAAAAAAAAGAACTCCACCAAAATGGTCTTTAAAGAAAAAAAACTCCGCCAATAAGATGGAAAAACGACCGCTGATGAGGTATGCTCAAGGAAAAAGAACTCTGTGTGAAAGGCAATCGTTTTTCAAATTTTTACGCCATTAAAGCATTTTTATGGGAATTTCGGAGGTGGAGATGTTTATAACACCTTAAGAGGCTTTAGCAGAGTGATTTTGGACAAAATCGTTAGAGCCGTTTTTAGCACTTACTATAAAGCATACCAAATGCGTATTCGCGATTTTGACTAAAACCTTTATGGTAGGTCCTTGTCCCATCACCAACCCTCACACCAAATTTGAACATCGTAATTCAATTTGTTCGGGAGTTATGCTGACCTCGTACACACAGACAGAAATTTTTTTCTATATCACTTTTTAAAATCAGAATGTTCCAAAACATAGAGAAATGCAAAAAAAAAAAAAAAAAAATCACATTTTTTTTGTTTGATCAAATGCTATACTTTCATTACCCTATATATACATATTTTTAATAGAAAGTAATAAATTACACCAAATTCACTTCCACCAATCTACAAACATAAACATATTATTTTCCATAAATTTAATAATTGTGAAAACTTTACAAGAAATAGGAAGTATATGTGTCTTGAATGACACAGAATATATTTTAGTAAATTATTTTTTTATGTATATAGCATTGTAAATTTGTAATATTAAAACCTAAACAATAGTTTACTAGAGATGTGGAACATCGTAGTACTTTGAATTACACTGTAACTATTGTATATTGAAGACATGATCATGTAACTTTTTGAACTATGAACTATGTGTGGTGTAATTATATTTATTTTGTAAAATTAATTATTGTGGTATATTATGTAATATGCAATTTTGGTGTTTCTATATTGTAAATATTCCACAAATCCTGTATTTACGATCATGATATTCATTTATTTCAGTATTTTCTGTTATGTGTGAAAATTGTATTTCTATATACTTGTATATATGTATATTTTACTCGAGCCTACTGTTGTTCTGAACATTTGTGTTTGTATTTGTAATATTGGTCATTGCAGAAAAGTTTATTATGGTGTCACTTATTATTTTCTTATTATCACACATTTAAATATAAAGGGCCAGTTTAGCGATGTTTTTGGCAATAATTTTTACATGGGCGAAACAAACAAAAAAAAAAGGGGGGGGGGGCAAAATTGGTGATTTTATTCGATAGAAATTACATTATCTTTGCTTGTGCGTGTTATGCAAACAAATCAATCTTTGATAAGCAATGATCAAGAGCAGAGAGCTCTGCGTTAAGGGCACTCGTTTTCAACTTTTTTACACTTTTATCGCATTTTTAAGTGAATTTCGGAGGGGAGAATGTTTAGAACACCTTCAAAGGCATTACCTTTGAACAGAATCGTTTTAGCCGTTTTTAAGCAATTACTGAAAAACATGATTTTTTTAAATGGCAGCTACATTATGCGCATACCCGTGTTTGACGAAAACCTTAATGGTAGGTCTCTGCCCCATCACCAACCCCACACAAAAATTTGAGCATCGTAGGTCAATTTGTTCGGGAGTTATGCTGACCACGTACACACAAACAGAAATTATTTTTTTCTAGATAACTTTTTAATGAAATCAGGATGTTCCAAAACATGAAGAAATGCATAAAAAATACTAAAAAAATACTATACCAAATACTATACTTTCATTACCCAATGTATATATACCGGTACTTGAAACTAAAAATGTCCTCTACATGCTAATCTTTATGTTAATATTTCGCTAAGATCAGATGTGGAAGAATGGCGAAAAACATCTCGAAATCAAACTAGTAAAAATATTTCAATTCAACTTCTTATGCATATTATATACCTTTGAACAATGCAGATTAAAATTATGGTATTATTTTTAAACATTTCATAAAATGCTTTTTAATTGTTTTACAATTTATTATTTTCATACCACCATCTTAGCCCCCCCCCCCCTTCTCCCCATTGAGGTATTTTCCTTTATCGAGGTTTAAAAAGAAATAAGGGAAATTCTAAAATATAAGTGCATATTCAAATAAAAATACATTATGCCATCAGATTAAATAAACCGATTTGAGAGTGTTTTTAAACATAGTTTGTAAGAAAATTCACAAAACTATATTATTACTAGAATGTTTAAATAAACAATTTCCACCGAATTATAGATTTATTATTCATTCAATATGAGGCAAATACAACTTTATACACCATATTAGAGTCTACTACCTCAATATCAAGAAAAATATAATAGTTCTTCAAAATTAACTTTGTCATATTTATGACAAAACTCATTGGGATTATCTGTGGAAATAGTATTTTAAAAACATTTTGTAATCTGCTCGCTGTATATTGTACTCCCCTCCCAGAGTTAGTAAACATAAGAGTTCTAAAAAACATAAATAACACTCATTCAGTGTCTCTGCAACCATAAAATGTTTTTGGTGGTCCTCCAGCCGTCCAAGACTAACTCATTGTGTATTGTTACACATTCCAGAGTTAGAAAACATAAGAGTTCCAGAAAACATAAATAACATTCATTCAGTGTCGCTGCCACCATAAAAATATTTGGTGGTCCTCCAGCAGCTCAAAACTAACTCGCTATCCATTATACCCCCATCCAGAGTTAGTAAACATAATAGTTCCATAAGACATAAATAACATTCATTCAGTTTCTCTGAAACCATAAAATGTTTGTGGTGCTCCTCCAGCAATCCAAGACTAACTCGCTATGAATTGTATTCCCTTCCAGAGCTTGTAAACATAAAGGGTTCCAGAAAACATAAATAACATTCATTCAGTGTCGCTGCAACCATAAAAATATTTGGTGGTCCTCCAGCAGCTCAAAACTAACTCGCTATACATTATACCCCCTTCCAGAGTTAGTAAACATAAGAGTTCCAGAAAACATAAAATAACATTCATTCAGTGTCTCTGCAACCATAAAATGTTTTTGGTGGTCCTCCAGTAGTCCACGACTAACTCACTGTGTATTGTAACCCATTCCAGATTTAGAAAACATAAGAGTTCTAGAAAACATAAAATAACATTCATTCAGTGTCGCTACAACCATAAAAATATGTGGTGGTCCTCCATCAGCTCAAAACTAACTCGCTATGCATTATACCCCCTTCCAGAGTTAGTAAACATAAGAGTTCCATAAGACATAAATAAAATTCATTCAGTTTCTCTGAAACCATAAAATGTTTTTGGTGCTCCTCCAGTAATCCAAGACTAACTCGCTATGAATTGTATTCCCTTCCAGAGCTTGTAAACATAAAGGGTTCCAGAAAACATAAATAACATTCATTCAGTGTCGCTGCAACCATAAAAATATTTGGTGGTCCTCCAGCAGCTCAAAACTAACTCGCTATACATTATACCCCCTTCCAGAGTTAGTAAACATAAGAGTTCCAGAAAACATAAAATAACATTCATTCAGTGTCTCTGCAACCATAAAATGTTTTTGGTGGTCCTCCAGTAGTCCACGACTAACTCACTGTGTATTGTAACCCATTCCAGATTTAGAAAACATAAGAGTTCCAGAAAACATAAAATAACATTCATTCAGTGTCGCTACAACCATAAAAATATTTGGTGGTCCTCCATCAGCTCAAAACTAACTCGCTATGCATTATACCCCCTTCCAGAATTAGTAAACATAAGAGTTCCATAAGACATAAATAAAATTCATTCAGTTTCTCTGAAACCATAAAATGTTTTTGGTGCTCCTCCAGTAATCCAAGACTAACTCGCTATGAATTGTATTCCCTTCCAGAGCTTGTAAACACAAGAGTTCCAGAAAACTTATATAACATTCATTCAGTGTCGCTGCAACCTTCACTTTTTTTTTTTGTGGTCCTCCAGCAATCCAAGACTGATAAACATGGTGCTTTTTCTTGATACACACCAAATAGTAATAAGTATACTCTAGTAGCAAACCATTATATTTACATAACTACATAAAAAAAATTTAAAAAATAGAAATTAATAATTTATTTTTAATTTTGTTAGATATTTATATTTTCCTTAAGATTTTCTGGTCGTCTTTATTAAAATGCAATGATTCTGTCTATTTATAAAGTAAGATATCAGAAAGGTCATCAACAACACACCACCATGTAGTGCATATAAAAAAATAAGCTTGGGCATATCAATGATTCTTTTAGATCTCAAAACTTGCAGAAAAATTAATTGAATTAATTTTAAATCTATTTCAGCAAAAAAAAAAAAATTGAAAATCTAAATTTATGATTGAAAAGGTTTTTTTTAATATACGTCTAATTTTCTCTACCTGACACTAATATTTTTTATATATATAATAAATCGAAAAATATGTCTTCTACTAAAGTAATAACAGTGTGCTTTGCTAGAAATGCGATATGTTATTATTCAAGTAAAATAAACCCACGCATATAAGAAAAGGATTAAAAAAGAAATTTTATGAACTCTCTGGAGATTTCACTGATAACATTTCAAATAAAAAAAAGTCTCCTATATATGTCCCTTAATTAATTATATTTAATGTAATTTCATTACTACTTTTGTTTGATGCTGTTAAACTGAGGATTCTACTCTATTAGCTTTTATCGGATCAAAAAACTAATTTTAACTTACCTCTGGTACTTTCTCTGAAAGGCTGGTATCTAAATAAATAAACTAATGTTTTTGGTTTTATTCATTTATATATAAGCAAAACTCTCTTTATTATGAAATTTTGAGAAATATGCATAAGTTAGTAATTTCGTAAGTTAATTAAATTTTATTAACTTTTAAAATGTTTTGGTTTTGTACCTTAATGGACTCAAAGAAACGTTATATAATTAAACTGAATACCAGCATTAGAAAATCCAAACTATTACATATTCATTTTATTTTAATGTTTTTGTATAAAATACATAGAAAAAGTTTTTCTTCAGAATTTATTAATATTATTAAATTAATTTCAGCCTATACATTACGCAAACGTAATGAGCAGATTATTTTGAAGCTCTTGTACAGTGATATATCTGTCTGAGACATTCTCAAACAAGAACACAAATGCAAAAAAGTGAGATATAAAAAATTAATGGTCTAGTAGAACAAAAGCTTTTATCCATATCAAATTTTGATCAGAAATTACGTTCAGAAGCAAGGGAAATTCCAACTGGAAGATAATTAGTAATATATATTAACAACCTCACTAGCATGAATCCTCTGACCAATCCCTATGTGGACTAGAAGTCGAAAATATCGATCAAAATAAATATCGATACTATATCGTTGCATAGAAAAAAATATCGATAAAATATCGATATATCGATGTATGATTTTTTTTTATTTGATTTTCAATTTTGCCAGAAACAAAGTTTTTAAGAGGCGAATTTTTACTTTTCGTGATTGCTTTTTTGTAAAGTGACTACTTTTTCAACTGAAATGGATCTATTACAAAAAAAAAAAAAAAGTTATATTTTCGCTTAATTGGTGCAGTGATTTTAAGAAAAATTTAGATAATTTTCCCATAGCTTTTAAGTGTATGGCAAAATATTAAATTTTTGTGACATTTTAACGTCTCTCAGCCAAGTTCAAACTTTAGTTTTGAATTTTTTGAAAAGGAAATAACGAAAATCGAAAAAAACACATGGAACTACAAAACGATCATCAAGAAACTAAAAATGTTTCAAAATATCGATATATCGGTGACTTTTATCGATATTTTTTACGTAGATATTTTTTTAGAAATATCGATAAAAATATCGTCGTATCGATATATCGCAGAACTCTAATGTGGACCATTTTAGACTGCGGATTTTGGCCAATCTTAACCAGTGATGGGTGAAATTTACTGGAAGTTTTAAAACACTAATGCAGAGTTTTAAAATTAAAATATAGTGTAATAAGAAAATTTCAGAGGAGTGAAAAGTAAGTTTTATGATGATTTTGACAAGTTTATTTTTTAAATAATATAACTCAAAAAATCAAAGTTTTTAATATAAATCCTTTATATACATTGCCAATTTTTATATTCATCAAACTACGTTTCAAAATTTATTTATTAAAAAAAAAAAAAAAAAACGTGAATTTTTGCTCTCATTTCCAAATGTCATTTATTTGTTCTGAATAAAGTAATTTTATAATTTATTTAACATTTGGTATTTATTTCAACATTGGTCGATTAAATATTATTTCATCGCGATTGAATATAGAACGTTGGTTTGTTAGTATTCCTTATAAGCGACCGTTTAGTACCAGTACAGCCCCAAAATTTGATAGAATGCAATGTCATCGACATCGAATCTATATGTCAAGTTTCAGCCTGATTGGATATTGGCAAGCGAGTGAATTAGAAGTTTGAAGATTTGCCTCCCATCGACCCACACTCAAAATCGAAGTTAATATATATATATATATATATAATATTGTCGCGTGGATGGGTTCGAAAGATTTGAAGCCAAAGCAGATCAAAACTTGCAGAAATTTATTCCAATATAACTCTTCATAGATTCTCTTACAACTCCAGAACTTCTTGTTCTAGTAGACATAATGCAGCTCTTTACACAACAATAGAGCACAAAACAGCAGTTAAAATTTGACAACACAACTGCTCAAATCTCTGCAAAAGACAATGCAATACAGTTCGCTTTAGAACTACTCTGAATGCTCACTGAGACTCAGTATCTCAACTCAGTAATTCCAGTCAACTCACCAGTCAACTGATTCAGTGACTCAAAATCAGTCAACAACTAACTAACCGACTCATGGCCGGGCTTATATAGGAGTCAAACCTTCTGGTGACTTCTAGAGGTAGATATTTGGAGAACTTTCCAGATCGTAGTCGAAAAGTCCTATACATGTACATGGGGACCGACAATGTCACCAAATGGTCACCCAGTTTGGCAACATTTGGCAATTTCTCGCCAAATTTGGCGACAAAAATTAGTCGCCAAAACCATGGCCAACTTGGCTCTATATCTCCAATTTGGCGAAATTACCATTACCATAATGTTAAATGCCCTGCTCCTTGTAAAACTCGCTTCCCAGCTTTATTTCTGTAAAACTCGTTATCAAGCATCAAGAAACACATTGCGGGGAAGCAAACTAACGATGAACTATTGCACTGCCTTATGCGAAATGTACATAAATTTTACTATTTACAAAATTAACACTAAGAAATATTTACAAATTTACAAAAATTCGTAACAATATATATATATATATATATATATATATATATATATATATATATATATATATATATATATATATATATATAAAAACCGTGCATTTTGGAACGATGCTAGAAATTTGTCATTAAATTGTCAATTTTTCCAGAGCCACTGTTTCCACCATTGACTAATACAGCTGTGCTACCTGAGTATAATCACAACATACTTGTGTCATTTATCACTTTGAATATATAGATCATATAAACTTAAGCGGGAATAACAACATGCGACAATTTTTTTGATTAATATGCTGGTGAAATTCTGCATTCATCATCATCAAGTATGTTTGTTAACAGCTGGCCCGTTCGAAAGAATTGCGCCAAACACGAGTGGACTGTATTCAAATTGTTAAGAAAAAGCACTCATTAAACACCAGTCTGATTTAATAGCACTTGAAATTACACTGAACTACAAGACTCAACTTAGACCAACACAGTTGAGAGCAAAAGAAACGCACTGTCATCACAAAGGCACATACATCAACTGACTAATAGAAAACGCCTCTCGTTATAGATGCATGATATGCAATAGACTTCTACAGTGCTGCCATCTACATTAAGAATTAGAAAGTAATTGAATTAATATTCAAGCTTAGCATTATATATTTCTAAATTTTAAAATACATCTGTCAGAAGCAATACGCAACTGAATTTTGATTCCAGAGTTATAAATTTGAAAACAAACTGCACAGTTGAAGAATCTGAAAAATAAATAAAGCGACAGTTAAGTCACTTTTCAAAAGAAACTAGGGGTGTGTAACATCGCACAATTTCAAATAGTATATTATAATATTGAACTCTGCATTTAAATGTTTCAAGGGTTGGTGTAAATTATCGTTTTCGTATTTTTATTAATTTTAAAAATGACCAGTTTTTGGATATATTTTTTTTTTTTTTTGCCTTATTATTTGGCCAAAACAAAAAAATCACCAAAGTCGCGAAATGGGCAGCATTGCTTTTCAACAATTGTCACATTTTCCTTGCAGAGCAAGTGAAACAGAGGATAATCAGTCATTGGTGGACAATGTGGGATGTATAGAACACCTTGAAAGGCATAATGTTTAGAGGCAAAGTTTTAAAAGGCTACAACCGCAGTGATTTTGATGAAAATCGTTAGAGCCGTTATTCTGGCAATCACTGAAAAACATAATTTTTTCAGTAGTAGCTACCTTATGTGCATGAGCAAGTTTGGCCAATAATTAGCTTTCTATAAACCTTAGTTCGAATAACAGTAACCTTCTTTGGTTGTTTTCAGATTATCTAGCGCCGTCAGCAACACGAGGGCTATAATGAGCCGAAACATTCGTCATTAGATAAGCCAACATATATTTACAAACACCCATACCTAACACGGGACTCGAACCCAGCAACCTCTTGGTCTAGAAGCCAGCACGCTAACCACTATACCGTTTGGTAGGCCGTAACATTAACCTATTAATAATAGTTCAACAAAGTAGATGAACACGTTTGTGAATCATGCTGCCCACAAACCTGTTTTGATATCAGAATGTTCCAAAACGTATTGAAATGGGGAAAAATCGATTTTTTTTTTTTACTGAATGATATACTTTTATTACCCATATTACATATGGGGCAATTTTAAAAATAGAAATTAGAGCTTTAAATAGAAAGTTAAAAATTGAATACAGAAAACAGAGGTAAGAATTATGATAAGCCAGTTTAAGCTCCGAATTGCCAATGATGACAATACGCGTGATTTGGGACACAGCTTTCAATTTAGGTTTGTTTCTTCTGGCAAATAAATAACATGGTTTGTGATATTTTGAAGATTTTAGATCATGTTGGATTTTAGATCATCCGAGTAGGAATGATCAGGGTCCACGCTCTACCCAGCTAAAACGATCATAATAGACTGAGAGGAGACTGCATTACTTTATTGAAAAATCACGAAGACAATTTTTTATATGAATTCTAAGAAGTAGTTTTAAGGGTCGCGTAGCCCAGTCAGGAGAGTATCGTTCTCGCAACTAGAAGGTTGTGAGCCCTGAGGTTGCGAGTTCGGGCCTGGGACCGACTAAAGACCGCCGTGTTCGCTAATGGTGACTGGAGCACGTTAAATCAGTCGTGGTCGCAAAGTCCTCCAAGTTCCCATACAAATCAATACCTCTGGGGGGGGGGGGGTTAAAGCCAAGTCTTCTGGTGGAATCTTCTGCTTGGTATTGCCTCTAAATTAAGAAGTTCCACATACGGTAGGTAGTGCTGCCATCTACCGGGTAGCTAACGAAATGAGGTAGAAATGAACACTTCGGTGGCTATAGGTAGACTTGCGCACTCCCACTCGCGAGTGTGCGCTTACATCCTGTGCAGTACTGCCCACTACCGATCTGAACGGGATATGGGGTTGATACAAAAATGCTTAAGCAGAGGTGCTTTAGTCCCCATAGTCCTTGATAAGAAGAAGAAGAAGAAAAAGAATTTTTATGCAAAATTTAAATGATTTTTTTTAAAAATGCTTTAGATATAACAAATTTAAAAAATATCAAAATTTTGAAGTTTTTTAATTAAAAAAAAAAAATTAAATTTGAAAATTTAAAATAGTTTGAAAAGTTTCAAAGCATCATACAGTACTGCATAAAAAAAATTCAGAAAAATAATTATAAAAATAAAGATTTTAGAATGTAGAGTCCCAGACCTCCTTAAAGATGTGCGATGTTCCACATTCCTAGTTTTTAAATTAACGTTGACAGATATCGCCAAGCAAGCTTCAAATGTTTTAAAAGAATAAATTGTTGCGTGGATGGGTTCGAAAGACTTGAAGCCAAAGCAGATCAAAACTTGCAGACATTTATTCCAATATAACTCTTCACAGATTCTCTTACAACTCCAGAACTTCTCGTTCTAGTAGACACAATACAGCTCTTTTCGCAACAATAGAGCACAAAACAGCAGTTAGAAACTTGACAACACAACTGCTAAAATCGCTGCAAAAGACAATGCAATACAGTTTGTTTTAGAACTACCCTGAATGCTCACTGAGACTCAGTCTCTCAACTCAGTAATTCCAATCAACTAACGGACTCAACTCACTAATTCCAGTCAACTAACTCTATCACACTCTCTCTCTCCCGGTCTTATATAGGGGAGGTGAACCTTCGTGAATCTTCCAGAGATAGACATTTGGAGAACTTTCCAGATTGTAATCGAAAAGTCCTATACATATACATGGGGACCGAAAATGTCGCCAAATGGTCGCCAAGTTTTGGTGACATTTGGCGATTTCACGCCAAATTTGGCGAACAAATTAGTTGCCATAACCGTCGCCATCTTGGCTCTATCTCGCCAATTTGGTGAGATTGCCATTACCATAATGTTAAATGCCCTGCTCCTTGTAAAACTCGCTTCCCAGCGTTATCTCTGTAAAACTCGTTATCAAGCATTAAGACACATATTGCATTGAAGCCAAGTTAAGACGAACTATTGCACTGCCTTATGCGAAATGTACATAAATTTTCCTATTTACAAAATAACACTACGAAATATTTACAAATATACAAAAATTCGTAACAATATTAAATTCATCTCATTGATATCTATCGAATTTTGTATATCACATCGCAAAAAGTAAGTGATACTAAAGTAGATTTATAGAAAGTAATAAAAAATTAAGAATTCTTCCCCAGTCTAGTTTTTACGCAGTACGGTATTATTTTTCAATATTTCACGATGTCATCCAACCATGAAAATTAATCTTTTATTTTTAAAGTATTAAATTTAAATAGACAGTTATAACGGAAACAGCTAATAAATTATTCAAAAGGTATTACAACTTCTTAATTTGTTTGATACAAGTAAAATGTAAACATTTTTTAAATAATGAATTACAATTTTATACCATTAAATTTAAGGCAGATATTTAAATTAATTATTTATAGTATCACCCAATGTAATGCCATCTTGTAAATAAATCACACATTTCATATCAGTTGTAAAAATCGAAAAAGTCATAAAATTATTTATTTTTTAAAACTGTTTGGATAGTTATTTTTATATTCTTAAACTTAACACAGTTTGAATTATGGCTTGAAATATTGTTCTCAGTTTCTTTACTAAAAAAAGAATTAGCAGCTTCTGGACAACTAAACTCAAACAAAATAAAAATAGGGCGAACAATTTCAAGTTATTAGTTTTCCATTCTTTTATTCTATATAATTGAAATAAATAGCCGATTTTCATTGATAAATATATTATTAATTTTATCTGTAAAATGTCAAGTCTCTTGTTGAAACAAATCCTTTTTCAAAATGCCTATAGATACTAAAAGAATATAATAGATAAGTTTGTTTTATAAAAGCATTTTTCATTGCAGTTTAGTCATCCATTGATAAAGAGTTCTGAAATGTCTTGTTTTTGCAAAAACGTTTCAACAAAATTAAAATTTGTTTTTCATTTTATCAAGAAACAATGGATAATGCACTTAATTAAAAAAAAAAAAAAATTCTTTGAAAGAAAAAGTTCGTTCAAAAAGGATTTTCTGAGAAACATTTGTTACAGAAGAACAGATATGATGCGTGCAAGAACAAAGAAGAAATTTTAGTGCTAAAACAAATTAATAGCCACTTCAGTAAAGTTTTAATTACTTTTAAGCAGTATTCAGTACATAATACGACCTTCAAAATGTTAACTATTGTTATGAGATTATAACTTTACTATAGAGCTATCTTTATTTAAAAAAAATTATGTTTGTAACGTATATGATAATTTTTCATAACAATTTATTTATTGCAAACATATTTTTACTACTTTATACAGAATGTTCTAATCAAGTGAAATATTAGCAATAACCTTGAATTGATTATTGATGGATGGATGTGATTGAAAACCTCAAAGATGAGTGTTGATTGTTTTAACGGATACAAGTAATAGATCCAAGGAGGGTTGGTACAGTACGCAAAAAAAAAAATTAAAAAAAAAAAAAAAATCCGAACAATGGCTATATCTTTGGTTCTAGTTATGGTAGAATCTTTCCTTTTACATCAAAATGTTTTGTTTGCGATTTTCTAAATAGTCTAGTGCAAAATGTTATTCTTAAAGGACTGTATACTAAGTAAATTTAAATATATCTAAAAAAATTTCAATATAAATTCCCTATTTTTTATGTTTTCATTCGATTTAGATTGGTTGGTCTGGCGCCGTCAGCAACCCGAGGGCTATGATTCGCCGAACATTCGTCATTTGACAAGCCAGCATACATTTACAACACCCATGCCTAACACGGGATTCGAACCCGCAACCTCGCGGTCTAGAAGCTAGCACGCTAACCACTATACAGTTTGGTCGGCTCTTTCGATTTAAAATACTGTTATTTATATTAGACAACTTTACTTGTTGAATAAATTACATGCATTTTACCTGGGTTATTGCGGTTATGAAACACTTTTTTTCCTCTGTGGATTACTCCAGTATTGTGAAAATGTAGGTAATTGATTTTAACTTCTAAATAATTGTGAGGAGGAGCTTATAAAGATGATATTTTAATTTACATATTAATTTAGGTTTAAGATTAAAAAAAAAAAAAGCTGGAGCTCAAGTGGCTCTTAAGAATGATTTTAGTTACATCTTAGTGGACAGGAAAATAGCAAAAGAATGAATATAGTTCAAAGTTAAAAACAGTTCTTGCTTGGATGGGTTACCACATTTGGCGAAGCATCTATGTTTCAATTATTCTCACTCCAACAAATACTTCGTTTAGCCTAGATACCAAATTTCAGTTTACTATGTTGAGAAGCACGTCACTTAAGCGAAAATGTTTTGGTTGATCTTGAGGGCAAATTTCTTAAAAACGAGAAAGAAGCAAACGTTTTGCGTGCTTCGAAACGTAATCTATTACACGGTCCCTTTAAGTGAGCTTTATTACATTTTTGCTAAAATATTGAGAACCAAAAGTCAAAATGGAATGAAAAAAATTCTGGAGGAGTTTTCGAGCATGATAATTCTAATATAAGCAAAAAAAAATAAAATGTTTCTATTTAAAAAAAATTAAAACTTGTTTTATTAATTAATAATTAATTATTAAATAAATGTTTAGTATAAAAGTTTCATGCTATTTATGTTTGGCCTTTTCCAAACTATCGTTTGAAACCAAAATTGATAAAAATATATTAACTATTTAAGAGTTTATGACAAAAAAACAAATTATCTTTTTAACATTAATTTGCCATTTTCTTTTACATCATTTAAATAACTAACCGCTCATTAGATAATTATGAAACTTTGTAATTAGACGTTGTTTTTTTAATCTAAATCTAAATATGGTATAAATTATGGGGTTGCCATTGAACTTTTTAAAGTTTGGTTTAATTTTGATATGTAGATAACCCCTCATGATAAAAAAAAAAAGAAGCTATACACAATTATTAAAGACTCTCTACAATTTACAACGGTACTTGACTTTTGTAATTTCATTAATTAGAAGCTTTCCAGTTGATTGAATGCCAGATAATTGGCCTTTTACTGTATTACTTTTTAAGTACTGCAAAAAAAGGGTATAGAAGCAGTATAGGACCCCATTGGCAACTTTTTGCTTACAAGAAAGTGCCAAGCAAAAGTAGCCAATGGAGTTTTGTATGATTACCGTACCCGCTCAAACACTCAATTGTTGGGCCAAAACAAATTATAACCGCCAAAACTGCAAGGGTTGTCAGATTGAAACCCACGGAACATCTTGTAGGAAGGATGGGTAGCCAGAAGTGTAAAAAAGCGCCAAACCGATCAATTCAAACTGGGAAAAGTCGCCAATGGGGTCCTGTACTGCTTCTGTTTATGCGAAACCAATCCGTAAATTTGAATTGTTCATTAAAATACCTGATATTTTTTAGATATGTGCATGAAACTGTTTATTTGCATTGCCTTCCAAAAACGTTTTACTACGTTGCCACACTGGTCCTTCTTAACGCGTCTCACATAAACAGTAGGATAATGATGTCGCAAGTATTGTAGCCCATCATAAATAATCCAATTTTTTCAGTTTCATGGCACAATATCATTCTTCAAGAATTTTCTTGATTATGCAACTGTAATAGCTTTTTGCTAGGGCATATTTTAAATGCCTCACTTTGAAGCGAGCATTGTTATTTTTTAATTATTCGGGACATCTCTCTTCGTTGAATGCAAGATCCGATGATTTCAAAGGTGCTTTTAACCCTGTTCCGACATGAATGACATAAGAAATTTTGTATTTGAAGAGACCAATCCACATTTTTTAAGCCAAAATTTTATACAAACAAAATTTTATAAAACATTAAAACTTACACATTTTGATAATCTACACACTTTAATAAGAAAGCAATAAAAATAATGGATTTTGTGAATGTTCAACTGAATCACCGATATTTATGTTTTATCCTATAAAATTGAACCTACTTCTTGGACTTCAGATTAAAATCCAATATTATGATGGAAAAATGTCATTTAGAATTTCAACCATTAACAATAGTCAATAAAACTATTTTTGAAGATTTCTTTTAATCATTTTCACTGGTTTCAATAGAGGAAATTACATTCATAGAAATCCCGTACGTTACATTCCTCAATGTTTTTTTTTTTTTTTGTTTTTTGTTTTTTTTGTCAAGTAGTTTTCTGTAGACATTTCGGAAGTTTCTATTTCCGATATGAATGTTTTCGAATAGCAAGTAAGTAAGTTTGTGAACATATTGCGGGGAAAGACAGCTAATATTACCAAAAGAAGAAATACCAAAAGTACTATACACTGAAAAATGTGGGATTTTTTGGTGCACCACGGAAAATACACAAAGCAGAGTAGCTCCTTTGTTATTAGTCCTAGAAAATAAGTTAATGCATAAAACTTGTAGAAAATTTATTGTTCTGCAACTTTTATTCACAAACTTTTTTTCTAAGACGTACCATCATGGAGATATAATCAAAAAACTTGACACAAATCTTAAAAATGTAGCATTCTTATGAAAAAGTTTTGAATTTGATGCGATATAACTATTTATATAATAGGTTTACAAAAAAACTTTGTTCACAAAAGTTGTAGAAAATTTAATATTCTACAACTTTTGAAATAATATTTGTTCCTAAGATGCATCGCAAAAGAGTTATGATGTATAAACTGAAAAAAATGTTCAGATTTCGGTGCACCACGGAGAACATACATGGGTTAGGAAGTCGAAAACTTGGTTTATAAACCACTAAACCGACATTTATAACATATTAAAAAATCAGAAGTACGTAACCTTTTGCAAGGTAAGACCCCTTTTTCAGTCTCTATTCCCTGAACTATACCGTATGTATACAAATGGGTAATTGAAAGTAAAAAACGCATTTCCATTCTTATGAAATTTTAACAATTCATGGAGTTCAAGCTTCATATCTAAAAGAATAATTGCCTTCATTGAACTACAAGGTGAGACCGAAAAATAAGGTGACTGATGCCATAATAATCACTGAATTATATATTTACAGATAAATACATCACTGTCCTTCAAAGTAGTTCTCGCCGTCTACAATACACTTCTGACAACGTTAATACAAGTTCTTGAGACTTCTGAAAAAGTCCTCCTTTGAGACTGTCTTAAGTTCCTTGGTAACAGCAGCTCGAACTTCTGAGATGCTTGAAAATCGGTTTCCCTTCAGTGCCTATTTCAGTTGTGGAAAGAGGAACAAATCTGCTGGCGCTAGATCAGGGAAATAAGGAGGGTGTAATACTGATGACTGAATTTGGCACTGAAGGGAAACCGATTTTCAAACATTTCAGACATTCAAGCTGCTGTTACCAAGGAATTTAAGACAGTCTCAAAGGAGGACTTTTACAGAAGTTTAAAGAACTTATATGAACGTTGTCAGACGTGTATTGTAGACGGCGGGAACTACTTTGAAGGACAGTGATGTATTTATCTGCAAATATATAATATAGTGATTATTATGACATCAGTCACCTTACTTTTCGGTCTCACCTTGTATAATATTGCGATTATATTGTAAAGAAGATATTTCAGAAAAAAATATGACCTTGACTAAGTTATAATTTTTTAAATAAGTTATAACAAAGCTGTTTTTACAAATATCCGTTTTTATGTTATTATATTTAGGTTAAAATAAATATAAATAAATCATTGAAATATTGTGCATCAATAATAAGCATCCATAGTTTATATGAAATATGTACGAAGCAATATTAATAATTTCAAATAGCATAATCAGTTCTAAAATAAA
Organism: Linyphia triangularis; assembly: GCA_963978545.1. Lineage (NCBI taxonomy): Eukaryota > Metazoa > Arthropoda > Arachnida > Araneae > Linyphiidae > Linyphia > Linyphia triangularis. The sequence continues at coordinate 91,313,023 of OZ021727.1, forward strand.
ACGTTCAATCAATCTCTTTATTTCTGAAATTTTATTGAAAAAAAAAAAAATTAAATCTATCAATTCAATTTTAAATCGCGATAATTCACAAACTCTTATCAGAACCACAACAACGGCCATTACTTTTACTTAACACTGGCTGAATACCCGTGCTTCGATACGAAATTTTAACATGTGTAATATTTTAGCTAGCTGAGAGGCCTCGCGTTGCGGAAATCTGTCATTTGTAAATAGGTCCCAATTTTTGGCGCTTCTCTAGCTGGAAGGTTCATCCCTACGCAAAATCGAGCTCGTTTCGTTCGCTGAAAAGTTCATTGACACATAAACACAGGCTTACTTCACTCGTTGAAGGGTTCATTGCTGCGTGAGCATAAGCTCACTTCACTCACAAAAATCTAATTGCTAAGTAAAGCCTTAATATTGGAAGGCTCTCCCTTGTCGAGAAAAAAAAATCCCCGTTAATACAATAATACAACGCCCCTTTAAGATTATTTTAACACGTGTTTCTGGAAAGCAAAATTAGAGGCCAAAACTACTATGTTGAAACTTTCAAAGCTATAGGCCTTTTAGAAGTCACTTTTTGAGAAAAAATTAATTAAAAACAAATTAAAATTTTACCAATTTTTTCTCAGTCCAATTAGAAGGCCAACACTACTTGTGTGGAAAATTTTATGTAGTCTAATTGCAAATCGTTTTGTAAAATATTTGTTAATTAAATAAAAAAGCGATTTAGCAGTTGTGTGTCAAGTTTTTAACTGCTGTTTCGTGCTCTATTGTTGTGAAAATGGCTGTATTGAGTCTACTGAATCTGTGAAGATGATTTATAATGGAATACATTTCTGCAAGTTTTGATCTGCTTTGGCTTCAAATCTTTCGAACAAGTAAACGCAACTATATTAATTAATTAAAAAAATTAATTAATAACAAACTAAACAAAAATTTAAAATTCTGTTTTTCTAAAGTCCAATTGGAGGCCAAAACTTATGTTGAAAATTTTAGAACTGTAACCCTATTAGAAATCGTTTTGTATAATATTAATTAATTAATTAAAAAAAATAACTAAATGGAAACTAAATAAAAATTTAAAATTCTGTTTTTCAAAAGTTCAATTAGAAGACCAAATCTATTTATGTTTAAAATTTCAGAGCTGTAGCCCTATTAGAAATCGTTTTGAAAAAAGATTGTTAATTAAGAATATTAATTGAAAAAAACTAATCAAAATTCAAAAATTCTGTATTTCAAACCTACAATAGGAAGGCTAAAACTACTTATGTGGAAAATTTCGAAACTGTATCTCTGTTTTAAAGTCGCTTTTTAAAAAAAAAAAAAAATTTAAAAAATTAATTAAAAAAGAATTAATTAAAATTTTAACATTCTATTTGACATGCATAACAATTAGAAGGTCAAAACTACTTACGCTGAAAATTACAAAGCTCTACTCCTATTTTAAGTAGGTTTCTACAGATCCACAGAGCCGCAGAAAGACGCACCAGCTAGTTTTATTATAGATTTCTTATAGGTCGTCAAAGGAAGACCTTTCTCACAAAAAGATGCAATTTATGATCATCCTTGTTGACGCATAAGTTTATTTAAATGGTGACAACGAATAAAAATACAATTAACATCGGATTCTTTTGATGGGGTGTAAGGATAAGAGATACTTTGCAGCCTGGATGGGATCCTATGATATTCTTATGGAACTTCGAACGATTAAGAAGGATGTCCTGCCAGGTTTGGTTAGAATCCTGACCAGATGACACTGACGATAGGTCATAAACCACTTTTTATGGGTCATATTTTCTCAGTTATGCTCCATGTCGCAGTAAATCTTCTGAAAGGAAAGTTTAAATACGCTGTTACACTCGAGTGGTGAACGCGCGCCACCGCTTCAGTCACTCAGACAAGCCACTCGAAGCGAAACATGCAATCCTATGGAGCTTATTATACTGGGCCACTGCTGTGGCTAGAGGTTACATCTGTTGCTTGTGGCACTCAGACCCAAAGCGAAATATGGAATCCTATGGAGCTTATTATACTGGGCCACTGCTATGGCTAGAGGTTACATCTGTTGCTTGCGGCACTCAGACCCAAAGCGAAATATGGAATCCTATGGAGCTTATTATACTGGGCCACTGCTATGGCTAGAGGTTACATCTGTTGCTTGTGGCACTCAGACCCAAAGCGAAATATGGAATCCTATGGAGCTTATTATACTGTGCCACTGTTGCGGCTAGAGGTTACATCTGTTGCTTGTGGCACTCAGACCCAAAGCGAAATATGGAATCCTATGGAGCTTATTATACTGGGCCACTGCTATGGCTAGAGGTTACATCTGTTGCTTGTGGCACTCAGACCCAAAGCGAAATATGGAATCCTATGGAGCTTATTATACTGGGCCACTGCTATGGCTAGAGGTTACATCTGTTGCTTGTGGCACTCAGTCCCTAAGCGAAATATGGAATCCTATGGAGCTTATTATACTGTGCCACTGTTGCGGCTAGAGGTTACATCTGTTGCTTGTGGCACTCAAACCCTAAGCGAAATATAGAATCCTATGGAGCTTATTATAATGGGCCACTGTTGCGGCTAGAGGTTACATCTGTTGCTTGTGGCACCCAGACCCAAAGCGAAATATGTAATACTATAGAGGTTATTATACTGAGCCACTGCTATGGCTAGAGGTTACATCTGTTGCTTGTGGCACTCAGTCCCTAAGCGAAATATGGAATCCTATGGAGCTTATTATACTGTGCCACTGTTGCGGCTAGAGGTTACATCTGTTGCTTGTGGCACTCAGACCCTAAGCGAAATATGGAATCCTATGGAGCTTATTATAATGGGCCACTGTTGCGGCTAGAGGTTACATCTGTTGCTTGTGGCACTCAGACCCTAAGCGAAATATGGAATCCTATGGAGCTTATTATACTGTGCCACTGTTGCGGCTAGAGGTTACATCTGTTGCTTGTGGCACTCAGACCCAAAGCGAAATATGGAATCCTATGGAGCTTATTATACTGGGCCACTGCTATGGCTAGAGGTTACATCTGTTGCTTGTGGCACTCAGACCCAAAGCGAAATATGGAATCCTATGGAGCTTATTATACTGTGCCACTGTTGCGGCTAGAGGTTACATCTGTTGCTTGTGGCACTCAGACCCAAAGCGAAATATGGAATCCTATGGAGCTTATTATACTGGGCCACTGCTATGGCTAGAGGTTACATCTGTTGCTTGTGGCACTCAGACCCAAAGCGAAATATGGAATCCTATGGAGCTTATTATACTGGGCCACTGCTATGGCTAGAGGTTACATCTGTTGCTTGTGGCACTCAGTCCCTAAGCGAAATATGGAATCCTATGGAGCTTATTATACTGTGCCACTGTTGCGGCTAGAGGTTACATCTGTTGCTTGTGGCACTCAGACCCTAAGCGAAATATGGAATCCTATGGAGCTTATTATAATGGGCCACTGTTGCGGCTAGAGGTTACATCTGTTGCTTGTGGCACCCAGACCCTAAACGAAATATGTAATACTATAGAGGTTATTATACTGAGCCACAGCAGTGGCCATCCCGGGAGTCTTTACTGCGGCGCGTGTTCGCCACATATGTGGCTCTGTGTAATAAATGCCTTAACAACTCTACCGCAAACTAGCTAACGTTTGCTTGAAATCAAGGTTAACCCTTTGCATTCCAGGCCTTTTTCACGTGGAAGGACCAGCAATTCGAGACGTTTCCCGCCATTTTTTGTAGGTACGCGGTCACAGATCCACTTCAAAGAAACTAAACACAGACATTGGCCTTGTATCGAATTTCCGTATCAAACCTAGTGATCCTTTCGAGTTGCGGCATCAAATCATGAGGTGAGTGAGAGTCACCTCAGGTTGGTTGTTTTTATATAGATTATCTGGCGCCGTCAGCAACACGAGGGCTATAATGCGCCAAAACATTCGTCATTAGACAAGCCAACATACATTTACAAACACCCATGCCAACACGGGACTCGAACCCGCAACCTCGCGGTCTAGAAGCTAGCACGCTAACCACTATACCGTTTGGTCAGAGTCACCTCAGGAGTAGAAAGAATTAATCTATTACACAGCATTAGATAAAGGACAGTAACGCAACAGTTCATATAGCAATAACTGCTTCTTGAACAGAAATCTCAAATGAACTAAACAGCAGTTCCAAGCATCAGATCTAATGATTGGTGATTTAAATGAAACTGAACATTGAAAAAAAAAAACTCATTCACGAGAACATCTCAACTTTACATTCCGGAATTTAGTTTTTTCGTCACGAATGATGTAACTAAACATTTTGAGAGACAGCTATAAAAACAAACCAGATTGAAGCGATAGTAGAACTTATTTCAGACGGTTCTTAAGATTGAAGCCTGATCTTTCTTGAGGCAAGTTAGCTAGGCAGTAAGTATGACTTCGGCTATAGTTGGCAAGTGTATGAAAGCTCTAGGGGAAAACCTCAGTTTGGACTCAACCATTCTGCTTTCAAGTGGTCATAAGATGCCCTTTTTCGGAATCTGTACCAGTCTGGTAAGTTAACCTTAAAAGCATCATACTGCAAATAAAATTCAAAGCTGTTTTAAGGTTGAATTGTATATGTTAATCCATGTGCAATAATGAATCGCTTACTTCACGTGTCTACGAAGCACGTTCTCTTCAAGTCTCGTAAAGTCCTTATTATACAGAGCCACTCGTATGGAGAACGCGTGCCACAGAAAAGAAGGGCTGGCCACTGCTGTGGCTCACTATAAGCTCCACATTATTGCATATATCTCTTGGAGTCTGACCACCCCCAAGCGACAGACACAACCTTTGGCCACAGCTGTGGCTCAGTGAAATAAGCTCCATAGGATTGCATGTTTTGCTTTGAGTATGGCTCGTTTGTGCGTTTGAAACTGTGGCGTGCGTGCAACTGGAGTGGTTCTGTATAAATAGGACCCAAGTTGAATAAATGCTTTATATTAGTAGTTTGCCTTAATAAATAATGTAAATGAATAATAAAAATGAATTTGGTCATAAAAAGGTTATTTGTAAATTGTAGAGAGTGGTAGAAAATCTTTGTTGCAAACAGAAACTGACGCTTTGGATAGTCATCAATCATTTTGTTCTATAATTAGATTTGAGAAAGTCTTATTTTGGAGGTTGCAATAGCTTTTAAGTTGCTGAAACAACAAAATGTAGGCTTTCTTTTTCCAATTTAGATGCATCTATTGAAAATCTAAACTCGGTTATTAGCCCGGGAAGTAGAAGCATTTCGTGGTCGATAGTTTTAACCGGCAGATTTTTACCGGTAATTTGTTTTGGATTGCCAATTTATGATGTGTACTTCAGCTTGTTTTAGGGTAGGCGGAGGGACCGTTAAGAATATGTAAAAGTTAAAAAAAAATAGTTATGTTATGCCAGCTGAAATATTTGTTGCATGTTATTTAGACTATTTTATGCTTCTACATCTTCAGCCGATATTCCGAGGTGCGCTATACTTCAGTATCTTGTTTTCTTTGTTTACATAAACAAACGAGATGGGTAATTATAACGCACACTAGGAATACAGGTTAAAGGGCTAGAAACGTCATAAAATAGCTCAAATAGCATACAACAAACTTCAGCTGGTGTAACATAACTTTATTCTATCTTGTACTTCTAAGTCGCAGAATATTCACTAAAATAACAATAAATTTTGGACCCCTGTTCAATATTAGTATTAGGAAGTATAAATTATTTCCTTAGTTAATTTTTTTAATAATAAAATACAAAATAAGATACTTTATTTTTTAACTTTTACATGTTTCGATCGTCTCCCCACCAATACCAACTGAAGTGCGTGTCACCTAATTTAATTTACTTCTGTAATTTAATTTTTGACTATACTTTTATAAATTTGCTAACTATTGTGACACAGTAGACAATTCCAGCATTTTTAAAAACGAGTAAAATTAATTTATATTTATGAGGAATTTCTTTCTGATTTCAAGTATTCAAACCATTTCATTTTTAAAAAATTAGTTATTTAAATATTAAGAAAAGAAAATGCCCGAAAATCTCCGATCGCTTTCCGATTAAAACGCTACTTTATAGCTGTGACATCCAGATATCCTTTCGTTTCCATGGTTATCGAGAGGTTTCTGCCAAATAGCATGTGTGCATTTTTTTTTTAGACAATTGCCATACCCCGTGAGGTTGGCGCGATCTTGCAAAACTGGCTTGAAACGCAGCAGCGGACGCGCGTATAGTAGCAACGGACCACATAGTGGTAGTTGTCAGTCTAAAAAGCCATAAACGTTTCCACATATCATAATCGAAATGTACATGTTTTTATCTGAAATTACGTATTGTACTGGGGGGGGGGGGGCGATGGGGAAAAGTGACCCAACTACGTACGCTGTCTACTAAGTTAATCTAACTTTATCTTTACAAATTTCAATACGAACGTATAGTTTTCATTCGATTTAGAATACCTCGTTTACCCTAGATACCAACTTTCCGCTCATTATCTTGAGAAACACTTCATTTATGAGCGAAAATGTTTTGGCCGATTTTGAGGGCAAATTTCTTTATAGCGGGCTGAATCGAACGTTTTTTATGCTTAAAGAAGTAATCTCTTACGCAGTCCCTTAAACCCACTGACGGTCATGCACGTACATTGGTGTCCAAAAGTTAAGCATAATTGATAATTATGTTAATAAAAAAGGAACTGTACATCAGAATGGCGGGAAACGTGATATGCGAGTGTAAAATGGATATAAAATAAGGAAGCAGATCAAAAGAAAGATAATATTTAATTTTATTATCCAAAGTAGCAGTTTGAAATAAACTGAGGATAGCAAGGGTTCACACTTTAAAGAAAAAATGAAAAAAAAACATTAAATAAAATACTGATGCTGCAGTTTAATAAGGCGTGTGGTCACCTCTGACAGCTAGGCACTCTACACAGCGATTTACCATACTTGCTATGAGATGATGAATGAGTTGTGGGCTCAAATGGTTCCAAGCTTCTTGGAGAGTTCTCTTCAGTTCTGTAACGGAACTTGGTGGGTGCGAAAGGGCTGCAATTTGTCTCTCGAGCATATCCCATACATGCTCGATAGGATTTAATTCAGGGGAGTTGGCAGGCCACGACATGCGCTGGATGTTTTCCGTTTCAAGGAAGTCCTCAACCAGCACCGGTCGGTGACATGGCGCATTATCATCCATGAATATGAAGTTGGACCGACAGCCCCTAGAAACAAGCGAAAATAAGGCTCAATGACTTCGTCTTTGTATCTTTGACCAGTCACATACCCCGTGTCAAAGAAATGGAGGTATGTGCGGCCGTCCATGCCTGCCCATACCATTACTCCCATTGATGCAAAATGATGTCTTTCCGATACGTTTCTTGATTCGAAACGTGTTCCACGTTCTCCCCTATCTTTACCCGACGAAAATCACTATTCAGACTAAACCGGGACTAGTCACTGAACATCACATTGGCCCACACTCCAATGTTGATGTTTCAAACTCCAGTTCAAAAGAGCGCGTTTCTGAGCAAACGTTAGGGGAATGCAAACTGCTGGTCTTCTGGCATACAGGCCAGCATGATTGAGTCTCCTGTAAATAGTTTGTCTCGAAATAGGTATTCCTGTGGCGACTGTGAGCGCTGAACCCAGTGATGTGGCAGTACTGTCCCTCTGACGTCCACTTATTACCAGATATCGGTCTTGGCGAGGGGTTGTGACTCTTGGTCGACCTGATACTTGTCGTCAGGTAACATCTCCCGTTCTTTGGAACCTCTGCCACAGTCTTGAGATCACAGACTGAATCGCATTCAGAATTCGAGACACTTCGGTTTGTGATCGCCCGGATTCCAGCATTCCAACGATTCTTCCTTTCGCAAACATGTCCGATTGGCGTCTTTGTGCCATCATTCACCTTGTTTGATGGTTAACAACGCTCTTTCGCACAGCAGTTGCCCGAAAATTGTCTGAACTGTCTATGCTGCGTGAATCTGCTTCTCTGCGTTCCAACATGCGCAGGTGTTTCACGCAGGACGTAGTCGACTGAAAAGTTTTGCCTAAACCCAATGTTTCTTTTTCACCCAATTAATATCCGCAAGAAATTTGAAATAATTTTACGAGTATTTACTCCATGTTTTAAGCATTTTACAACTTATGCTTAACTTTTGGACACCAATGTATATATACATCATTTGATCCCCAGCTTTTCAAGCAATACACAACATTTTTAAATTTATAAATAAAATTTAAAATAAAATATTTAAGTATTTTAATAGGATGATAGGTTATAAACTATCTAAAACGAAATAAACAAATAATTAAAAAAAATTATGTATTTCAATTAGAAATATAATTTAAAAATTATTCCAGGAAAAACAACTGTAGAATTTTGCCCATTCCCATGACCGTCAGCGGGTTAAAGTAAGTTTTTTGCGGTTTTGCTATAACTTCGAAAACCAGAAGTCAAAATGGAATGAAAAAAATCAGGAGAGGTTTTCGCCCATGATTATTCGAATGAAAGCAAAAAAAAAAAAATTATTTAAAAAAAAATTAAAACTTGTTTTTTGATAATTATTAATTAATAAAACTGTTTAATACGAAAGTTGCATGTTATTTATGTTTGGCCTTAAACTATCCTCTGAAATAAAAATTGCTAAAATATATTAACTATATAAGAATTTACGGCCAAAAAAAAACATTTTCTTTTTAACATTAATTTATCTTTTTTTTTACAACGTTTAATTTACTAACCACTCTTTGGGAAAATTATGAAATTTGATAATTAGACGTTTTTTGAATGCTGAATCTGAATATGGTATCGTATTATGGGGATGCCATTGGACTTTTTAAAGTTTGGTTTATTTTTAATATGTAGATGACCCCTCATGATAAAAAAATTTATAAACAATTAACAAAGACCTTCCACAATTTACAACGGTACTTTACTTTTGTTATTTCATCAATTAGATTACAAGATATAGACATCGTACTGTTTTTTTTGTTTCTTACTGTATCTAAGAATGCCCCTTAGCTAGCTTCCTAAAACGCAGCATGGGTGTTTGTAAATGCATGTTGGCTTGTTTAATGACGAAAGTTTCGGCGCATTATAGCCCTCGTGTTGCTGACGGCGCCAGATAATCTGAATACAACCAACCAACCTAAAACGCAGTTCTCCAATAGGGTATTTGACACCATCAACAAATAATTACCAAATGCAGCATATACATAGTATTTAACGAAGTAATAATAATGCAAGCATTTCCCACTCGAAATAATTGCTCAAATTTTTATAAATCGAATTCTAAAAAATGGTTTTCTGAGCGCTTCGTCATGTGACCAGAAACGATCGCTTAAGCTCCTCCCAGAATGTGACGTCAATATTGTGGAGTGGAAGTTTGTGAACAAACAACTTCATACGTTTATTTTTAAGCTTGGTTCGTTTTTCTTCCTACTTTATGATTAATTGTCACCATTGAAGGTAACTTTTAGGAAATATTAATTTAAGAAGTGTTATTGGGACATTGGAAGATGGTTTTGTAAAGGCACACATTTCGAATTTAACCAAAATAGATGCTTTGATTGTGGGGTTCTTTTTCAAGCCAAGCTCAGAATTTTATTCTGTAGAGTTTAGAAATGTTAAAACATTTGTGTAAGTATCAACAATTCTCACAGTTCTTATAATTAGAAAAGCAATAATCATAAAAACATTAGGATAAAAAAAAAGCTATTAATATAATCCGCTGAGTACTGTTAAAACGAGTGAAAAGGAACAATTTTCAACTTTCAAAGTAAAAATAGAGTGTAATATCGTTAACGAACATATTTTTGACTTAGGAACGTGGGTCTTACCTTCTTCTATAATGATCAAGCCCAAAAATGTTGGAAAAAACGTGACTTGCATTTATTTTGATTTTTTTTCATGTTGTTCCGATTCACCCCGCAGAAAGGGATGAAACGGAACACTCGTTATAGTTTATAGCTGATATTATTTAAAGAAGACAAAAAGGTGAAAAAGACGAGTAATAATGCATTGAGGTGAATAGAAACGCAAGATTATCATAAACAAAATCCTTTAACCCTTTATCTACTGACGGTACTTATAAGTCCAGTCATTGTACTGCATTTCTTATGGTACTGTACTGATTTAAATGCTTTGAAACCCATAGGGACTTTGAAGTCCACTTCTATGAAGTTTGTTCTTCACCTATTGAATGACAGCACAAGATTGCTTCTTTTTGGAAACATTAAGTATTTAAAAGAGTCGGTACAAATTTTAAAAAAATCAGTAAATAAAGGGTTAACTGCTGTGGTTGGGTGGTTTGATCTTTTTTGGCGCAAGAGCAACACGTGGTTTATACTGCTCCAAAAAATTTGAAGATCAATTTAAAATTTTAGTAACAAAGAATTGGAAAAATTAATTTAAAGTCAAAGATTAAATATTTTAGGCGGTTGGAAGCATTCTACAAAAAATGACTCGCGGTCTGTCAGACCACATACAGTAATTAAAGGTTAATATGACAGACAAAAAAGGTTTTTGTCAAAACAATTCATGTAAACAAAACAAATATTTTGGTTTCAAATTTACCAAAAAAAAAAATATTTCAATAGTGCATCAGTACATAAACTTAATATTGTGTAGTTAAAAGAATTAAATAAAGTATCACTTGCATCAAAATGATCTTCACAGAAGTGAATCGTAGTCTGTGGTGAAAACTAAGTTGATTCTCTTCTTGCAAGATTTAACCACTTTTCTTGTATGTCTGCTTTCCTGGGCACATGTGTAAACAACTTTTCTGGAGTTTTAATTGAAGTACTTGTACAGTGGGGTACTGCATAATACCGATACCGGTGAAACATTTCTTGGAACGAAATCAAAAGAAAAACACATTTCGCCCTGGAAACTCACTCGCGATTGCGATGTTGTTTATGCAAGGTTGACGTCACACAGTCAGATGGGTTTTTGAGCAGCGTTTTAGGGGCGGGGCTTCTACTTGCATTTTAAAAGGCAATTTTTAGCGTTTTGCGGCATTATTTTGAAAAAAGAAAAAATACGTGTCTTTTATTTTGTGCATACCTTTTATTTAAAACATATTTTGAAAATTTGTCAAATACCCTATTGTTTGAGGCCGACCAAACGGTAGAGTGGTTAGCGTGCTAGCTTCTAGACCGCAAGGTTGCGGGTTCGAGTCCCGTGTTAGGCATGGGTGTTTGTAAATGTATGTTGGCTTGTCTAATGACGAATGTTTTGGCGCATTATAGCCCTTGTGTTGCTGACGGCGGCAGATAATGTGAATACAACCAACCAATTGTTTGAGTGATCGTAAAATGATTGACATTCATTTCAGCTGAACGAAAAGGTTGCTCTTGAAACTACACTAACGACTGCCATTGGTGTTGGATATCGACAGATTGACACTGAGTTCAGTTACGGAAACCAGAAACTACTTGGAGAGATTTTGAAAAAGATATTGGACACTGGAAAGGTCAAAAGGGAAGATCTCTTTATAATAGACAAGGTATGCATTTATAGATTAATTATATATTATGCTTTTATTTAATAACTGACCATGGACTTCAAGTTGTGCCTTATCTTATTGTTTAGTTACCGAGTAATGGAATGACGGATGTTGAAAGTTTCTTGAAGACATCGCTTAAAGATCTTCAACTCGATTACATCGACTTGTATCTTATTCACTCGCCAATTGCCACAAAGGTGAGTGGAATTTGAAGGAGGTTACCCTACTTAAAGCCTTTTTTTTTTTTTTTTTTTTAAATCCTATATATTAACTTGATTTCGCGTGTATGTTTGCGAGTAGTTTTGTCGATGGCGAGAAAATCTACGGAGGCCTAATGATCCCCTTTACCTTCATCCAATTGGGCTGAAACTTTGCAGTTGGATTTGATGACAATGCATTCTATCGAATTTTGGCGACTGCCAGTAGGTTTTTTCACGGAATATAAATAAACCAACTTCCCGTCATCCAATCGCGCTGAAATAGCATTTAACTGATTACTGAAGAAACTCTTTCCTGTTGTCAAAATTGTTGTAATCTGAATAAATAAGATATTTGGTTGGTTGTTTTCAGATTATTTGGCGCCGTCAGCAACACGAGGGCTATAATGTGCCGAAACATTCGTCATTAGACAAGCCAACATACATTTACAAACACCCATGCCTAACATGGGACTCGGAACCCGCAACCTCGCGGTCTAGAAGCTAGCACGCTAAGCACTATACCGTTTGGTCGGCTGATCCGTTCTGAAGTTTAACGCCTAAATTGTAACATAGAAACTAACTTAATGTAACGGGTGTAATAAAAGCAATCCACCCCTATAATTTAAAATGTCGCCATTGAGCAAGTGGTGCAAGAAATTGACTACCTCGGTATAAAATTGAAGGTACAGTCATTCAGGGTGATGTTATGAATTTTTCCCCTGAGGCAATGATGGCACAGTTTTTAAGATAAAAACTACTCTTTATTCACTCTTCAAAGGCACGATTCATTCAAACACAACAGTTTAATCACCCTCAAGCTTCAACACAAGCTTCAGTAAAAACAACTTCGAATACAGAAATTATACAAGTTCACTCTAGTAAACAAAGCGATCAGCTCACATCGAAGTCCATCTGAAAACTTTCCCGATCTTCGGTCTTTATATACCTGACGCGAGAGGACATTCGCGAAATTTCCAGCCAATTCGTCGGAAAAGAAACTTCTCGAAATTTCTCGATTGCATTAGGTGTTGCCACCTTTTTCTAACCTGTATAATCGCTGTTAAAAAAATAAAATAAGATAAAAATAAATTACAATAGAATTTTAAAATAATACGTCACTATTTACACTATATACAGACAATTTGTGCAACAGTAACTTTGAGCCATAGGGTATAACTTAGCACCATCTCCTAGTTTTCAGTATTTTTGCTTTTAAAGAGCTGCAAATGACCCACTGCTGCAAAATGCTGGCAAGATTGTAAAATTGGATTTTCGCTCTATAATTTAGAATATGAATTGGCAAAATAGAACATAATTTACTTGGACATTCATTTGCTTTTCTGAAGTACTGTTTGCAAGTTCCATTTTAATGCTTATTTGAAGTTGATGTAAATAAACTAATTTATGCAAGTAGACATCAACTTGCCACGTTATCAGTTATATAATTTCGTGAAAATAGTGAAATTGTTAGTAGCTCATGGTTATTTATTTACTAACATTTGGTAACAAGCAAAAAACTAAGGCATTATCATTTTATCTTGTACTCAGTGTAACTTTGAGTAGGTTCAAAGTTAGGCTGATGACGGTGTGTAATGTATTCACTGCTCATATAATTCATATTTTATTCCAACTTGTATTTGGTTTTGCTTTTAAATACATTTATATACATACAAATGCAATTTAATTTATGGAATCTTCCCTTGTATGCGAAATTCGATAAAATAAAAATATTGAGAGTGAATTCAAGAAGCACCTAAAAATATTAGAAATAATGATCTAGCAGTCATTCACAGAACTAAAAAAAAAAACTGCCTACCTGTGGTAGCTGTAAAAAGCGTTTCAGTTGAGGAAGTGAAACATATCTATGCACAAAAAATAAATGCTAAAGGAATATGTATAGCGAGGACATGAGGGGATCGTCCAAAGTCCTCTACGCCGACCAAACGGTATAGTAGTTAGCGTGCTAGCTTCTAGACCGCGAGGTTGCGGGTTCGAGTCCCGTCTTAGGCATGGATGTTTGTAAATGTATGTTGGCTTGTCTAATGACGAATGTTTCGGCGCATTATAGCCCTTGTGTTGCTGACGGCGCCAGTCTACGATATGATCTCCTGGTAGACAGCAAGAGTACAAATCCTAAACCAGATGATCCACCTGATGGCTAGGGCTCAGGCCCCGCATGCCGAAGGTGCCGTGTTCGAATCTGGGGTTAGTCGTGGAAATTCGTTGCAATTCGGAATCCACGTTAAGCTGTAGGTCGTTGAGCGTATAAACCAACCAACCTGAACTAGATGATGCAGAGGACAGTGTATGGGCAACACTATCATTTTCGGAGAAGATGAAAGTTGGACAATAAGGACATGATAGAAGTTCATACTGCTGAAATTGTTGTGAAGAATGTTACAGAAAAATCGGTGATTGTTCAAGTGGTGGCTGTTGAACACATCAATGAGAAAGGAATTTTATACAGAAAGGATGTAAGTGTTTTAGATTTTGGTTATGGCATATGCAAAGTTTACGACCACGTAATTATTCAATACGATGGAGAAATGCACCCAGACCAAATTGACTTAAGAGACAACGTGATATTTGGTGGTTCATGAAAAAATCTGGTGCATATTGGAAATGGCTCAATATCAATGATCTGTGGTATGAAAAATTAGGAGTGCTTAAAAAAAATTCTCCAGAAATTATTATTCCAACTAGAAAACGAGATATTTTCCAGATCAACAATTATTTCTTTGCAAAACTATTAATCTGAAGAATGCCAAAGTGAAATTTTATGTAGTTTGAACTTTGTTTTTATATTATCATACTATTTCTAACATTAAGAATAGAATATTCGTATTTGTGCCACATTGTGACTTGCAAACACCATAGTACTTAACTAATAGCATAAGGGCGGCCTATCAGTTTTATTATTTTCTATTTATCTTTCTATTTTTAATTGATAAAATGAGTATATTTAAGTGAATGAACTGAAGATTGTTTTTTCGCTATATTTGTGTGTTTAAACTGAACAATAAATAGGTTTTTTTTTGCAATATATTTATGTGATTCATCATCCACTGTTCCTACCTAATGTATTCTTTGGGGTGTTATTTAAAATATACAAACTTTCGGATGTTGAAAACTGCAGCTGATGATGTTTCAAATATTTAGAAACTTAATTTTACTAGTTCAAATATTGAATAGTCCTAGACTGAATAAAAAAAGGTATTTTATATTAAACTTCTGATAGTGGTTCAAAGTTACCAGAAATGCCAAGGAAACTTTGCACCGGGTTATTTTCCTATTATTTGGTGCTTTCATCATCAACATTTACTAATTTGTGTAAATTAAAATATAATTTAAGGTTTATTCTTCCATTTTATGTCATTAAGTCTGAAAATACTATAAAAACATAAGTGGTGTGATGTCGGGAAAAGAAAAAGGTAGCAATGTTCGGAATTTTCTTTACTTTACATTATCCTTAACAGACTTGTTTCTAGAACAACACACAGATCTTACAAAACACACATGTCCATCTATCTTAAATTCTTGATGACAACACACAACCGTTCATGGTTTTTTAAAACGTTCTTGCGTCATCTACCACACACAACAGTCCGCTCGCTGTTCAGTTCAATTCCTTTTTTTTAACACGCTTTTATTAGCTTCAGACGTTAGTATGTAACGGAATCTTTGAACATGATTTTGACCCCCTTCAAAACATAGGATTAACCCGAAATTTGGCATACTTATTAAGGACCGATGACAATTCAATATTTTAAACAGTTTGACCCGTTATCCTTACTAGGATAATCGGGATTAGCTATTTTTTGTTTTCCTGAGACCCGGAGTGTCTGCGTCAAGACCAATAAGGGAAACTACCAGGCGCGCCGATCACTTATTTAAGTATAACTTTAAAGAAGTCTACAACCTCGATCGGAAGTGGCTTTTTAATTTTAGTTCACCATAAAAAAAAAATAATTTAACACTCTTTTATTAGTTTCACCTGTATGTTCAAACTTTGCACACTTATCAAAGACCCGATGACAATACAATAATTCTACAAGTTTGTCGCTTTATCACAAGGATTATCTCGTGTTGCCTTTGCACCGTTAAATTCCAACCAACCAACCTTCTCCGGAATCGAACCCTGGTGTGCCGTTACCCGTTGCAATCACAGTAATCACAGAACCTATCATCGACAATTGATAAGGCAGACATTTGAAAGATTTGTCTTGGGAATGACGGTTATACAAAGCGTGTTTTTTTAGTCGCATTATCCTTACTAAGATCTTCAGGATTAGTGATTTTTCATATTCGGAGACAAGGTAGTGTTTTGTGCCTAGTAATACGGCGTGTACTAAGGCATACACATGACTTAAATTTGAGACAAGCATGTGACTATTGGCAAGAACAACTTAAGAGTTTTGCACACTTAACTAAAAAAATTAACTAAAATTGTTTTATAGTTTTACAGAAAAAATAATTAATAGTTTAAAAAACTAATAAACACGCTTTAATAGAAAAGTGAACTAAAAAGTAGAAAATAATTTTAAATAAGTTTGAAATAAGAATAGAGTGATTAACAAGAAATATTTATTTTATCGCAAGAAAGCGTGGAATGCTTGATGTCAATTGTTGTATATATATTGGTAAAAGTAGAGCTATTATGAAAATATCTTAACATTAATAAAATTAACTTATTATAAAATTATAAGCACCCCACGCTTTTTTACGATAAAATAAATATTTTTTTTTTAATCACTCTATTCTTATTTCAAAGTTATTTAAAATTATTTTCTACTTTTAGTTCACTTTTCTATTAAAGCGCGTTTTTTAGTTTTTTAAACAATTATTTAAACTCGGGAAAGTCCCTAAAAAACAAGAGTAAAAAGTATTCTTTCAAATGAATGAGCGCGATCTAATTTGGAATGAAGTCATTACAGACTTATTCCTCCCCTCATAGAGGGAAAACTTTTCACGAAACTTCAAGGAATAGTTTCCTGTGTCCTAAAAAAAAAATACAAACACAACGCAAATACTAAATTCTCTACTGAACACTAGTGCCTGAACTATTTCAAGATACTAGCTAAATATAAAATTAATAATCATTACAATAAAATTCAAATCATGAAATATAATGCAAATTTAAAGAATGATAATATATAAAAGAAAATTAGAAATTTCTTTACATGCACTATATTAGAATATGGCTTAGCAGTGGTACACCGCACAGACAGACACAGGCATAACAACAAACATCGTTTATTATGAACATAGAAAAGACATAAAGAATTTAAGGTAAATGTTATTGGAAGAGAAAAACATTACATCCGTTAAGATGCGAGCTTACAAGCAATCTGAATATGACATGCGCAGAAGGGGTTACAAAAAGAGTTCCGCCAGAGGTCGCTACTGCCCCGCAGGACAGTTGATTTACTATGAAGGAAGTGGGTGGATATTGATCATGTGATTATCCCAACACACTATACGGAATACGACTGAGGCTATCTGTATTCTGATGCAATTTCCCCTTACGATGTATAACCTCATAATTAAACGGTTGCAAAGTTAAGGCCCATCTTAAATGTCGCGGATTTGTCCCAGTGTTCTTTTCCAACCAGACTAAAGGGTTATGGTCTGTCTATATGACAAATCTTTGCTGTCCATCAAGGTAACATCTTGGCTTTTAGATGGCATACACAATGGCGGCACAATCGCGTTCTGTAGTAGTATACTTTTGCTCAGCAGGAGAGAACTTCCTACTTAAGCACATGATGGGATGTTCGTTACCGTCATCGTTAACTTGTGATAGCACGATTCCAATACCAAGGTTTGATGCGTCACACTGGATGATGAAAGTCCTTGAGAAATCGGGGCTATATAACATCGGATTACAAGAGTTTTCTCCTCATTTCCTCAAAGGCTTTGTCACACGGTATTCCATTTGGTCGATGATTTTACACACTTTCCTTTTAGAAGATCTGTCGGAGGGGCCGCAATCACAGAAAATTCTGGTATATACCTTCGGTAATAAGCAGCAAGTCCTAAGAACGACCTGATTTGAGTTTTGGTACAGGGCTTAGGAAAATCTTGAATGGCTTGAACCTTGTTCTCCAGGTGTTATTTGACCTTGTCCAACCATATGTCCTAAATATTTAACGTGTTCTCTAGCAAATTGACACTTCGAAGGTTTGATATGCAGTTTGGCTATCTTCATCTTTTCAAATATTTCTTCTAGATGTTTTAAAAGTTCTTCCCAGTCTGAGAAAATATGGCAATTTTTTTCTGGATCACTCTTTTGAGATCTGAATGTTCCAAAACTTGAAGAAATACAAAATAAGATTTTTTTTTATTTGACCAAATCCTATACTTTTACTACCTATGTATTACATATGGGTATTTAAAAGTAAAATTAAAAAACGATCTACATGGTTTGGAATTGATGGATTGAAATAAAGCTAGTATTCTGGAAAGTATTAAATTTCATTAACCCTTTGAGTACTGAATTATTTGAAGATTTTTATGCCCATGGGACGGATTTGGATGAACAGATGACAAGTCAGTCTCGTCCACCGTAACTTCGCCCAAGTAAGCACACGACGAGCCTCACTCGTCAAATGTACCCAAAGGGTTAATGAGTTTCTTCACATAATATTGATGGAACTGAACTCATTGGCTCCCACTCACTCGCACTAACCGAATTAATCTAGTTTTTGCTTCTATTCATAAGGTTTTTGTTTTTTAGCCAACAGTCGATGATGAAGTAAATCTTTACAAAGATGGCGAAATTGCGATTGAATATATCAACCTTGCTCTAACGTGGAAGGTAAGACTACATTTTAAATACTGTCAAACATCGTTAATATGAAATCGCTTAACATGAGATCCTATTTAACGCAAAGTAAAAAAACAGTTCGCAAAACTACTTATGTTGAAAATTTCAGAGCTGTAGCCCTATTAGATATCGTTTGGTTAAATAGAAATTAATTTAAGAAATTAATTAAAAAATAACTAAATACAAATGTAAAATTGTATTTTTTAAAAGTTTAAAATTATTATTGGAGACTTTCTTTGGGCGTACGGTCTCTTGGACTTGGTCTAGACTTGTTCTAGATCAAGTGGAATAAGAAACAACAACAAAAGTTTAAAAGGCCAAAACTACTATTGTTGAAAATTTCAGAGCTGTAACCCTATTGGAAATCGTTTAACAAAATATTTATTAATTAAAAAATAACTAATATTTTAACATCCTCTTTGCGATGTATACAATTAGAAGGCCAAAACTACTTATGCTGAAAATTTCGGAGCTCTACTCCATTTTTAAGTAGGTTTCTATAAATCCACAGACAGCTTGTTTTATTATTACAGACTAGCTGAATACCTGTTTCTCTACGAAATTTTAACATGTGCAATATTCTAACTAACTGGGAGGCCTCGAGTTGCGGAACTCCGTCATTGGTGTATATGCCACAATTTTTGGCGCTTTGCTCGCAGGAAAGTTCATCGCAAAGCAGAATCATCCAATCAAAAGTTCAATTAGAAGGCTAAAACTTCTTTTGATGAAATTTTCATAGCTGTAGCCCTATTAGAAATCGTTTTGTGAAATATTTGTTAATTAATTAAAAAAAAAATTAAAGAACGAAATAAAAATTTATAATGTTTTTCAAAAGACCAATTAGAAGGTCCAAACTACTTATGTTGAAAATTTCAGAGCTGTATCTCTATTTGAAGTCACTTTGTAAAAAATAAATTAATTAAAAAATCTAATTACAAAAGAATTAAAACTTTAACATTCTATTTGACATACATAAAATTAGAAAGCCAAAACTTCTTTTGTTGAAAATTTCAGAGCTTTACTCTAATTTTAAATAGGTTTCTATAGATCCACAGACAAACACACATAGCTTATTTTATTATTATAGATGATCAAAAGCGGATATTTCCATTTTCTTCAGAGTCTAATTACTTTATTTGCCTCCGAAATGCTAAAATCACAACATTTAAAAAGTTGATATCTTCAACTCGCAAAGATTCTTGGTTCTATCCTAACTTTTTAGATTGAAATGATATGGATGATTTTCCCCTAAAACAAACGTATTCGTTTGAACATGAGAACATAGTTTTGAAGCTTGCGACTTTACTACAAGCTAATATTCTTGTAATTAATAATAAATGTTTTTAAGTGTGCTTAATACGCATAAAACTGATTAATATGCATTAAGATGAAGTTCTATTAAAAATCATTATCCATACTCGCTATGTTACAATCTTCTAGCCCAGTGCATTTAAACACTACTTTGCATAATACCTTTACATTTGTTAAGTACTTAATTAATCACAAAATGAAATGACATATATTAAACTCGAAAATAGCGTCTAATATATTTTATTTTATTGTTACGAATTTCTGTATATTTGTAAATATTTCGTAGCATTAATTATGTAAAAAGGAAAATTTATGTACATTTCGCATAAGGCAGTGCAAGAGTTTGTTTTCCTGCAATGTGTCTCTTAATGCTTGATAACGAGTTTTACAGAGATAACGCTGGGAATCGAGTTTTACAAGGAGCAGGGCATTTAACATTATGGTAATGGCAATCTCGCCAAATTGGCGAAATAGAGCCAAGTTGGCGATGGTTTTGGCTACTAATTTTTGTCTCCAAATTTGGCGAGAAATCGCCAAACTTGACGACATTTTCGGTCCCCATGTACATGTATAGGACTTTTCGCCTACGATCTGGAAAGTTCTCCAAATTTCTATCTCGCGAAAATTCGACTTTCCTATATAAGCCCAAGAGAGCGAGTGATGGAGTTAGTTGAGTCACTGGGTTAGTTGACTGAGTTGAGTTACTGACTGACTGACTGAAGTTGCTGAGTTAGCTGTCTCTCAGCGAGCATTCAGCGAGTTCCGAAAGTGAACTGTATTGCATTGTCTTTTGCGGCAATTTTTAGCAGTTGTGTATCTAGTTTTTAACTACTGTTTGTGCTCCGTTGTTGTGTAAAGAGCTGTATTGAGTCTACTAAAATGAGAAGTTCTGGAGTGTTAAGAGAATCTGCGAAGAATTATATCGGAATACATTTCTGCAAGTTTTGATCTGCTTTGGCTTCAAATCTCTTGAACCCATACACGCAACATTATGTTTCGAATCCTTATGTCAATGCATATGCAGTAGCTCCACCTGGTTTTGTATTTTGATATTTTAATTTTCATTTATTTTCATTTATAATAGATGGACATTAAATGAAATTATTTATGGCATTTCTTTAAGGGATCTTTTCAGTACCTAATACTCGCCAAATTTCAAGGTTTTATACAAAGTAGTTTCTAAATGCACTGGGCTAGAAGATTGTAACATAGTGAGTATAGAGAACTATCCTTACCATTATTTCTTAACTGATTTGTTCTTGGTGAAGTAAATTTGAACTAAAACAAAGTTGAGGTTGTTCAAAATTGCATTTACTTACATAAAATACGACAATGTCAATTATGCAAAAGAACATCCCTCTAATTTTTAGAGTAGTGAAATTGTAGTCTACGTGACTTTTTATGCAATATTGTATTGCAATGTACAAGTCTTTAATACGAAGACCTTGACACTCACTAGTGAGTCTAGTTCACCAAATTGTGAATTGACTTAAGGTGCATGATTTTAATACTTAAATAAAAAATGTCGCAAGAATTTCTGTACCCTTGATTTATTCAACATACAGTTCTACTGTGCGAGTGGATTTCTGAATCTGTTTGGCCTATTGACGCTCTACAATCTACAGTAAATAAATATTTTGTCCCGGCAATTGTGATGGTACCAGTTCAATGTAGCCTAGACATGACGAGCCGCTACGAGTCTTTTCTTTGTCTCAGTCGAAATGGAGGTAAATTTACGCGCTCGCCTCGACTCCTCCCGACAAACAGACTCCAGACGAGGGGAGATGGACCGAGTCAGAGCTGAAGAACTCCTCCGGAATTTTTTCATCCCATTTTCACTCTTGGTTCTCGATATTTCAGCAAAAATGTAAAAAAAAAATCATCACTTTAAGGGACCGTGTGAGGGATTACGTCTTGAAGCATGCAAAACGTTCTATTCAGCCCTCTTTAAAGAAATTTGCCCTCAAAATCGGCCAAAACATTTTCGCTTATAAGTTACGTGTTTCTCAAGATAATGAACTGAAATTTGGTATCTAGGGTAGACGAAGTATTCTAATCGAATGAAAACATAAAAAAATCGGGGTTCGCATTAAAATTTTTAGAGTTAGGGGTCTGCATGCTAAGTAAATTTAACTCCAAGAGGAAAAAATGTTGCACCAGATATATAGAAAATTGTAAACAAAACTTTTTGGTGCAAACCGCAAGATTGTACGATAATTAGAATCGAAGATATAGCCATCGTTCGGATTCTTTTTCGGTTTTTTTGCGTACTGTACGCGAGTAGGATTATAGCAGTTGTTTTTAAAACCAAAACGTTCTCTTAATCGTGTGGTTTGACATCGTTAGATACAAGTTCTCTTGCTGTCGTAATACTAGATTTAATGGTTGGCTATGTTTGTACGAAATCCTTGTTGTTGACTCGCTTTGTTATTACTAATTGTATATTCACTTGTCCATTGTATAAATTGAGTTTCATTACATTATTCCACTAGATGATGGAAGATATGGTCAACCAAGGGATGGTCAGGTCTATAGGCCTCGCCAACTTCAACAGTAAACAGATCGAACTTGTATACAATGAGGCAACTATTAAACCAGCCAACTTGCAGGTAAGCAGTCTTTCAAGATTCTTTTATGTCTTTGCATTGTGAAGTAGCACGAATTCATGGTGCATGCAGTGGTCGGGGACTACGTAACGTCAAATCCGACTTTGGTGTCGCAACGATGCGAGGACTTGGAATTTCAATCTCCATGCCAATCTGTGATCTTTTGCAGTTGATTTCATTAAGGCAGTATGAGTGTAATGGTGAAAGTTTCCCAATCATTTGCACTAGAGTCATCTGATATAAAGACAACTTTAGTCAAAGTTTCAAACTAATATTATTGCCTTGAGCCCAAGGGTATTGTTGTTGTTTTATATTAGGCAACTTTGCTTGTTGTTGAATAAATTACATGCATCTTAACAGGGTTATTGCAGTTACGAAATACTTTTCTCCAGTGTGGATTACTCCGGTATTGTGAGAAATAAGTAATTGATTTTAACTTCCAAATAATGTCGAGGACGAGCTTATAAAGATATCATTTAATTTACATATTAATTAAGGTTTAAGATATAAAAATAGCTGGAGCTCAAATGGCTCTTAAGATTGAATTTGTTACATCTTAGTGGACAGGAAAATAACAGAAGAATGAATAAAGTTCATAGTTAAAACAGTTCTTGCAAGGAAGGGTTACCACATTTGGCGAGGTATCTATGTTTCAATTAGTCTCACTCCAACAATTGGTCAAGTGTGGTCCGGTTTCCGCCTCCACTTAATGTTTGGGCATGCTCAGGAAATTTATCATCGTGTGGGCATGATTCTTCTTCGCCTACTTGTAAAAGGAGGTGGATTCTGATGTTCAGTTGTATCAATGTTTATTAAAACTAAAATTAAAAAAGAAAAAAAACTTTGTAATGGACTTAAGGTCCACGGTAAACTGTACTTTGGTCCTAAACCAATTTTTTATTCGAATTAAAATCTAATTGATGTTACTATATTTTGCTTTTGGTATAGATATAGAGAATGTTGTATACATATTTTCGAGTTTCTTATTTTGATCTACAAGTTGGATATTGTTTAGATACTGATTTTTCGAATGTATCTTGTCGATGTGCTCTAGACGCAGCTGTAGTTTTTATTTGAGACTTGTTAATGGGTTTTCGAATTCAAAAAGTGCTAAATGCACCAATACGAAATGCAATTATTAAATCTATTGAAAATCTTTCTGGTTCAGTAGGCTAATCTATACTAGTTAGAATTACTCTTAATAAGAATAACCAAATTAATTATCTATTTTATTCGTTACCAATGCTTTAGTACTCTAGATTCTTCATAGCAATTAGTTTGAAGGCCCGCAATATTAAATGTTTTGCCTGTACCTACTTGGCAGCCATCTAAAACTAAAATTTTACAATAAGGCTTTCCTATTATCTCTAATATAAACTAAAATTCTGCAGGAACTAGTTGTTCAACCTTTTGTTGGTCGTAATACAAATAGTATCACAGATTAGTTGCTGTTAAAAAAAAAGTTGAAACAAAAAAATTAGTGCAATTATTTCTTTTGAATTTACATTTCTGAAAGAGAAACCAAGTTTTTAGAAGCTAAATGAATTTAATTTAGTTAATTGTTATGTTGACGCAACGATTACACAGGGCAGCAAAATTTGAGTCATAGAAAAGAGTTAGCAATGTAATGACTGAGTTTTATAATATTTGGGGAGCTGATTTCAAATACGATATCCACTTTTCACAATCACTTAAAGATTTTTCACAAAATGGGCTTCAATTTATGGGCACATATTCTGGGGAAAAGGTCTTTTCAAAATATTTTTATGGGTTTTATTAACAAATTAATTAATATATCAAACAACTGGAAATGATTTTCTAAATGTATATTAAAAGTTACATTAATTAGAACAGTTAAAGAGGTTACATTACTCAGTATCATTCAACTTTAGTCCACCATCATATTGACGTTCCATCTACCTTGGTATCTACACTCCATCTCCTAGATATTTGGTGAAATCTTTCACTCTTTTCTTCCGTAACTGCACCAAGACTTTGAAAAAGGCTATAGAGGCTATAGGAAAAGCAGTCCAAATGCGGATTCAACTAGAGGTGTGAAACACCGCACAGGTTTCATTACACTATATTACTAAAGTGGATTTGTGTCATTTACTGTTTTTATATTTTCCTTATTAATTGAGAAAAAGTGCCAGTTAAGTGATTTTTTTTTTTGAGCTAGTACTTATACGAGTTTTTTTTTTTTTTTTTTTTTAAATTAAAAAAAAAAAAAAAAAACTTTGCCGAAATGGGGATTTCGGCGGTAATTATTTCGATTATCTTATTTTATCCTTTATTATAAGTGAGACTTCGGAGAGGTGAAGAATCGATCGTCGATGAGCTATGCTAAAGGAAAGGGAACTGTGTTAAAGGCATTCGTTTTTCAGCTTTTTACGCCATTAAAGCTTATGTACGGGAATTTCGGAGGTGGGGATGTTTAAAACACCTTAAGAGGCATTAACACGGCTATTTTGCACAAAATCGTTAGACGTTTTTTAGCAATCATTGAAAAACATTTTTTTTTTTAATGGCAGCTACCTTATGCCCATGCGCGACTTTGACGAAAACCTTAATGGTATATCCCTGTGCCATCACCAACCCTTACACAAAATTTGAACATCGTAGATCAATTTGTTCGGGAGTTATGCTGAGCAGACACACGTACAGACATTTTTTCTAGATCACTTTGAGATCAGGATGTTCCAAAAACGTGGTGAAATGCAATACAAAATTGATTTTTTTTTCTCTACCGAATACTATACTTTCATTATCCTATGTATTGCATATGGGTAATTGAAAGTAAAATGGCACTTTCATATCCATTGAACAACCCAAGTCTTTGAATTTCATTAACGTGTTTTCCACATGGTTACATTTCCCGATGAATTTTGTGAAGACTTCCTTAAATGCACTCCGGGCCTCTTTTTCGCTCGAAAGTATTTTAGTTTCAAACATTTAGTCTATAAAAAGTTTCCGAATATATCTGGACCTACAGAAACACCTCTTTATTTTTGCAGCCGACAGTTCTAGAAACTTGTTGCCTAGGTATTTAAAGCATTCTCCTTCTTTTGATAAAGCTTTAACAAATTGTTATTGTTCATCAATTATTATGTTATTGTTCATTATGTTATTGTCATTTGTTATTGTTCTTCAAGCCTAGCTTGATGTGAAGTGGAGGCAACAGAACTTTCCTGGGATCAACCAAACTTTCCTTTGCTACATTTTTGTTTCCACGTGTCAATGCTTTCATAGGCTATTCCTTTTTGATCTAATGATTCTTTTTATTCCGACTGTTCCATTCACACAAGAAAGGGTACTTGGTGTATCCCGATTGTTGTCCAAAAAACATGGAAAGCACTTTTAAATCATCGCATATCATTCATCCGTGTTCTTTATATTTCAAATAGGTGAGAATCAAATCTCAATTCACGTGAGAATCTTTCAGGTACACAGTATGCCCTAATGGCAATGAAGAATACTCACTGCCATAATGCAAAAGCACTGGTTTGAAGCTTTATTGAGGAGTCAAATGCATCCACTGGTTTACTTAATATTGTATACTAGCAGCATACCCGTGCTGCCCTATGAAATTTTACCATTAGCATTTTAGAGATCAAAAGACATTCATGTATTCTACACTTCAGAAGTTTGCGCCCATTTCAATTCCGACAAATTAATTTATCAAAATAGGAACTTTCCTTTGACATTTTTAACAATATTTATAATTATGAATAGTATATTGGAAAGAGACATTTGAATATCCCTCGTTTAGATAACCTCCCTTCGGACACTTTTTAATTACGTAATCGAGATTGCAATAGTTTATTGTGTTTATGTTTGCTCTTAATTCTAAATTTCAAAGTAGTTGCTGTATTGGATTGAGACATTAAGATAATCCTCGTATAGTTTCAATGTAGCGTCAACTTTTCATCCCTTAAAAATTCGTTAATCGATATTGGAATAACTTTTTTTTTTTTTACATTTGCACCAAATATCAGAATTATGACAACATTGGAAGAGGAACATTCGGATACCCCTCGTTTGGAATATTTTACCCATTTTCGACCCCTTAGAGTGGGTTAATCGAGAACGGAATAGCTTACTTTTTCTATGTTTACCATTGTTGATATTTGTACTAATTTTCAGAATTGTGGGGAGTGAGTGAGTGAATGAGTGAGGTCTTTGCCTTATATATAGAGATTATAAATGTCTCTGGATTGTTGGAGAATTTTAAAGTTAACCAGGCCACTTTCTTTAGAAAAGTATGGAACGAAATCTCTTTCTAAATCATGAGAAAGAGGTATTACCAGGAGTCAAATTCTTTTGCTTTAGCTTAGAATCTAAGAGTTCAGAAAATTCTTTGAAACGGTTCAAATCCGACTAAATCATTCAATTCTACTTGTGAAAAAGTTGGGGTTCGATGTTATCTGAAAAACTGTGAATGTCATCGTCTTAAGGCTCGCCTTCGTCTTTAGAAATACTTTATAGTTTTTCAATAGGTTTTGGTACATGTATTTCTAGGCTATGAGGATCTGGGCGCATTGCCGATGGGATGTTGGATGTTTGGATAACATTTTTCTTTTATTATTTAAATGACATTGCATGAACAGAAGTAGTTGTCGTCATCATTACGATTTTTGGTTTCCTACCTGATAATAGATTTCAAAACTGAAAGACTTTTTCGTACCTTTTGACCACTTTCGCAATTCCTCTACACAACGGTAACACACTTTATGTGGGATCCATGACGTATCTTGGGACCAATGACTTATCTACACAAATATGGTACGTCATGGAATTCTTCAACTATTTTTCCTGAAACCAGTGTTCAAAAATCTGTAGCAATCGGCTATTGATTTCTAAACACTTTCTTTGGTTGCAGGCTTGTGTTATCGATCGCATGGCATAATGTTACAAGTTAAGGCAATTAAATAACATTATTCTTTCATTAGTTGATGCATTCTGTATTATACCAGACTAGAAGAAATTTTAACATGTGCAATATTTTAGCCAGCTGTGAGGCCCCGCGTTGCTGAAATCCGTCATTGGTGTATATTTCCCAATTTTTGGCGCTTCACTCGCAAGAAGGTTCATCGCAACGCAAAATCGAGCTCGCTTTGCTCGATGAAAGGTTCATAGCTGCTTAAGCATAAGGTAACTTCACACATTAAAAACTAATTGCTAAGTAAAGCCTTAATATTAGAAGCCCCTCCCTTGTCGAAAAACAATAAAAAAATTCCCCCTTAATAAATGTAATACAACACCCTTTTAAGAATATTTCAAAACGTGATGTTTGTAAAAAGCAAAATAGTTTTTACCTTCTAATGTTAAAACTTTCAGAGATCTAGGCCTATTAAAAGTCGCTTTTGTGGAAATATAATTAAAAACTAATTAATAAAAAACAAGACCAAAACTACTTATGTTGAAAATTTCAGAGCTGTAGCCCTATTAAATATAATTTTGTAACATGATAATTAATTAAAAAAACTAATTAAAATTT
This sequence comes from Linyphia triangularis, assembly GCA_963978545.1. Lineage (NCBI taxonomy): Eukaryota > Metazoa > Arthropoda > Arachnida > Araneae > Linyphiidae > Linyphia > Linyphia triangularis. Next base: position 91,340,989 of record OZ021727.1, read on the forward strand.
TAACATTCTGTTTGTGATGTATACAATTAAAAGGCCAAAACTACTTATGCTGAAAATTTCAGAATTCTACTCCAATTTTAAGTAGGTTTCTATAGATCCACAGGAGCCACAGACAGACACACAACTTGTTTTAATATTATAGATTGCCTGCAGTTTGGTGTAAAGTTTTAACTTTCATTTGAGAGATATTCCAAAATTACTTGTGACTTTGTATCTAATGCTGATTAAAATGTTTATTTCAGGTTGAATGTCATGTCGATCTGCCTCGGAATGAGCTGCATGCTTTCTGTGACAAATTCGGTATTTCTCTAACTGCTAATTGTCCATTTGGCAACTCTAACTTCAACACATTTGTTGAAAACGTAATGGGATTGTAAGTACTGGTTTCTAATGCAGCAATTCGGTAATGGACAATACCCGTACTTTTTTTCTCTAAATGTTTCTAAAAGGTCATAAACACAATTTTCTGCTCACTTTTCTTTTTTAATTTGCAACCAAAGTTCAACTGTTAGACTTTGGTGGGAAAATTCATTCGGGTCAAATTAAATTCTATTTCACTTGATCTGAAATAACTTGGCTTGAAACGCAGCAGTGGAAACCAGTTTTGCAAGTTTCTAGCAAAACGGGCCAACCGGTGCGCGATATGGCAACTGTATATGAAACCAACGCCAACTATTTGGCAGAAACCTCCCGGTAACCATAGAGAACGGAAGGATGTCATGACGTCACGGCTATAGCGGAGTGTTTTGTTCGGACTGCTTTTAGCTCGGTTTTGGGAAATTTTCCTTTCTTAGTATTTAAATAACTAATATTTTTAAAGAACTTTTTGTTCGAATATATGGAATCGGAAAGAAATTCTTCATAAATGTAAACTAATTTCACTAGTTTTTAAAAAAAAAAACTTGGGAATTGTCCATTCTGTCAAACGCATTTACATTTGAAATTCCAATAAAAAAATAAGCAGCCGACCAAATGGTATAGTGGTTAGCGTGCTAGCTTCTAGACCGGGAGGTTGCGGGTTCGAGTCCCGTGTTGGCATGGGTGTTTGTAAATGTATGTTGGCTTGTCTAATGACGAATGTTTCGGCGCATTATAGCCCTCGTGTTGCTGACGGCGCCAGATAATCTGAAAACAACCAACCAATAAAATAAGCAATTTGATAAAACGCTGCACTTGGGTTCCAAATTTAAGTCGTTTTTAATATACAAACTTGTTTAATTTAAATAAGAATTGCGATATTTAATTGGAACAGCATTGAAATACATTCTAGAAGGTGTATTACATAACGCTCTGACGTAAAATATCTTCATCTATAACTTTGGTTGTTTTCAGATTATCTGCCGCCGTCAGCAACACGAGGGCTATAATGCGCCGAAACATTCGTCATTAGACAAGCCAACATACATTTACAAACATCCATGCCTAAAACGGGACTCGAACCCGCAACCTCACGGTCTAGAAGCTAGCACGCTAACCACTATACCGTTTGGACGGCCATCTACAACTTTGGATTCATGCCCATATATCAGTTAATCTACCCACAGAGAACTTTCAACCGTTGCATAATGGTCACTTTAAACTTATGATAAGATAATGCAGTTTAGATTGCTTGATACACAAGTCGTTTTATTTAAGGTATACATATACATTAGGAATTGCAAAATTTGACTCAATTCTGCGTTTTTGTTTTTTTTGTTTTTAAAATATTCCCGAATTCATTACCATTAAAATGATACCATTTTCTTACTGAGTCTCGAATTACTTTTTAAATTACAGTGGGTTTTGTGAACCTGTTTTGTATCGCGTTAGTTAGTGTAGTAAACTTTAAACGCGTTTTCTGAATGACATTTTGGTGTTATGACTTTACGACAACGGTCATAGTTTCATAATAAATGGTCCGATTTACAAAATTCTAATTTTGTTCTGTAGACACAAGTTGAGAATGTGTTTCATATTGAGAATCTAACATATATTGTTATAAACACATTTTTTATAAATATTTTAATCTTAATTTTTTGTTAAAAAATATGTATTTTTTAAACTTTTTATTTAAAAACTTATAATTAAATAAATATTGAAGCCAAATTCAAAATTCTCTATAGGAATATGCGTCAATATAATATCTCTTATTTGCGATAAAAATAATACCTCTAAGTTGATTACAAGTTTATTTATGTATGTTCTAATGTCCTATTTAGTCACTTTAATTGCAATTAGCTGATTAAAGAATTGATGGAAAAAAAAGTTTTTACATAAAAATGCATCACTTTTTAATTCTGATATACTGCCAAAAAGTTTAAAATTATAACCTAAAAATTAAAGAAAATCGTCTTAATTGTATATGTATACCTTAAGCCTTTTAAAATTATAATTTTACTTATTTGGAAGTATTACTAAGTAAAAACTAAGTTTTATTAAAAGAAAGTTCACAGAATGCTCTAAATCTCCAAAACTTTAAATTATTTTAAAAAATTCATACAATTTTTCAAATTCTGTTTTTTCATTTTTCAATATTTTCCTGATTTGTTTGTAAAAAAAAAATTTCCTAGTAATATACTTTAGCTTTTTAGGCATCGGATTTCAAATAAGAAAATTAGTTTTCGAGAAAAACGATAATTACTGTACCTATAGGTAGGGCATCGATAGCCTTGCGGTAGAGTATCGAGCTCGTAACCGGAGGGTTGTGGGTTTGGGCCTACGTCCGCCAAATATCGGTGTGTACCTAATGGGGGCTGGTGAACATTAAATCTGTCGTGGCCTCAATGTCCTCTCGTTGGTGTGGTGGGGTCGGAGAGAGGGGTTTACGCTAGAAGATTTCGATCTCGTATTCTTCTAGATGCTCAAAATTACGAGACGTACTTGGCTGTGTTAAGCACTTTTATAAGTGGCAGAAATAGACAGTCGGTAGTTCCAAGAAACTAAACAAAACGAAACCTATAGGTAAGAAAGCCTAAAAAACGAGTGTTTTTCAACATTTGAATTAGTAAAAGAAAAGTGTATACTCGATTACAAAATGCATGCCTATTTTTTCAAATAGATATTAAGATAGACACACACAAAATTTCAAGTCGGTTCATTCATATTTGAGGAAGTTTTAGCATTTTGGTTCCGGTGGGAATTTCAAAAACCAAACTGGGAAAAATGCGTTCGAAACGTCGATGGATCTTTTGCAGCAATGCTAAATTCTCCATAGAAAAAATAGCTTTGTTGTAATTGCAATAAACGGATCAGTTTAAAAACTTGCCACAATAAGGTGTCAATGGTTATAAACACTCAAAAAAGAGATTTTTTATTTTTCGTGAAAACAAGGGATACTAAGTCCCCTTAGCTACGGAAGCCAAATAGTAACATTTGAAATTCCCTTTATTGCTAGTTTGAACAGGTTGATCACTTCTTAGATTGCATTCAAGCCTAAAATAATTGGATCGTAACTAAATGGTTGTCACATCAGGATTGGCTCTTGTACAATCCAAACTGACCTAAAAATGACTTCTAATTCAATTATTTAAATAGATTGTTGCACAAATTGTCTGTATATAGTGTAAATAATGACGTATTTTAAAATTCTATTGTAATTTATTTTAACTTATTTTATTTATTAACAGCGATTATACAGGTTACAAAAAGGTGGCAACACCTAAGGCAATCGAGAAATTTCGAGATGTTTCTTTTCCGACGAATTGGCTGGAAATTTCCCGAATGTACTCTCGCGCCAACTATATATAAGACTGGAGATCGGGAAAGTTTTCAGATTGACTTCGGACTTCGTTGAAAGCTGTTCGCTTTGTTTACCTATTGTAGTGAGCTTGTATAATCGCTGTATTCGAAGTTGATGTTGTTGAGGCTTGTGTTGAAGCTTAAGAGTGATTACACTGTCGCCTTTGAATAAATTCTGAGTTTTCTGATGTGAATAAATCGTAGTTTTCATCTTAAAAACTGTGCCATCATTGCCTCAGTGGAAATATTCATAACAATATTTTTTTTTTTCAGTTATACACCTAATCCATGACGCAACTATACATTTATTTGCTATGACTGTAATTGAAAATTCCTAAATTAAGAGTTTTGTTAAAGCAATTTCTAACTATTGTGTTGGTGGATATAACTTGTTAATGTACTTTGGATTGATTCTGTTGATAAACTTTTCAGGGGATATCCTGACACCCCAATGGAGTATAAACCACCTGAAGCCCTTGCTCCAGAAATCAAACCCGACTCCCAGATATTACTGGAAGATGAAGACATTAAGAAACTTGCCGAGAAACACAAAAAAACGCCTGCTCAAGTAATTAACTTTCCCTTTATAAATGCAAGCTGTGAAGTTAATTGTGGTTTAATAGCACTTGACTAAGTTTAGTTTTTGAAATCACTCGATAGGTGCATGTGTTCAGCATCCTGTTTAACATCCAATTTGGTGTCATCAGATCTTGCAACATAAGTTTAACAATATTCAATATGCCGGATCTAATTTAAACATGATGTGATTACGGTACCGATAAAATGCTCAATCGTAAAGAAACCGTTGAGAGAGGAGAGAACTCTAACCTCTTCTACACTACACGTTATAAATGGATAATCCAGGGATAATGTTCTTAATTTGCCTTTATCGTATTGTTGCGTGGATGGGTTCGAAAGACTTGAAGCCAAAGCGGATCAAAACTCGCAGAAATTTATTCCGATATAACTCTTCATGAATTCTCTTGCAACTCCAGAACTTCCCGTTGTAACAGACTCGATACATCTCTTTTCACAGCAATGGAGCACAAACAGCCGTTAAAAACTAGATACACAACTGCTAAAATCACCGCAAAAGGCAATGCAATACAGTTCACTTTCGGAACTACTCTGAATGCTCGCTGAGAGATAACTAAGTAAGTAACTCAACTCTATATTGGCCTAATATAGGAAAGCTTCCTTCGCGAATCTTCTAGAGATAGAAATTTGGAGAATTTTCCAGATCGCAGTCGAAAAGCCCTATACAGGTACATGGGGAACGAAAGTGTCGCCAACTTGGCGAGATTGCCATTAACCATAATGTTAAATGGCCTTCTCTTTGTAAAACTCGTTTTCCAGTATTATCTCTGTAAAACTAGTTTTCAAGCATTAAGAGACGCATCGCAGGAAAGCGAAATACAAACTCTTGCACTGTCTTATGCGAAATGTAAGTAAAATTTCCTTTTTACATAATTAATACTACGAAATATGTACAGAAATTCGTAACAGTATATTAAAACAGCAAGATTTTTTCTAGGTGAGAATCTAACCTTTTATCATTCCATCAATTAAATAGTCACTTATGAATTGGTACATTTTTATGAAAATAATAATCTAAACTGTAAATTTAGACATGGAAATGTTTTCTTTTATATTTTGTGGTGTTAATAGAAAGATACTATAATAACCCTTCGGGTCAAAGATGGCAAGCTTCCATAGAGATAATGTAAAATAGTTGAAATGACATGGCGTCATTGCAGGGTTTCACATTGGCAAGCTTATCACCCTCTTTGGTTTTACTTGGCGGTTAAATTTTATGGTTTCCCAGAAATCTTGTATCCAAAAAGAACAAATCTGCCTTGCTTATTAAATGACGAATTTACACATTCAACCAAATTTAAGTTAATTTATCTTTTTAGCTAAGATAATTGAATACTTTTTAAAACAATTTTGGCATTATATTGAAAGACTATAAGAAAAGTTCCATCCTGTAATGAAATACAATTCCTAATATTTGATTTGGATTTTTTTACAGCTTATATTCCAGTAATGACGAACTTATAGTAAATTTCAATAAGAAATATGAATCAAGAATTAACAAAATTACTAATTTCAAATTTATTGAAACACATTCTAGAAGAAAATGTTTCCGATAAAGTTTCCATGTATTCTTCGAAGCAGTACACTGTGAACCAAAAGATATTTAATTATCGAGTGCACGAAAATTAAATCGCATGCAACTACAAAAACCGATATCATTTAGCATGTACTAGTTTAGAAGAAATTACTAACCAACAATTGACAATAAACATTTATCTGTAATTCATTAAATAAGAAACCGCAGTGGTAATTAAGATTTGCGTAAAAATTAAAAAAAATCATAATAAATGCCTAATTGAGTTCATTTAAATAACTAACAGGTGATTAACATTTTTTCTAGCTATGTCAAAGTAAGAAAAGTTTCTGCAAAAAAAAATAGCGTACATATGTTTGACAAAAAACAAGTCTGCGGAATGAGGTGAAAAAATGACTACAAACGATTAAGAACAACATCGAACAAACCATTAAACTACAAACATCAAGTTTTATTACACAGCAAAAAAATTTCTTCTGTTAAAATTCCCTAACGAAAATGTTAATAATCTTCAGAACATTACGAATTTATTATACAAAAAAACGAATAATTTGAACAAACTTTAATTCATAATGTGATAAATAACGTTACTTTGCAATGTAGAATCTAGAATCCTCCATTTCTATTCTGCTATTTAAATCTCCCACGAATTCGACGAAATAAATCTGATGTTCGCAAAGTTAAAAATAACGATCTGCCCATGTCTGGAAATCGGTGCAATTTGGCGTGTCTTGTGAGCTCGGCTTGGAAATTCCGCGAGAGGGCACCACGTACGCTTCGGTGAAGCTTGCCTTCTTAGAGTTATAAGTTCTTTGGCTAATATTCTCTCTTAAACTTAAAGACAGTTACTCTTGTGAACAGTTTTAGTGAATGAGCACGTATGCTTTGGTTGTGGATTCAAATTATGGTTATTAACTCTTTAATTTCCAATTTAGATTGCTCTGCGTTACCTGGTACAAAGGGGAATTTCAGTCATTTCCAAAAGCACCGATCCTGAAATGATTAAGGCTAATATTGAGGGTATGTGTTGGATTTCAGTGTCATTTTGCTTATCTTCTATAATAAAACAAGCTGTGGGGATATATGTCTGTGGATCTATAGAAATCTACTTAAAATTGGAGTAGAGCTCTGAAATTTTCACCATAAGTAGTTTTAACCTTCTAATTTTATGCATAATAAACAGAATGTTAAAATTTTAATTAGTTCTTTTTTTATTTTTTTAATAAATGTTACAAAACAATATCTAATAGGGCTACAGCTCTGAAATTTTCAACATAAGTGGTTTTGGCCTTTTAATCTGACTTTTAAAAAACAGAATTTTAAATTTTTATTTTTAAAAATTTTAATCAACAAATATTTTACAAAACGATTATTAGTTGGGCTACATTTTTGAAATTTTCAACACAAGTAGTTTTGGCCTTCTAATTGGACTGACAAAAAGAATGTTAAAATTTTAATTTGTTTTTCAATTAATTTTTTCACAAGCGACTTGGAATTGGCCTGTATCTCTGAAAGTTTCAACATAAGTAGTTTTAGCCTCTAATTTTGCTTTCCACAAACACATGTAAAAATAATCTTAACGGGGTGTTGTATTGTATTAAAGGGGATTTTTTTTTTCTTGACAAGGGAGAGGCTTCCAATATTAAGGCTTTACGTAGCAATTAGATTTTAGTGAGTGAAGCGGGCTTATGCAGCAATGAACCTTTCAGCGAGCGAAGCAAGCCTATGCTTGCATAGCAATGAACATTTTAACGAGTGAAATAAGCCTGTGTTTATGTGTCCATGAACTTTTCAGAGAACGAAGCGAGCCCTTTTTTGCGTAGTGATGAACTTTTCTGCAAGCGAAGCGCCAAAAACTGGGTCCTATACACGAATGACAGATTTCCGCAACGCGACGTCTTACAGCTAGCTACAATATTGCACATGTTAAAATTTCGTAGTGAAGCACGGGTATTTAGCTAGTTTTAAATATTTTGGGTATCATTATTTGGGCATAAGGCGAGAAATTTTCAAATCGATGTACTTTTTTACAAAAAGGTCCAATGTTAAACTTTTATTTCAACTACTGTAGAAATCGGTGCAAATTGCACAAAATACAAAAATCAATACATGTCATATACGGTTTGATTGTCTTGTCTATGAAATTAGTGTCAACCTAAGTTTAATCTTCATTTTTTTAATCTAACCTCTTTAACGTAAAGTTGCATTGTAAAGGGTTTCTCTAAAACAAATTGCATTGGTGCAAAAAAAATTCTAAAATAAACTGAAAATGCACTTGAAAACGTGACTGCTTCTTGCTTTTAATTACCCATATGTATACACTAGCTGAATACCCGTGCTGCGCTACGAAATTTTACCATTAGCATTTTAGCGATCAAAATACATTCATGTATTCTACACTTCAGACGTTTGCTCCCATTTCGATCCCGACAAATTGATTTATCAAAATAGGAACTTTCCTTTGTTGACATTTTAAACGAAATTTATAATTGTGAATAGTAAACTGGTATAGTTTATTGTGTTTATGTTTGCTCTTAGTTCTAAATTTCAAAGTAGTAGCTGTATTGGAATTAAGTTAATTAGACATTAAGTTAATCCTCGTATAGTTTCAATGTTGCGTCGTCTTTTCATCCCTTAAAAATTCGTTAATCGATATTGAAATGACTTATTTTTTAACATTTGCAAAAAAATATCAGAAAAATGACTACATTGGAAGAGGAACATTCGGATATCCCTCGTTTGGAACATTTAACCCCTTCTCGACCCCTTAAAGTTGGTTAATCGAGAAAAGAATAGCTTACTTTTTCTATGTTTAATCTTTTTTGACATTTGTACCAAATTTCCGAGTTGTGACCATATGGGAAGTGGTACATTCGAATATTCCTCGTTTGGAACGTTTAACCCCTTTTCCACCCCTTGATCCACCCGAGATCGGAATAGTTTACTTTTTCTGCGTTTGTCTTTATTGATATTCACACCAGTTTTCAGAATTGTGAAAATATGAGAAGTAGGACATTCGAATATATCGCTCGTTTGGAACGTTTAACCCCTTTTCGACCCCTTAAAGTGGGTTAATCGAGATCGGAATAGTTTACTTTTTCTATTTTTACCATTGTTGATATTTGTGCCGATTTTCAGAGTTGTGACTATGTGGGAAGTGGGAGAATTAGTGATGAGTGAGTGAGGGCTTTGCCTTATATATATAGAGATAAGGAAATGAAAGTATAGTATTCGGTCAAAAAAATTCAATTCTTTTTGCATTTCCCCACGTTTTTGGAACATCCTGATTTCAAAAAAGTGATCTAGAAAAAAAATATGTACGTGGTCAACATAGCTCTCGAACAAATTGACCCAAGATGTTCAAATTTGGTGTATGGGTTGGTGATGGCCCAAGGACCTACCATTAAGGTTTTCGTCAAAATCGCGATAGCGCATTGGACGACTGCCTTTGAACTGCTAAAACACGGCTCAAACGATTTTGTTTAAAATCGCCTCTGAAGGTGTAAACATTCCCACCTCCGAAACTCATAAAAATGCGATAAAAGCGTAAGTAGTTGAAAACGACTGCGCTTAACACTTTGTACTTTCCCCTTGAGCATCGTCCATCGACAGTTAATTTCCTTTCGCGTTTTACGCACAAGCAAGGAAAATGTAATGTCTACAGAATAAAACGACCAATTTTGGCGTCTTTATTTTCTCGTGTAAAAAAAAAAATATCGGCAACTGCCTTGTGCGCATGCGGCTATTTTGACGAAAACCATAAGGGCCCACATACCATGGCCACCAGCAACCCGCATACCAAATTTGAACATCGTAGATCAATTTGTTCGGGATAACCCAGAAGTCCGAGGATCGAAACCACGCTCTGCTAGAATCTCTGACCAAACGGTATAGTGGTTAGCATGCTGGCTTCTAGACCGCGAGGTTGCGGGTTCGAGTCCCGTGTTTGGCATGGGTGTTTGTAAATGTGTGTTGGTTTGTTAAATGACGAAATGTTTCGGCGCATTATAGCCCTCGTGATGCTGACGGCGCCAGATAATCTGAATACAACCAACCAATTTGTTCGGGAGTTATGCTGACCGCAGAAACAGACAGACACACATACACACACACACACACACACAAACACACATAAATTTTTTTTTTCAATTAAAGTGTTCCAAAACGTAGAGAAATGTAAAAAAAAATTGAACCGTATGGAATACTGTCATTACCCTATGTTATAATATATATGTGCAATTGAAAGTAAAAAGTGAACTAGAAAAAACGCCTGAGCGTGTCTGTGGTCAGAATAACTACCGAAAAAAATTGACCTACGATGCTTAAATTTGGTGTGAGGGTTGGTGATGGCACAGGGACCTATTAAGATTTTCGACATAATTGCGAATGCGCACAAGGTTGCTGCTTTTGAATATATCATTTTTTAGCAATTGTTATAAAACGGCTCGAACGATTTTGTTCAAAATCGCAGCGCTTCTGAAGGTATTCTAAACATTGCCACCTCCCGAAATTCCCATAAAAATGCGATAATAAAAAGTTGAAAAACAAGTACCTTAACACAAAGCTCTCTGCCCTTAAGCATCTTCCATTAACGATTGATATTTTTTGTGTGTTTCACGCACAAGTAAGGACAATGTAATGTCTATCAAATAAAACCCTCAATTTTGCATTTTTGAAGTTTTTGTTTTAGCTCGTATAAAAACTATATCCAAAAATATCGCCAAACTGGCCATTTTTATTTAAATAAGTGAAAGAAAGAAAATGGCAACACCACGTTAAATTTTACAGCAATGACCAATATTGTATGGTGTAATTGAAAGTTGTGCGATGTTCCACACCTTTAGTTAGAAAGGGAATCAAGCAGAAAAATGATTGCTTTTGAGACGAAATTCTTTTGGTTCATTCCGAAATGTTTTGCTTCTATCTCAAAAAATGTCTCCTTCGGATGTTATATAAATCAACGATACCGGTGAAAATCGGAATTTTAAAATAAGTGCCATAGAATTCCAATGTCACCCTAAACTTGTTTGCAATTTTTAATAGTCTAAATTTTCCCTTCAATTTTCACTAAATTTGACTCTTACATTTTACCTTCCCTTGTACACGTATTGCCTTCATACAGGGTGGGGCTCAGACGAATGGATACGATTGGACAAGACACAACCTCTGAGCTAAAGAACAACATGCACATGTTGACACATGAACAAGCACGTTTAACATGTATATCTGCTTTGCCAGTGGTCGAAGTTAGAATTAAAAGTTGGTGTCAAGTGCACTACCCCCCCCCCCCCGTTCTCCCCACCCTTTCTCCCAATAACGATAAAATTTTATACTTTCGTATCTTATAAAAAAATATACTAATTAAGAAAAATAATGTATACTTCCTAACACAAACATTGAACAATAAGTCCAACATTTATTGTTATTTTACTGCGACTTTGCTTTATCTCTTACTTCTCAGTAAAAAATCTATAATAATTCAAGATTATAAACACGACTGTTTAGTTAGAATTAAATAGAGCTTCTAAATATGCCTACTTTCATGAAATTAAATTAATAGAGTAGTCTAAAATTCGGGATTTTTTTTCAAATGGCTTATCTTAATATGAAACAAGAGTAGAAACTTAACTTAAGAGAAAGTTTCTATTAAGTTATAAGTTGGCCAACTGTAATAGTATTTGTTAATAAAAAAATACTTGCATCTTTATACAAAGTAGTATAATACATTTTTATAACGGTATTGTTGCGTGGATGGGTTCGAAGGACTTGAAGCCAAAGCAGACCAAAACTTGCAGAAATTTATTCAGATATAACTCTTCGCAGATTCTTTTACAACTTCAGAACTTCTCGTTCTAATAGACTCAATACAGCTCTTTATACAACAATAGAGCACAAGCAGCAGTTAAAAAATTGATACACAACTGCTAAACTCGCCGCAAAAGACAATGCAATGCAGTTCGCTTTTGGAACTACTCTGAATGCTCACTGAGAGAACTAACTCATTCTCTATTGGTTTTTAGAAATTTGGAGAACTTCCCAGATCGCAGTCGGAAAGCTCTATACAGGTACATGAGGACCGAAAGTATCGCCAAATAATCGCCAAGTTTGACATTTGGCGATTTCTCGTTAAATTTGGCGACCAAAATTAGTCGCCAAAACCGTCGTGGACTTGGCGAGATTGCCAATAACCATAATGTTAAATGGCCTCCTCCTTGTAAAACTCGTTTTCCAGCATGATCCCTGTAGAACTCGTTTTCAAGCATTAAGAGACACATTGCAGGAAAGTGAAGTAAAGACAAACACTTGCACTGCCTTATGCGAAATATACATAAATTTTCTTTTTTACATAATTAAGACTATAAAATATTTACAAGTATACAGAAATTCGTAACGGTATGATATAACATTCTTTTTCTCAATGTCACAAAATTGAAAAGTTAATACGTCTAAAAACTACTAAAGAAAAATAACATTGAGTGTTTTTAAAAATGGGGGAATGGATTTCAGTGGTATCGGAAGTGTGGGGACACATATACTTTTTTTTTTTTTTTTTTCCCAAGTGGGGAGACGCGTCACCCCGCCTCTACCCGAACTTCTAGCACTGTGCTTTGAGGTGTTTCTTTGGAACCTAGAACTGTTCTCTGGGCCATTTTTATTGGCCCCACCCTGTAGTTGTCTTTAGTCTTAATTTCAGTAAGTATTTTCCATTGCTAATTTCTTCAATATCAGATTTGTATATCATCTAGGTTTTCGACTTTTCTCTCGATGATAAGGATTTGGAGTTGATTGCGTCATTGGACTACGAAGTTCGATGCAAGAAACTGGATTTTTGGAAGGGGTAAGCTGTACTTTTCATTATACTGTTGCGTGGATGGGTTCGAAAGACTTGAAGACAAAGCAGATTAACACTTGAAGAAATTTATTCCAATATAAATCTTCGCAGATTCTTTTACACTCCAGGACTTTCCGTTCTAATAGACTCAATACAGCTCTTTACACAACAATGGAGTACAAACAGCAGTTAAAAACTAGATATACAACGGCTAAAATCGATGCAAAAGACAATGCAATTCAGTTCACTTTTGGAACTACTCTGAATGCTCACTGAGAGACAACTAACTAACTCACTCAACTCTCTATTGGCCTTATATAGGAAAGCTTCCTTCGCGAATCTTCTAGAGATAGAAATTTGGAGAATTTTCCACATCGCAGTCGAAAATCCCTATACAGGTACTTGGGGACCGAAAGTGTCGCCAAATAGTCACAAAGTTTGGCGACATTTGGCAATTTCTCGCCAACTTGGCGAGATTGCCATTAACCATAATATTAAATGGCCTTCTAGTAAAACACGTTTTCCAGCATTATTTCTGTAAAACTCGTTTTCTAGCGTTAAGAGACGCATTGCAGGAAAGCGAAGTAAAGACAAACTCTTGCACTGCCTTATGCGAAATGTACATAAATTTTCCTTTTTACACAATTGATACTACGAAATATTTACAAATATACAGAAATCCGTAACAATACGATTAGATTTAATTAAGCGAACAAGTCTATTCTGAGTAACTTGTCTAATCGATAATTGAGAGCTTGAGTCGAATATCTCGCTCAAATTTGTATGTTCCTACAAGTCGCAGTTTTTACATGCGTTTATTTTTAATTGCCTTTTAAGGCGAGTGTGTACCCTAAAATTTGTAGTAAATCACTTTTGTGTTTATTTTTTAAATTTAAATGTGTCACTTTGAAATACTATATTTTTAATAATGCCCCATTTAGAAATTTTAATTCTTTTTGAAGAAAAAATTGGAAAGTACTGATGTAAGTAAGATTTCCTTTAAAGTGCGTTCTCAAAAATACACTTTTATTGCTCGTGTACCTTTTTTTCAGAAAATATTAGTTATAGAAGCCTATTTTTTTTTTCTCTGTGCTTTTAACACTTGTTATTCTAATAAAGTTGGTTTTTAATTGCGATTCATTTACTTTTTTTAATAAATTATCCTGAAAGTCGCTCACATTTGTTAAAAATCGCAAGTTGTTTTGTCGAAATAACCCGGAACAAAAAATATTTTTAAAATAACAATCTCCCTTCAGTATATACAGAAAGAAATGCAATACAATACTAGGTAAGTAGTTTGTGCAGTTTCTGGGAGAAGGGTACTTGAGTAATAAATGTAGTTTTGAGGACGCATTTTTAAGAACCTTACTTACGCTGATGGTTCCGAATTTTATCTTCAAGAAATTATCAGAAAAATACTTCTAAATGCTTTAAGTTAAGGAATGCTTTAAGTTTTACTCAACTCGATTGATTTTTATAAATTTTAGGATACAAACTCCTCTTAATCCTTTCAAACTGATTTATGAGTACCTAAAATGACCTGAGTTTCAGGTTCAGCTATTGAACTTGGCATGGACGCCCCCAGGTATATTTGCTAGGGGGTGTAAGACTAGATTTTTATCAATCATTAATTTTTTTAGAAATATTAATTATTAATAATGCATTGCAAATTATACTCTTTGAAAATAGTTAAAATGCATGGTATATATTTTTGAAAGCGCAACCCTGTTAAATAGAAAAAATATATAAAATAGTAAAAAATATTAAAATATACATTTTTTACGATTTTTTTTATCATCCAACTAGATCTCACGGCATTCAAGACAAAGTGTTTAGAATAGAGGAACTCGAAGATGCAAAAATACAGAAGAGTAATTTTTTTTTATTTCTTCCAAGTTTCGGATATAATGAATATATATAAAAATAAAACACGAAGGCAGTATTGGACTATGTTCAATTGAATTCTAAAAATAGATTTCAAGATGACTTAAAAAACATAACATTTTCCTAGAGTTTTGGGAACTAAACAAGAAATGATAATACAATAAAAGGAATAAATACTTCGACTCGTCAGCCTCTAATAATGATAGACAACAAGCGCAAAAAAATCGTCACGCAAGTAGCTATAAAAAACGACATAGGAAAGAAACAAAAGACTACTAAATTAATATGAAAAAAAAAAAAATACTCATTGTAACATAAAGGAATAAACAGCATACGTGCTTTTTTAGCTTGGAATTTACATCTTTTCCCTCTTTTTTTTTTTTTTTTTTTAAATGTTTAAAAGCCAGGGAGGTGCAAGTGCACCTCTTGCACCCTCCTGGGGGCGCCCATGGAACTTGGGACCATTTGCAGAGCTATTGACTTGAACAAAAAAAGTGAATATAAAGCGCATGAGCTTATTGCGATCGCTGGGGAACGATCGTGAGAATTTTGGTTTCCCAGCCGGATACTCTATTCACTAGACCAGCGTTTCCCAACCCAAGGGCTGCGAGAAGCTTGGTACTAGGCCATGGAAGCTAATCAAGAGTCTAACCCAAGATAAATATTACATGATCTTCAGGGGTAGAGATGAGAAATCGAGTCGCTCAATGATTAGTAACAATCGAATTATTCGAGTATATTCTTCGGTGGTTTAACGAGTGAATTCCATTTAAAGAAGATTACCTAAAATATAGAAAGTATCATCAAGTGAAAACTAGTTAATTGAATTATCGAGACCATTGGTCCCGTTTTGGATAAATGCTTGGCAAAAATATCCAGTAATTACCGAAATCGCATTAATAGGCTTTTCGACAACCTGTCATTCTGAAAGAGTTTTACCAAATTTACTTTTTTGATAAACAAATACAGGATTAAATTGAAGTTGAGAGTTATTTGAGGTTAAAACTATCCAATTTTAATCCAGTTATTGACTCTCTCATGGCAGACAAACAATATAAAAATTCCGTTGTGTTTAATTTCGATCACTTACTATTTTCTTATGTATTTTTGACAGCAAAGTGAATACAATTAAGTTCTTTTCTTTACAAGAAGAATTAAAAGACTAATTTTTTTATAAACTATATTTTACTAATTACTGATGCAGGCACGTATTCTATTAGTGGGCCTCAAAGTTTTTCTTACAAAGTAGGTGGTCCGCACAACTAAAAAGGTTGGAAACCACTACTCACTAGACAAAAAAAGATCTCTAGTGTCTAGGTGTTGTATCTGTTATTTGTACACATATCACTACAAATATCATCTCGGAGCAATTTTTTAAATTCAATATCTGCCGACCAAACGGTATAGTGGTTAGCGTGCTAGCTTCTAGACCGCGAGGTTGCGGGTTCCGTGTAAGGCTTGGGTGTTTGTAAATGTATGTTGGCTTGTCAAATGACGAATGTTTCGGCGCATTATAGCCCTCGTGTTGCTGACGGCACCAGATAATCTGAAAACAACCAACCGACTAAATTCAATATCTGAATAAGAGACTGGAAGACGGGATGCGTACCTAAAATGCAAGAAGACTCGATTTGATCCCAAATACGTCTGTTGTCAAATGAATCGACAAACCGGAAACTGTCTTATTTTAGCAGTTTGGAGTTTATGCTTTTTGTTGCCGCATTTGCCTTTCAGGCTCATTCTTTTGAAACAAGCACTAATCTTCAGCTTATACCGCCGGCTGGATTTGAGGGAACGATGCAAACCCATCGATATAGATAAACAACTGGATAGGCTGCTCCATTGTCAATGCAAAGAGAAAAACGCGCCGGGGATTGCGAAGCTGGTGGGATGATTAACCAATCACAGTTCACTTTTATAGTTGAATGAGAATGCGAAAAACCTTATGAAATGCTAGAGTATATATTTTTTTGCACATTATTACTAATTAAGGTCTACTATTGACATTTCTGCTGTGTACCACCTAAAATTTTACTTTGAATCCTCGGCAATCCGTATTTTTTATCCCACCAACGGCATCTGGCAACGGCTTCATTTTCCCAGCGTTAAGCAGTCCATCCAGTTTATTTATATCGATGTGCAAACCACGTTTTTTGCCATGTATGCTCTTTACAGTTAAAATCGAGTCTCCTTGGAATTTCCTGTATACGGCTTGCCTTTAGTTTTGCATATCAAGTGTTGAGTCTTTTAAAATATGCTTAAGGCCTTAAAATACCTTACACAAAGGCTTAATTTTATTGTTCCACTTGGACAAATGGAATTCGGTACTTAGTTGAAAACCAACAATATAAGAAACTGTGCTGAAGTTTTTTTTTACAAAATATAAATTTTTAATGTATGGAAGGGTTGGTTGTATTCAGATTATCTGGCGCCGTCAGCAACACGAGGGCTATAATGCTCCGAAACATTCGTCATTAGACAAGCCAACATACATTTAAAAACACCCATGCCTAACACGGGACTCGAACCCGCAACCTCGCGGTCTAGAAGCTTGCACACTAACCACTATACCGTCATTTTGTATGGAAGGGAAGTGAAATTTTATAAAGAAATCAAATTTGGTATATTATTTAAATTTTTTAAATTAAGGTCCTTTTTTTTTTTTTTTTAAAAAAGAATGTTGAATAACTTATTCATAATTTTACAAATATCTCTAGGTAATATTTTGTCGAATGTACTAAAAATCGGCACAAAAAAATACATATTAATATCTTTAAAAATACAGCTTTACATTTTAAAAATTCAAGATACTTGTTTGCTTATTTAAGGAGAATAAAATAAATCTACATCTTAGAATTATTTACAACAAAGCCTTAGCAAGTAAAGTCATAAACACAAATCTGAGAAACATGTTTGATGATTATAATCAAAGTTATACCAGTGAATTCAACTAAATGGGAATAAATCTGATGTTTCGGTCTGCTACGATTGCCAAATTTGGATCGCACGCTCTTTAAGTTATACGTATAGGCTTCAAATCGCAAAAATCGAGGAAGATTTGTAAGGCCGTAAAAAAAAGCAAAATAAAAACAACACAAAAGAAGGAAACCTTATGATGGAGGAGCATACTAAAAACGAAATATGTAATTAGTATGATAACAGTTTTTTTATATAAAAAAATACTTTTAAAAAAGTTATTCTCAGATTGCTGTTTTTTCTATTTTGCATTTCATTCAAACAGTAATAACTCCAGTTTAAATAATATTTTTTGAAATTTGTTTGCTATATAATCTGCATACATTGTTGAATGTTTTGACTCTAAATACTAAGTCATTTGTGAATAAATATTTTTTTAATTGAATTTTAAAGATACGATTCTGTATAAAAAAAAACTTGGATTTTTCTAATAGATTCAGTTAAAGCAAGATATCACAAAATATACACACAGTAAAATTCTATTCTATGTTTTGACCCTATTCTATTAATAGGGTCAAAACATAGAGCAGGGTATTCCGCATTATTGAACTTCAAAATTGTATCTGTGGGTTAATTAGAATTTTTGTCATTACCGTTCGAAATTAGCCTAACTAGTTGATTAAATGTTAATAAATTATTAAAATTGAAGAAATTAATTTTTTTATTGGAAACAGTTTAACAAATAATGTACTTTTCAAGGTGCAAAGGTCTAATTTTTAAATTGAAAATTAAAAAAAAAAATGTTGAAACCTATACGTATACCTTAATATCTATAGAACCATATTTGACATTAAACAAAATTTATTCAGAACACTTTTCAAATCTTAGTTTACAGATCTACCTTAAGTAAAATTCTAAATAATTAAAATTCAATATGAAATAAAACTCTCATAATGTAATAATGGCTGAATTGTACAATTAACTCTTCCTTTGCCGTATTTGTAAAGATAAACAGCTTGCAGGATTTATATTGTTACGAATTTCTGTATATTTGTAAACATTTGTAGCATTAATTATGTAAAAAGATAAATTTATGTACACTTCGCATAAGGCAGTGCAAGAGTTCTTTACTTAGCTTCCCTGCAATATGTGTCTTAAGGGAGTATTCTACTGTAGAGGCATGAATTTAGCCCGGTTTTTGAAGCGCTGTACAAAGGAAACAAAAAATTTTTTTACGATCAATTTTTTTATCATTTGTTTATTGATGTTTTATTATTACATAAAAAAAATTATTAAAAAAAATAAATTAAAATTGACAAAGTTATGAGCAGTCAAAGTGGGGGGGTAAAAAAAAGGTGTCCTGGCGTGCATTATTCCAACCCTCCTGGTGATCTGAAACATAAAAAACAGACGGATTCTTAATTATTATAGATGCCGCTATCGTATAACCCTTGGATAAGTTTAAAAAAAAAAAAATTTAAATGGCGGCAGTTTGAAAAAAAAATGCTTGAAATTTTTTTTTTCCAAACTGCCGCCATTTAAATTTTTTTTTTTTTTTTTAACTTATCCAAGGGTTATACGATAGCGGCATCTATAATAATTAAGAATCCGTCTGTTTTTTATGTTTCAGATCACCAGGAGGGTTGGAATAATGCACGCCAGGACACCTTTTTTTTTACCCCCCCCCCCCCCCCACTTTGACTGCTCATAACTTTGTCAATTTTAATTTATTTTTTTTAATAATTTTTTTTATGTAATAATAAAACATCAATAAACAAATGATAAAAAAATTGATATTAAAAATGTTTTGTTTCCTTTGTACAGCGCTTCAAAAACCGGGCGAAATTCATGCCTCTACAGTAGAATACTCCCTTAATGCTTGATAACGAGTTTTACTGAGATAACGCTGGGAAGCCAGTTTTACAAGGAGCAGGGCATTTAACATGGTAATGGCAATCTCGCCAAATTAGCGACGGTTTTGGCGACCAATTTTTGTCGAAAAATTTGGCGAGAAATTGCCAACTGTCGCCAAACCTGGCGACATTTTCGGTCCCCATGTACATGTATACGACTTTTCGACTACGATCTGGAAAGTCCTCCAAACTTCTATCTCTAGAAGATTCACGAAGGTTTAACTTTCCTATATAAGCCGACCAAGAGAGCAGGGTAGTTAGTAGAGTCCGTTAGTTGACTGGAATTTCCGAGTTGAGATACTGAGTTAGCTGTTCCTCCAGTGAGCATTCAGAGTAATTCTAAAGCGAACTGTATTGCATTGTCTTTTGAGGCGATTTGTACCAGTTGTGAAGTTTTTTTTTAACTGCTGTTTGAGCTCTATTGTTGTGTAAAGAGCTGTATTGAGTCTTCTAGAACGAGAAGTTCAGGTTTTGTAAAAGAATCTGAAGAGTATATCGGAATAAATTTCTGCAAGTGTTAATCTGCTTTGGCTTCAAATCTTTCGAACCCATCCACGCAACAATATGAAATTTCCAGTTTCCTTTTATCCTTTAACCAATAAAGTGATGTAAAAGTTCATGTATAACGTGATTTTTCAGAAAAAAGGAGCATACAGAATACCTTTTCAACGATCCATTTTAAGTAAATAATCTCCCGGAGTATCGTCTATCGAGATACAATTGTGATCCTATGTCGACTGGAAGCCTAAGAATTTGACGGAATTTTTTGGTCTCGAAGAAAGTACTTCGCTGGACTTTTTATTATGTTACAACCTTGCTGCCAATAGAATTGTTACTACTTGAAATAAAATTTCTTTACATTATAACTCGAGTTTACGTTTCTTATATAGAGTAATTTAATTTCTTCAAATTACAGTTGCCTGTAAATTTCTTGAATGAATGACATTTAAAAAAAAAAGCAACTGCTATCTCAACGTCAGCTTGTTGTCTTTTGTTTAGCTTTGAAATATACCTCTTGGCTTCCCCAAAATTGTTGTTTGTAAAAGGTTTTCATTTATGTTGTCAAAAAGTGAATGACTACTTTTTTTTATTAATTTTCGTGATGTTGGCTAGCTTTAAACTAGCTCGTTCAATTTTTTTTTTTTTTACTTAAAACTCTTGTCATAAGCCATGAGTTAGTAAGCTAAATTTGATTATTTTTTTAGCTGAAGAATGTTAAGAGTAACCGAGATGACATTTTATAGAATTTCATCTCTTAATTTGCAAATATATACTGTCTATATCAACCTTTCAATCACTTAAACGTAAATCCCCGATCAATTTAAGCCAAACATGGATTACGACCAAACGGTATAGTGGTTAGCGTGCTAGCTTCTAGAACGCGAGGTTACGGGTTCGAGTCCCGTGTTAGGCACGAGTGTTTGTAAATGTATGTTGGCTTGTCTAATGACGAATGCTTTGGCGCATTATAGCCCTCGTGTTGCTATCGGCGCCAGATAATCTGAAAACAAACAACCAAACAATGGATCACCATTGCACTGTGGTTATATATGTGGGTCATTCCATGTCGAACCAACACAGCTCCCAACTCGACCCCTTCAAAATTTAATAAAAGTTTGCCCAATTGTTGGATTTATAGAGAAAAGAAAAAATTTCCAATATTAGGTTTGAATATCATTTGGTTTTTGAAATACGGAGCTTCAAAAATGGACCAAAAGGTCAAAATTTCGCATTTCTTGCTGTACAGATTTGCACATTATTTTGCCCCTAATTATCAAAGAACATTGCTTTTGGTGTCAGAAAATGCTGAATACTTGGGCTTTCTTATGATGTATCTATCTCTTGCACCTATTTTTAAAAATTTTAATCTTAGGGTCAAACAGTTTAACCTTTGACCTTCAATATCTCAAAAAAGAGGTATTTTTAATTTTTTCAAGAAAATATATTTTCTTCATGTGTAATTCTCTACAAAAATCTGTTGGTTTCATTTTGGGACCGCTATGGTTAGCAAGTAATAATGATAAGGGTTTGCAATTAAATTTAAGTTTTCTCGATAATTGCCTTAGAATGCGAAATAAGTATTCCCGTATTCTCGATGCGTATTGCAAAAGGACGTACAAGGAACTGAATGTAAATTTTCAAGTTTTTTTTTAAATTAAATATTAAAAATTTAATTCTTGGATACTTTGTTAAATGTGTGCAAGAGTTGCCATATTTTATAGTTGGGATTTCCAAGTTTTCTGATATACGACCAAATAAGTGCCGTTACAGGTAGAAGTGGAACACTTACCTTTTGTGGTTATCATATTCAGTTAGTCGTCAATTTCATATTTTTATGAAGTAACTTTTGGAGCAGCTCGACGTGTGTGTCCACGTCCTAACCCGGAGAAAGCATTGAAATGGCAACTTCACAAAATTCCTTCTGCACCGAAATGATTTGACAACTCCATTTTTGAAAAAAAAAATTTACCTCAACCTGTTCCAGAGAGGTGGTTCTCTCGCATATCTACACGGAGGCAATAGACTGAGAGGCGACTGGCAATTTTTGAACCCCATCGAACAGCATTATGAATTTTTTATAGAAATTGGAGAAAAGTGAGTAGATTACGAATCCACTGGTCTGCCGTGGCAAAAATGGCCGAAGCTGGTCAAAAATCGACTTTTAATAAGTTGAACTAAATCCAATTGCCAAATGCGCCATAACTTGCCAGATAATGAGCATTTTTTTTTTTTATTTGGTAACCCTCACTCTTTAATTTTCAATTAAGAGGGTTGTAGACGATTCAGATATATGGCGACAGTCTACTTCCATCTATTAAAAGGGAGCCAAGTTGGCAAGAAATATTATGTCACTTTTGACGTAACTGATGTCGCCAATTTGGCTTACTTTTAAAAGATATAAGTTTTCCGAGCCAAAGATCAGAAATCGTTTTCCCTTTTTCTCATTGAAAATCAAAATGAAGTGGGTTGCCAGACGAATAAGTTTCTTCTATTTTTAGCAAGTTATCACATATTTGGCAATCGGGTTTTAGTTCAACTCATTCCAAGTCGATTATTGATCAGTTTCGGTATTTTTTGCCACGGCAGACCTGTGGATTCGTAATCTACTCACTTTTCTCCAATTTCTATAAAAAATTTAGAATGATGTTAGATGGGGTCCAAAAATTGCAGTCGCCTCTCGGACTAATCCAAGTGTGAAAAAAAAAAGATATTCTAGACAGTTTATATATAAATCCAAACCGAGGATAAATACAACGAAATATCTGAAAGAATGAACAATTAAAAAAACTAAGATTTTCAGCTTTCGTAACCTGCCCCAGCCCCCCCCCCCCCTTCCCCTTCACCAAAGGGGAGTGCGATGTGCTTCCCCTTTAAAATAATTTCCTGCCTGCCTTAGCTCGTATTTGAGAGAATGTTAGATTTCTATTTTGTTCATATATGAATTGCATTGAAAACAATTCGTACGAGTGGACTTCCGGTCGGAGTTTCAATCATCCGGTTGAAATTTATCATTTTATAAAGCATAATCGTCTTTACTTTTTCTGAAACATCAATTGAAATCATCTGGCTATCTTAGACGATATCATCGTGATACATATACAGTGGGTAAAAAAAGTCTCCGAACGGAAGCCAAAGTTACAAATAAATTAGTATAATTTCTAATATTTTGCTTCATATCTTCAGTCACTACAGAAATATGTTTAATCTGATTCTTTAAATTAAGTTTATAGTAAATGTATGTTTTTACAAAACTCAAAGTATTTAAATTGAAATATTTTGGAGATGTTGCTAAGTGCCATGCAAAAAAAATTTCCGTACGCCATATGAAAATTAATTCTGGCGTTTTCTACAGCAGACTTGCACAAAAATTTCTATACTGAAGTGTACTCAAGTGTCAAGAAGACATAAAAGCAGCAATTGTTTAATTTTAGCTTGTAGTTTATCGTCTTAAAATGGAGTTCCTAAATCTATTCGAGAGTTGGTAATTCAGTTATGAAATGTTGGAATATATATGAAAAAAATTGGCGAAATCTTTAATGAATTGAAGTCTAGTACAATATATTATTGAAAGACACCGATGTGCTTCAAATTTTTGAGGATTGAGATCGATCAGGAAAATTTTCAAAGCTAAAACGCTTGCATAAAAGAAATATCCTATAGTGAGGTTCAAGATAATCTGCGAATAAGTGCACCTTAAGTCGCACATGGCTTAGAAATTGAAAAAAAAACATTGAAGTGACATCTCAAACGGTAAGAAATGTTATTAAAATAGCGGGTCTGAATGCACTTGCAGCCAGTAAGAAGCCTTATATAAGTACCTGTAACAGAAAAAGCGCATCAAATTTTCGAAGTCCTTTTTAGTTACGAATTAAAATTAAATATCCAAGGGTCATGTAATCGAATTATGGTCAGGAGAAAACGAAATCAACAAATATTAACTTATAATTTGTGTGGAACTGTCAAACATGGTGGAGGAAAAGTTATGGTGTGGAGGTGTATGGAGCTGCTGGTATAGGCAATTTACGTTATGTAGAAGGAAATAAGCAAAGGTAGGTGTATCTTGAAATTCCAAAGCAAAAAGTCTTAACCAGTGCACATAAATTGTCACTTGGGAATTGTCTTCAATGTTTTTAGCAATTCTTAAGCCATGTGCGACTTCAGGTGCACTTATTTGAGGATTATATTGAACCTTACTATGGGATATTAATGCAAGCGTTTTAGTTTTGAAAAATTTCCTGATCGATCTCTATCCTCAAAAATTTGAAGCACATCGGTGTCTTTCAATAATATATTGTACTAGACTTCAATTCCTTAAAGATTTCGCCAATTTTTTCATCGATAACGCAACATTTCATTACTGATTCCCCAACTCAAGAATAGGTTTAGGAACTCCATTATAAAACAATCAGCAACAAGTTAAACAATTGCTGCTATCATGTCTTCATGACACTTGCGTACTCTTCAGTATTGAAAATTTACTGCATGTCTGTTGTGGAAAACGCCAGAATTAATTTTCATATGGCGTACGGAAACTATTTTTGCATGGCACTTAGCAACATCTCCTAAATATTTCAATTTAAATACTTCTTGCGTTTAGTAAAATCCGACATTTATTATAAACTTATATTAAAGAATCAAATTAAACATATTTCAGTAGTTATTGAAGATATGAAGCAAAAAATTATGCTAATTTATTTGTAACTTTGGCTTTCGTACGGAGACTTTTTTTACCCACCGTATGTATTGATGTATAGGCAGTATCGGTTCGAAGCGCCTTACAAGCACACTTCCAGTCGATATTTCAGTCACTTCCGGTTCCATATCATATCCAGCATATCAATGCTTATAATTAAATTTAACAATATATAGTATTAATAATTTTTAGTTTTAACCCTTCATTTGAAGATGGTAAAATTTAAAGAAGCGCATTTTTAACTCTAACTTAACAAAAGTCTAAAACCTCGACCGGAAGTTGCTTTTTAATTTTAGTTCATCATAAAACATAACCATAATTCCCTTTTTATTGATAGAATATGTTTCATGCATGTAGTTTAAGTTATTATAGACTTCCGATCGAAATGCAAATCATATTTTTTTAGTATTTTTTTTTTTTTTTTTTTTTTAAATCTTTTATCTAAGCCTAATAATTTAACATATTACACATGTCTATAGAGTTCATGATTTTGTCAATAACCCCACATATAACTATTTTTATTGATAAATACGAATATTTTATGCCTAACTTTGAACTAGTATAAAAACTCGAACGGAAGTGAAATCCGAGTGGCTCCACTTCTAAAAATGATCAAAATGACTTTTTGTATCGGTGTGCAAAATTAGACTTGTTTCACGAAGTGCAGTTTTTTTTTCCCTCCAGCCGCTCTAGTATTAGAAAAATATTTGGCTTCCTTCTCATGCAGTGTAACTTCAAATCTTTCCACTGGTTATACAAGGTCCGGCTGTTAATTTCCAGGACTGACGTAACTGTAGGAGAACGAAAAGCCGGAAGATGGTGCTAATGATTGCATATTGAAGAACGTTTTCTTGCGCATGTGCAGTGCAATCGGCGCCATTCTGAAGTAAGTGGTTCTCGTGGAAAGGCGCATTGAAACGTAGCTCTTAAATTCCTGTTGTCGATGGGAAAATGGAGCAAAGAATTAACATTAAATTTTGCTTCAAATTGAGTATCCTATCCAGGTACGCTGGGTCAGTATCAGCGTTGTCGATAAGTTCGCCACATGCGTCCAGTCTCAATTGCTTTTGTTCGTCCCTTAAATGGTGAGGAACGAATCTGGAACAAATCTTGCGTTTACCTAGGTCTTGATGCAAAATTCTCCGAACCGTCTCTTTGTCCATGTTCAATGCATTGGCGAGTACTCGAATAGTCAATCGACGATCACATTTCCCCATATCGCGAACTTTTTCAATTACTTCCGGCGTGAGTACAGACTGCGGCCGACCTGTTTGTGGCTGTGGATCATCTTCCGACGCTTTCGCGCCCGTCCCGAAAGCGTTTAAACCATTCAAAAGTTCTTGAGCGGGATAATGCTTCCTCGCCGTAAACTTTTTTTTAACATTTCGTAGGTTTACGCAGCTGTCTTGCCCAATTTGAAGCAAAATTTAATGTTAATTCTTTGCTCTATTTTTCCATCGACAACAGGAATTTAAGAGCTACGTTTTAATGCGCTTTTCCACGAGAACCACTTACTTCAGAATGGCGCCGATTGCACAGCACCTGCGCAAGAAAACGCTCTTCAATATGCAATCATTAGCGCCATCTTCCGGCTTTTCGTTCTCCTACAGTTACGTCAGTCCTGGAAATTAATAGCCGGACCTTGTATATAATCTTAGTTTGGACTCTCCTAGAAGTGTTTCAGAGTTTTTAAGAGTGTCAAATGTGTCAATTAACATGTCTGTAGTCAGCATAACTCCCGAACAAATTGACCTACGATGTTCAAATTTGGTGTGCTGGCTGTGATCATGGGACCTACCGTTAAGGTTTTCGTCAAAATAATGCATAAGGTTGAAATCGGAAAAAAATTCATGAAATAGTTACGTTTTTTAGCAATTGATAACAATCGGCTCTAACGATTTTGTTTAAAATCTCTGTGATAATGCCTCTTAAAGTGGTCTAATCGTCCCAACCTTAGAAATTCCCGTTGAAATGCGATAAAAGCATAAAAAGTTGAAAAACAAGTGCCTTTAACAAAGAGTTCTGTGCGCTTGAGCATCGCCCATCAACGACTGATTTTTTTTTCTGCTACATGCACAAGAGAGGAAAATAAGGTAATTAAGGAACGTAATTAAGGTAAATAAGGAAAGGAAAATAAGGTAAAGGTAATTTCTATCGAATAATAATGCCAATTTTGCCATCTTGCATTTTTTTTTCCAATGCAAAAATTTACTTCAAAATACAGGACATTTTTGTTTACACGAGTGAAAATATGAAGACGGTAAATAGTACCATAAATTTTAAGGCAATGACCAATATCATAGTGTAATTGAAAGTTGTGTGATGTTCACCCCCCCCCCCTAGTTTTATATCTAAAAACATAAAACTGTCTTAAATTCGAAAGAAATTATTTGCAAACTGCTTGTGTAAAAAAAATTTAAAACGTTAAATCATAATGTTTGTAACCATTTTCTTTGTTTATAAAATTATAAATCCTATGGTAATTTTGCCGACCAAACGGTATAGTGGTTAACGTGCTAGCTTCTAGACCGCGAGGTTGCGTGTTCGAGTCCCGTGTAAGGCATGGGTGTTTGTAAATCTATGTTAGCTTGTCAAATGACGAATGTTTCGGAAAATTATAGCCCTCGTGTTGCTGACGGCGCCAGATAATCTGAAAACAACAAACAAACCGATGGTAATTTTCGTTTTTTTGTAAAACTTGTGCTTGTATTTATAGTGCTTTATTACTCGTTTTTGAAAAAAATTAACCTAAGCAGCATTGATTTCTTAAGGTGTATGTATACCCTAGAATTTTTTTTTTAATTCTGAGTTTAAAAATCCAATTATTTTTTACATTAGTTAGAAAGTATATGATTAAAATAATTTCAAAAAAAAAAAAAAGAATTCAAATTTCGGCACTTGTTAATTAAACTCTAATTAGATAATTAGTACCTTTTTCAAACAATGATATATCAAATTCTAATTTACTTAGAAACGCAATTCTACTTGGAAACCATTCGAAATATTATTTTTAATGTTTTGAAACTCAATTAAGTTTCTTATATAGAAGAGTTTTTGTTTTACAATTTATTTTTTGTGAAAACATGAAAAAATCCATATTTTCAAAGAATTCTAAGTTTTAAAAATCATTAAAAAATCAATTTCTCAACCAATATTATATAATTGAGTTTCAAAACATCTAGCATATTATGTAGATTACTATGATACAAAAAAAAATATGATGGAACATGTTGTTGTTGAATTATCGTTGTTTGAATAAAGCGTGACATAATCAAAATACAGTTCGTCAGAAAACAGGTTTAAAGTTTTAAAATCGTGGTATCTAACAGGGGAAGTACCTACCTATAATTGATTGTAACTTAAAAACTATTAAGGATATTTTCACATGTTTAGTATTGTTTGAAAGCTAAAGTATCAGAGAATATTATGATATATTTGATCTACATATTTAGCGACAGTCAAGCAGCTTTAAAGGCAATAAACTCATTTCAAATAAGCTCTAAACTTGTTTATGAATGCAGAAACCTTCTACAAGACTTAGGGACCCATAATAGGATCCTTCTTACATGGGTGCCAGGTCATATTGGTGTAGAAAGAAATGAAACTGCAGATAAGCTTGCTAAACTGGGAACTGCAGACCTACCTTTAAGTCCTGAACCTTTTGGTGGGATCTCCAAGACTACTGCAAAAAGGGTGATAGGAGAAAAAATGCTTAAAGAAACTACAGAAAGGTGGAAACAAACCACCGATCAAAAACATGCGAGGCTTATGATCCAAGAACCTTCCATGAAACTATTATCTCAGATCCTGCGTCTTAGCAGGGATAAGGTGAGAGTGATAGTTGGATTTCTTACAGGCCACTATCACCTAAGAAAACACCTTCATAGAATGGGAATATTTAAAGAAGAACCTTTATGTAGGAAGTGCAATATGGTGGAGGAAACAGCCCACCATATACTTTTTGAATGTGAAGCTCTTCTTCACATTAGGCACTCAAGCTTAGGTCTTGGAACAGAACTTGATACAATCCACCAGGAACCTGTCAAAAGCCTTTTGACCTTTCTTAAGGAATCTGGCTTTCTTTGACAGGGGGTCGTAAAATAAAGGGGTTGGTGCAATATTCCCTAGTGGAATCAGCACCTAGGCTCAACTGACCTCCCCATTCACTATGACTATGACTATATGATATATTAACAAAAAAATTAATATTCTTATCGATTTTCGTGAATTGTAGGGTATACGTACACCTTAATGTTTTTTTACTTTTACTCTATTCCAACATATATAGGTAATTAAAAGTATTGCATTCAGTAAGGAAAACACGAGATTGGTTTTTCTACTCGGTTTGAAACTTGCCAAGTTCAAAAAGTGATTTAGAAAAATGTGTGAGAGCCAGAACAGATTGACCTATGATGTTCAACTTTTGCATACTTAAATAGTGGTGTAAATGGAAACAGTCATTGAGGTTTTTGTCAAAACTGAGCATGCGCAAAAGGCATCTGCCGTTGAAAAATTTGCTTTTCGGCAATTGCCAAACAACGACTCTAAAGATTTTCTTCAAAATCATTACGGTAATGCCTTTTAAAGTCCTTTAAACATCACCACTTTCAAAATTTTAGTAAAAATGCATCAAAGACGTAAAAAAAAATTGAAAAACAGATGTCTTTAACAGTCTCAAAAATACCTCCACACCTCCAACTGAACCAAATTCCCTTTAAAAGCGATGTTTATGCCTTCGCGTGCGAACTTTCCTTTCCTGAAAGATCTAGAAAAACCTAACTAACGATCAACACAGAAAAAGTCTCGAAATTTTGAAATTTAACTCAATCTCGAGTGTTGCCAATGTTTTCAAGCCTGTTAACAAACAAATTTAAGAAAATAGTGACGTGATCTTTAGCGTAATTTAGTACAAAGCGTTGAACCGTTAGATGTTAGTATACTAATTACCAACTCCAGATAAGTCAAAGTTATACAATACATAACATTTTAAATATTCAAACCAAATAACCAGTCCGGCAAATCAATCTACCTGTTTATTCACATACACTACAAATGCACAGATATATTCCTCCAATGACAGTAACATTAGCTTACTGTCATGCATCCAAATATTAATAAAAATAAGATAAAAATTAACATTCTCCAAATAGGTAAAATTCAATTATTTCTACAATTAGCTATTAAATTCAGGCATTGATAAAGTTACCAAAATTGAAACTGGCTGAGGATAAAGGAAGAAAGGTAAATCAACTTACTAGAATTTCAGGGGTAGGCAAGGGGCAGCGAGTCATCATCTCTCTCTCTCTTCCGAACTCTCATAGTTTTCCAAACCACAGTCTTATCCCTTCTCCACCGAAAAAACGTCTCCCCCTTTACTCCGATCTCAGATTCCTCCAGATCCTCTGACATCCGTCTCATCTTTTTAGTCCGAGAGGCGACTGCAATTTTTGGACCTCATCGAACATCATTCTGAATTTTTTATAGAAATTGGAGAAAAGTGAGTAGATTACGAATCCACTGGTCTGCCGTGGCAAAAATGGCCGAAACTGATCAAAAATCGACTTGGAATGAGTTGAACTAAAACCCAATTGCCAAATATGTCATAACTTGCCAAAAAGAGAACAAACTTTTTCGTCTGTCAACCCACTGCATTTTGAATTTCAATGAGAAAAAGCGCAAACGATTTCTGATCTCTGGCTCGGAAAACTAGTATATTTTAAAAGTAAGCCAAATTGGCGACATTAGTTGCGTCATCAGTGACGTAATGTTTATTGCCAACTTGGCTCCCTTTTAATAGATGCAAGTAGACCGTCGCCAGATATCTGAATCGTCTGCAACCTTCTTAATTAAAAATTAAAGAGTGAGGGTTACCAAATAAAAAAAAAATGCTCATTATTTGGCAAGTTATGGCGCATTTGGTAATTGGATTTAGTTCAACTTATTAAAAGTCGATTTTTGACCAGTTTCAGCCATTTTTGCCACGGCAGACCAGTGGGTTCGTAATCTACTCACTTTTCTCCAATTTCTATAAAAAATTCATAATGATGTTCAATGGGGTCCAAAAACTGCAATCGCCTCTCAGTCTATTTTAATTGGTTGACTATCTGGCCCCTTCCCACACATTTAATTGCTACCAATATTCGAAGATTCCAATTGGAGCGAAAGGCCGTGAGAAAATCCCTCCTTCGATCTAATATGTAAATATTGGGCAACTCAGCTTTAATTGGGGGAATGTGTAATAATTGCTGTGCTTTAACCCCTCAAGCAAAATAGTAGGAAATGTCTGATTGCATCATGACAAATAGATCTTTAATAAGATATGTCTATGCTATTTACAATCACAAACAAAAAATTTGCGTAATAATTCAATACATTATTAACGATAACACGTCTATCTAATTTCAGCTCAATTAGATGACGCTAAATAGGTTAATTAATCATAAGAAGTGATAATAGAAGCGTCCTTAAGTACTTTGCAGATTTGGGAAAAAACAACATCAAAGTTTATATAAAGTCCTTAATTACTTAACATATTCCCTGCAATGTAAAAATTACAACTGCTTACTATTTTTACAGTTATACCATCAACCTAAATTAAACATGTTTCTTATTAGATATGATAATAAAAATATTCTCAACTTTTCTCAGTTTCAAAGTTTATTTTCAGTTTTTCTTTGTTTTAAAGTAGATTTATTAATTATTTTTTTTTAAATGTATATGAAGACTTAAGTAAACAGCCTACTATCAAGCTTTTTTTTTATGTAATTAGGTTAATTAGTTAGTAAAATTACAAGGAATTATTTGAAGTCTGGTTAAAATTATCTAAATTTGTCTTAGTATTAAATTAGAAGTGTTTTACAATGACGTATTATTTTCAAAAAATAATGTAATTTGTTTTTTTTACTAAATTTTACATTTTAAAATATAAATTTTTAAAGATTTATGAAATTCTGAATGAAAGTTAAATATACATGTAATGGGGGGGGGTATCCATGTAATGTATTAATGTAAGTAAATATCCATGTAAATATAAATTGGAACCTTCAATTTCGGATTTCGAATTCTCTAGTATTTTTCGATGCTTGCGGAAGAGGCTTTGAATCGTCGAGCGTCACTAGAAAACCTATAAAAGCTCCATACTTCGGTTTTCCCCGCCTTTTGGAATACTGAACTCTTGGCGCTAGCCAAACGTCACCCCTCTCTTGTCTCTGGAAATAAACTTGTGTGCAACTCGCTCACGATTTGTTTACTTATAACGGTCAACACCCAATATACCGTTATATCCATGTTGTAAGAAATATCGTGTTTTAAAAACTAAGAAAAGCGACTGTCACTTCTCTTGAAACATTGAATAAAAAAAAATTCAATATTGATAATCATTTCTGTCTCTAACTATCCTGGCACTTAAAATTATTCGTTTTTTTTTTTTTTTTTTTTTTTTTTTCCCTGACGATGATGGATTTGTTTTAATAAGAGTACTTCTTGAATTTATTCA
This sequence comes from Linyphia triangularis, assembly GCA_963978545.1. Taxonomy (NCBI): domain Eukaryota; kingdom Metazoa; phylum Arthropoda; class Arachnida; order Araneae; family Linyphiidae; genus Linyphia; species Linyphia triangularis. Next base: position 91,373,071 of record OZ021727.1, read on the forward strand.
GATATGTAGATAACATTTCCAAAAGGAAAAGAAACATGTTTTTAAATACATAAAAAAATTCATTAAAAACTTGATAAGTTATTGATGCATTTTTTTATTTTGCTTAGTTTAGAAGAGTATATGTCGAATTTTTTCATTAAATACATCGCCGTGCTTACTTTTTTCAAAAAATAAATATAAGCACCGAAGCAAAATACATAGATAGCATTTCTAGGTGAGGAAAAAATCTTTTTCCTAATGAAATAGAATGAGAAGTGCAATTAGTTAATGTTGGGGAGAATTATAATTCGACATTTTTCAAAAGTAAAATAGAAAAAAAATCTTGTGTACCATTTTTCCAAGATTTTTTTTTTTTTATCTTTTTTTTTTTTATTATTATTATAGGTCACATCTAATGTACTACAATGTTATATGCATTATCAGTTTTAAGTTTATATAATTTATAAAACTTTACATTTATGAAGAATGATAAAAAATTTCATTTTTATGCTAATTTTAAAGCGGTTTATAATTATTACATTTTGAATTATGTAAAATCAATTCTAAAGGAAAAGTCATCAGAGAATGTATCTATGGTAATGCGTAACCAATATCTTTATTTCCCAAATCACAAATAGAAGATGTAAAAAAAAAAAAAAAAAACGCCATGTAAAACACTCAGTCAGAAAAAGTTGTAAAATCTAATGTTTGCCGCCAAGCGGCCTCTTTTAGTTTCTTTGGGGTACTTGTACACAATGAACTAAATTAGGATAGGTAATCAGTAATTGGCAGGCTAGAGTTATTTCTGATTAATTTCATTTCATTTGCTTCTGCTACTTTGCACTCATAGCACTAAATTGAGATTAACTTTATAAAAACTCTAAACTTCCAAGTACTGATTCAGTCATTTGCAGTTTTTATACGACAAATCCCAAAGAAGCAATATACAAAAACCAAAGAAATTTTAATGAATCACATAAGCACTATTTTGTTTTATGATTTTTCGTCCTCTTCCCGATAGCTGAAAAATTTGCTTTTAAAAAAAATCATCAGCCTCATTTTTAAAAAAAAGTATTCAAAATGCTGTTTGACAGTCTCCAAAGAGTTGATCTCCAAGATATTTAGATACTAGCTTCTAGACCGCGAGGTTGCGGGTTCGAGTCCCGTGTAAGGCATGGATGTTAGGTAAATGTATGTCGGCTTGTCAAATGACGATTGTTTCGGAGCATTATAGCCCTCGTGTTGCTGACGGCACCAGATAATCTGAAAACAATAGAGGTCGGTGATGTATCGATACGACAATATTTTTATCGATATTTTTGAAAAAATATCGATAAAAAATATATCGATACAAGTCACCGATATATCAATATTTTCAAAAATTTTTAGTTTTTGCGGGACATTCGATAATCTCTCGTTTGGAACGTTTAACCCCTTTTCGACCCCTTAAAGTTGGTTAATCGAGGTCGGAATAACTTACTTTTTCTATGTTTACCATTGTTGATATTTGTACCAATTTTCAGAGTTGTGGACATGCGGAAAGTGGGAGAATTAGTGATGAATGAGTGAGTGAATGAGTGATTGAGGTCTTTGCCTTATATATAGAGAGATACGAAAGCAAAGCGAATTTAATGTAAAAGATTTTTAAAAAATAACCTGCACAACATTGTTACGTAAATAACATGCTTATGTGAGAATGTGTAGAATAATTGTGTACGTTGACAGCAGCCAAAAAAAAAAAAAAAAAGTTGTATGAAAATATAACTAAAGTATGTTTTTGAAGACAGCTAGAGGTGTGGAACATCGCACAACTTTCAATTACACTATAATATTGGTCATTGCATTATAATTTGATTTGGTGTTTTTTACCGTTTTCATATTTTCACACACTTAATAAAAAATGGCCAGTTTAGCGATATTTTTGGCAATAATTTTTACATGGGCAAAAAAAAAAGCATTCCAAAATGGTGAAATTGGCGATGTTGTTCGATTGACATAAATATTGTCCTCTTTTGTGCGTGAAAAGAAAAAAAAATCGATCTTTGATGAGCGATATTCAAGGACAGAAAGCTCTGTGTAAAAAGCACTCGTTTTTCAAATTTTTATAGTTTTACCACATTTCTACGGGAATTTCGATGGTGGAGATAATTAGAACACCTTGAGAGGCATTAGCAGAGAGCTTTTAATTCAAATTGTAGGAACCATTTTTTAGAAGTGCTGAAAAACGTAACTTTTTCATGATTTTTTTTCTGATTTCAACCTTTTATGAACATGCGCGATTTTGACTAAGACCTTAATGGTAGGTCTCAAAGCCACCACTAACTCGTACACCAAACTGGAACATCACAGGTCAATTTGTTTGGAAGTTATGATGACCACGTACACACATTTTTTCTAGACCATTTTTTTTAAATCTTTACTTTCATTATACTATGCAAACATATGGGATATTGAAAGAAAAAAGTCACTTGGTTAAAAATATATTTTTATGAATGTATATTAACCTTGAGACTTAAAAAAGTACATTACAGCTTTATAAGCTTACTTTTATTCATTCTGAATATTTCTGAGATGAGTTTTATTTCAACGAGAAAGTACCTCAAAGTTTTCGCATAAATATGCAATGGATTCAATGTTGTAACTCATAAAAAATCTTATTCTCAATGACTGTCCATAAGCTTACAAAGGAGTAAAACCTTTTTCGATTTGCCACATATAAATGTCATTTTTAAAACGACGAAAAATATTCTAAATCTTTCCAACATGGATGAAAATCGATAAGACGCTCTTCAAGGCAATCTCTCCGTCAGCCATCTCAAGTTAATTCCTTTTCTTGCTTTCTTCGCCGAAAACGAAAGCAGTTCTCATCACTGATGAACTAAACTTCTTAAAAATTCTTACAGAGTAGGAATAGGTCGTAACGTAATGGAGCTGACAGAAATGATTTATGATCTATTACTCTAGAAATATAGAAAGCTTGCTCTGTGTTGAAGAACATTAATACAGACTAAAAATGTTTCTTTCGTATTAGCACATTATAAAAGGAAATAAAAATGGTTATACCTAGATCATGATCTGATCGTTAAATGTTCTACAAGTTGAATACGTTCGTCTCTTAAAATTTATAGTTTGTACTAAAAGTTTATTTGTTTCACTACAAAAGAACAAAATAGCAAAGTAGTTTCAATTTGTCAAGAAAACTTTAAAAAATCTATTAAGGAGTAAAATTTAAACAAATCTTAGTAGTCAATCTCCATTGTAGAAAATCCACAATAAATTATGGTTGTAGATTGAGGAACCTTAATATGTATGTCGATTAGAGGTCGGAAATATCGATCAAAATAAGTATCGATACTATATCGTTGTATAGAAAAAAAATATCGATATATGATTATTTTTTTTTTATTATTTTGACGGAGACGAAGTTTTCGGGGCAAATTTCTACTTTTCATGAGTACAGACCGAAATTGTTTTAATAAATAAATTACAAAAATTGGTTTAATAAAAAATTCTAAAAACTGTTTAATAAATAAATTACAATATCAATCAGAATAAATAAAATACATTTGGATGCCAATGCATAAATTCACATTTATTTGCAAAGAAGAAATTTTGAAAAGTAGTCTATGGCATATTTTGCTGATAGAGATGTTTTTAATATTTAAAACTAGATGCAAATTCCAGGCACACGGTGGCAACATAAACGGCGTTATGTTAATGACTACAAATAAATGATCTTATCTTTCCATTACATAATGTTTTCTTTTTGTTAGGTTGCCATTTCAACGGTCTCTCAGCCAAGTCCAAACATAAATTTTGAAGTTTTTGAAAAGGGAATAAAGAAAATCGAAAAAGCACATGGAACTAGAAAACAATCATTAAAAAACTAAAAATGTTTGAAAATATAGATATATCGGCGACTTGTATCGATATTTTTACCATCGATATTTTTTCAAAAATATCGATAAAAATATTATCGTATCGATATATTGCCGACCTCTAATGTCGATAGCGGCGAATCCGTATCTAAACCGGTTTCGGCAGTTAATCTTTTCTTTGGCTGGTTGGTTGTTTTCAGATTATCTGGCGCCGTCAGCAACACGAGGGCTATAATGCGCCGAAACATTCGTCATTAGACAAGAAAGCATACATTTACAAACATCCATGCCAAACACGGGACTCGGAACCCTCAACCTCGCGGTTTTAGATGCTAGCACGCTAACCACTATACCGTTTGGTCGGCTCTTTCCTTTGGCACAGCGGAACAATTGCAAGTAGAAACTTGGAACGTATTTGCTCGGCGATACGTTATAGATAATCGTTTTTAAGAACAGCATAACATATACACCATATAAAACCGGTAGCTTATTCAATAAAAATCCAAAAGTAATCCTTATCAAGACTTTTGTTTACATTTCGTAGTAAGCCTGCCAAGGGAATGGAAAGCTCACCAATCGATCGCCAATAAGGTTTTGATCGAAAAACGCTCAATACAATGTTCAAAAATTATTTTATATAATCAAAAACATTCTGTTGCGATAGAGAAGGACATATTATGATCCTAATCACACAAACAAGAAATATATGTAATGTATTCGCATCGGAATCGTCAATGTAGCTATTAGATTGCTCTCGTAATTTCTCCAGTTAGCGAGAACCACTTGGAACATTGTAGAACGTCACTCAAACTCATATAAACTACGTAATCCGTTTTGACTCCGCCTTTTAGAATATCAAATCTTGACACTTGTGATTGCGTCACCCATTTCGCTCCGAGCCACTCTGACAATAAATTTTTACATTTGTTTAAGCTCGGCTGCTTTTTTATATCCTAAGAGTGTTAACACTTATTTACCGTCACATATATGCTGTGGAAAAAAGAAATTATTCGCTTATAAGACAAACTAAACTAAGAATACATTCTAAAAATGAAGATTACAGGAGTAACAATTGATCAATTTGAAAAAATAATACTTAGAAAATATTGACTGAACTTTAAATATTTGAAAATTAAAGAAAATAAATGTGTTCATTCCTTTATTTTAGAAAATTATAGGGGTGCATGTTAATCTCCATAGACGTCTCCGAATTCCGTCTGTTGCCTTTAGCTCAGCCAAAAAGAGCGACATCTCGCTAAGACTTTTATCTCTTACTTCACAGAAGTAAACAAAAACATCCAGGATCTCTAGTTGAAAGTACTCTTTTTTCAATTTTTTGCACTTTTATCGCATTTCTAAGGAAATTTCGAAGGTGGGGACTTAAAAGATGTTAGCACGCAATTCCTGAGAAACATGATTTTTTCATGATTTTTCATACTTTCAACCTTATGCGGATGCACGATTTTGACAAAAAAAAAAATTAGTGGTAGTTACCATGGCTACCACCGATCCGCACACCAAATTTGAACATCGTAAATCAATTTGTTCGGGAGTCATGGTGACCACGTACATACAGACATACAGACAGAATTTTTTTTTAGACCACTTTCTTGAAATCAGGATGTTTCAAAACGTGGAGAAATGCAAAAAAAAATTTGAATTTTTTTTTCTTTTATCTTTTGACCAACTGCTTTACTTTCATTACCTTATGTACAGATATGGGTAATTGAAGGTAAAATTGGGGTGTGGAACATCGCACAACTTTCAGTTGCATTATAATTCTGACATGGATTTATGTCATTTACCGTTTTTATATTTTCATCCTTCATTTAAATAAAAATTGCCAGTTTGGCGATATTTTTACCATAAGTCTTGTATAAGTCTTAAAAAAAAAAAAAAAAAAAAAAAAAACTTTGCCAAATAGATGATTTTGGCGGTATACTTTTCTTATCCTATCTATTAAGTGAAACTGAGGAGAGGAGAAAAAAAGATTGTTGATGAGGTATGCTCAAGGAAATGGAACTCGGTGTTAAAGGCGTTCGTTTTTCAACATTTTACGTCATAAATACATTTTTAGGGAAATATCGGAATAGCGGATGTTTAGATCAGCAATTTTGGACAACATCGTCAGAGCCGTTTTTTAGCAATCATTGAAAAACATGATTTTTTTTCAATGGCAGCTACCTTATGCGTATGCGCGATATTGACGAAAACCTTTATGGTAGATCTTTGTGCCATCATCAACATTCACATCGAATTTGAACATCGTAGGTCAATTTGCTCAGGAGTTATGCTGACCACAGACACACATACACATAGACATACATACACATAGACACACATACACACAGGCAGACATTTTTTCTACATCACTTTTTTGAAATCAGGATGTTTCAAAACGTGGAGAAATGCAAAAGAAAATCGATTTTTTTTTTTTACTGAATACTATACTTTTTCTTCCCTACGTATGAGTAATTGAAAGTGAAAATACAATTCCGAAAAAAATATCAAATAAATAAATAAATATAATTCTAAATTGTGACTTACCAATAACAACCAAGAACATTGTGATGATAATTAAGTCATTTATTTTCTTTCGGCTCACATGAAGACCAAAAACTAACAAATGAGAAGTTTTCTGTCTGTGAATTTATACCATAAAATAAAAAATTAGATTCCGGGTCGAGAAGTATAAAGCTGAAACAAGACAAATGTATGTTTCGCCGCAAAGAAAAGAAACGAGATCGAAAACAATTGTAGCAGGCTTCCGCTCGTTCATCATATTGACGCAATCAAATCCCCCTTTGCCATTTCTCAAGTTTAAGGATCATCTATAGAGAGAGCCTTCAGATGGATGCGCAGTATTTTTTTTAAATTTGGCTAGGTGATAAGATGAAAATAAATTATTAAAATTACAGAAAGATTAATTTTAAAAGAATTTTGATGGGACAAAGTAATTTCTTATACTTTTTAGAATGTGTTGCCAGCATTTTTTTTTTTTTTTTTTTTTGTCTAAAATGTACCCAAAATTAATAATATGCGGTAATATTTTTGCATTTTTCATAAAATATGGTTACAATTGATATTTTATTTATATTGTTTCGGACTTCTGTATATTTGTAAATATTTCGTAGTATTAATTATGTAAAAAGGAAAATCTATGTACACTTCGCATAAGGCAGTGCAAGAGTTCTTTACTTCGCTTTCCTGCAATGCGTCTCTTAATGCTTGAAAACGAGTTCTACAGGGATCATGTTGGAAAACGAATTTTACAAGGAGCAGGCCATTTAAAATTATGATTAATGACAATCTCGCCAAGTTGGCGAGATAGAGTTAAGTTGACGTCGGATTTGGTGACTAATTTTGGTCGTCAAAATGGCGGCTGCATGATGATGGAAAGTTGATAGTTCTAACAGAGTATTCTTATTTTCTTCGTTTGTTTTTGAAAATATGGAAAGAAAAAAAAGGAAGATATTGTTTTCATTACAAGCAACGTCAAATCATTGTATGAAAAAAAATCCTGAGTGGACGATTTTTACAGTATTACGAAATGCTGAATTCGACGAATCCATATTCTTATTAAATGGGAAAGGTTATGTTTGCTGGTATTTCTTATTGACGTAGCTTTTTTAATGAAGTTTGATGATTTTATAGTCGCTCTAAGTTAGTTTGTGACTTCAAAACTGTAATATACTTATAAATAATAGTAAAACTGATATTTAATAATAATTAATTGAAAATTTGAATGGTGGTGCCATCTATATCAAAATTTAGCATATCCCAATTTAGCTTTAAGGAAATATTTTTACCATCTAAGAGTCGTTACAATTAATATTCAGTAAAGACGTTTTATGTGAAAAAATATTAGTATAATTAATATAGTCGAACTAAATTATATTTATATTTTATTTTTTACTTATAGTTAAATTATAGAATAGACATGTTTATAATTTCTATAACTTCATCTATCATAAAATAGATAAATATAAATTAATTGTTATAACTTATGTTCACAGTAAAATAGTTCTTATTAAATACAAGACAGTATTAAAAAAGCTCAATATTTATTAACATTTATTATTATTATAAAAATGGAACAGATGTAGTATAAGGAGATTGGGCGATATTTTTTATTTGATAATAGCAAAAAGGGTCAAAATCAAAATACAAATAATAATGGAATAAGGTTAAAATATTAATAATAGTTAAATTAAAATATTAATAGTAATAAAGTTAAAATATAAATAATAATTAAATTAAAATACTATTAGTAATAAGGTTAAAATATTATTAATAATTAAATTAAAATACTAATAGTAATAAAATTAAAATAACACTAAAATTAAGTTAAAATGTAAATAATATAAAGTATCAATTTTTAAAATAAAATTTAAATCTGTTTCCAGAAACCGCATTTATCGGGAAAAAAACAACACCTATATAAAATCATGTCGAAGAAATGTCATATTCTGCATCTGTGTCATAAAAATTATTATAACAAAAAGGCTCTAAAAAATTTATTCGTCGCATTGATGCTGTCATTTATTCAGAAATATTTTAGTTTCTTCCTTATAATGGCAGCAAACAAATGACTATTAATAAAACAATAAGAATAAGAATTGATAATTTCAAAAGTAGCATTCGAGTTTCTGAGTCACCCGAATTTTTCTTTTACGTCTAAATGTTTACAAAAAAAAAAAAAAAAAAAAAAAAAAAAAACTTAGTTTCAAAAATATATTCCAGCTGCATAATTTTCCTTGATAAATATCCAAAATTTATACTTTGTTGTTAAAAGCAGTTAATTAGATTCAATTGGAGTAAAACATTAATCAGGAATAAAATTATCATTTATAAAAAATTCGCCATTAAAAAATCAGTTCTTAAACACAAGATAAAAAACATGAGTTTAATTCTCTGTGTCAACACAGTAAACATTGTCAGGTGTTTAGCGGCTTCCATGAAAGCAACGTATCAGCCAATGGCGCACTTTCATTCCCTTCTGTGGTTTGAATCAAAGTGAAGTATGCTTAAATGCGGCCAGGTATTAAGTTTGATGACGTCACGCTAAGCGATGGAGGAAAACACGAAGGCCGTCTACCGTAGTCCGTAATCCACAGATGTAATGAAACATATCTGGTACTTTTCTTAAATATATTATGTAGTGAATTATAAAATGTTTTAATACGCTAAGTTGTTTAATTGTAGAATATTTAGATACAACATTTAATTTCATGAAGTAAAAGCACCGAGAGTAGGATTTAAACTAAAACACTGCTGCAAATTTTTTAAATTATAACTATATTTTTTCAATACTACTATCATTCAAATCTTTTATAGTAGATTATTCAGGTTGAAAATTCTCTGAAATATATTCATTTACTAACATATCTTAAATAATTTTAATACCAAAACAAGCAATACATTAAAACAGTATGTATTTAAAACAATAAATATTACAAAAATACAAACACTAAATTATTATACAAAAACTTTATTTTAACTTCGAATATAATAGGAATTTAAAAATTGTAAAGTGGCTAGTACCTAATATTCTGATTAAAATTTCATTTTTAAGCAATATATTTCCTCAAGAAGAACATGATAAATTATTTCAAATATGTATTTTCATTTTTAAACAAATAAGTTGGTTAGTTTATGAGCTCAACGACCTATTCTTATACACATTGACGGCTAAAGAGAATGGGACTTAAAGTTGGATCCGAACCACAATAACCATCCATGCCTTATCCGTGATTCGAACCCGGCACCTTTTGCATGCATAGCCAGAGAGCTAACCACATTCATCAGATGGGAAAACAAATAAGACTTCGTTGATTTGAAAATAAATGTCAAAAGGAAGTCATAAAAATTATTCTCTAAGAATATGTTTTATATATATTTACAAATAAATGTCCGTAAAAAAAATTATATAAATTACTTTTTAGCATTCATAAAATTGAAAGTTAAAAAAAAAAAAAAAATCAATAAATGCTACCGACTACTGAAATAAAAAGTAGTGAAGTACATCTTTTATTTTTCAGAAGAGCTCGACTTGAGAACATTATTACATTCTTTTTTAACTATGAACCATCTTTATTAGCATTGCATTTCAAGAGCCATTTTTATTCGTGATTATTTTTTTCTTCTTCAAAAAAAAACACAATACAAACAAATCCCTCTCTATGGAAATATTCTGTCGAATACTTATTGGCACTTTTTGAATGTTCAGGCAATAAATAATAATGTTGTATTCTTGAACACACAACAACCAGTCTTTCTTTTGCAATGTTTACGTTTTCTTTTAGATTTTATCGTATATTCTTCTAACTGGTCTATTCTTCCATCGATATCATATATTCTTGTAACCTTCCTTGGTACTAAGAAAAGAAACATCATCAGTTTTTGTCTACGAGTATAGCCATTAAAATATAATTTCAACTTAAATCAAGTGATAAATAGAAAGATTACTTTTTAACTATTTTTAATGATGTTAAAAAATCAGCAAATGTTTGCATGATAGTTGGTTGTATCAGTAGGAAACAAACATCTCAAAATTTCTCTTTTCTAGTTTTACAAAATTATATTTTCAAAAGAATATTTCAATATAATTATGAAATAAAACTTTTTTTTAATTTCTATGAGAGATTGTTTGAGTTACGATAGGATTAAGCCTAACTTAGAACACTAAAAGTTTAAAAGCAATACGTTAATAACATGATACAACTTACCTGATAAGTTTACAAACTTGAAAGTCACTCCTTTATAGAAGTATCCTTTCCACATTTCAGCTTTTTAATTAAATAAAAAAAGGATAAAAAGAAACATTTTAGCTATCGATAAATTTCAATACCGTGAGTACAATCCAGTTCGTAGAATATTTTGTTTACATTTTCATCCATCGCTTAGCGATACTTGTGACAGAGCGCCATCTGGTTGTGCCTGGCCCGAAATAACAGTTGTTACTTAATTTCGCGGCGGTCCCGATAGTACCCAGTTAAAACTAAAACTCATTTTCAAGTAACATTATTATTGGGAAATTTAAATGGGTCGTGCTAAAAGTAAGGAATTTCATTAAAGAATAAAGCTCGTTTTTTTTTTTTTTTTTTTTTTTTTTTAAAGACTAAAAATACTTATTTTATTACTCACTAAAGTTAAAGTGCGTCTTTCTTCAGGTATAATATCTAGCTTGAAGTAATGTCATTTTAGAAACAGATATCGAATTTCAATTTGTAGAAACCATCCGTCTTAAATATCATTTCGGAATGATGTATCGGAAACATCATTTTAAAGAATGTCAGTTGAATATTGGAGTGTATTAAAGTTGATTTTCCCATTTTAAGAAAAAGAAGGATTTTTAAGGGTTTATAGATAATTTTGTTTTAAATGGTAAGGGACGCCCACTTCAAGGGAAACTTTTAAGAGAATACACTATTAAGGTATACGTATAGGTTTCAACATTTTTTTTAAATTTTCAATTTAAAAATTAGACCTTTGCACCTTGAAAACTACATCATTTGTTAAACTGTTTCCAATATATATATATATACATATATATATATTTTTAACTTCTTCAATTTTAATAATTAATTAACATTTAATCAACTAATTAGGCTAATTTCGAACGGTGATGACAAAAATTCTAATTCACCCAAAGATACAATTTCGGTGTTCAATAATGCGGAATACCCTGCTCTATGTTTTGACCCGATTAACAGAATTTTACAGTGTGTATATTTTGTTGATATCTTGCTTTAACTGAATTTATTAGAAAAATCCAAGTTTTTTTATACATAATCTTATCTTTAAAATTCAATTAAAAAAATATTTATTTACAAATCACTTAGTATTTAGGGTCAAAACATTTAACAATGTATGCAGATTAAATAGCAAAAAACAAATTTCAAAAAACGTTATTTAAACTGGAGTTATTACTGTTTGAATGAAATGCAAAATAGAAAAAACTACAATCTGAGAATAACTTTTAAAAAAGTATTTTTTATATAAAAAACTGTTATTATTATACTAATTATTATATATTTTTTCCTTTTTAGTATGCTCCTCCATCATAGTGTTTCCTTCTTTTGTGTTGTTTTTATTTTGCTTTTGTTTTTTACGGCTTTACAAATCTTCTCCGATTTTTGCGAGTTTTGCGATTTGAAGCCTATACGTATACCTTAAGGATGAATTTTTTTAAAGAAACTATGTCAAGTGATTATCAGTCATTGATTTATCATATAATAAATTACAACTAGGGGGCTTCGCCCCCTGCTCGCTAACGCTCGCCAACCCCCTAACGCCTCGCTGCGCTCGGATAGAGCAGCTTTGACGCTCGAATTTGTGGTTAAAACATCTTGCTGGGCTCGAATAGGTTTGCCAGCCATAAAAAATGTAACCAAATTTTTATAAATTTAATGTAAGGCTTAATAGAGAAAACACCCAAATTGCAAGTTTCATAATAGAAAGTTAAATATACTATCCGCCAACATTCTGACTTAAAACTTCATTAGCTATGCCCTAACATTGAAGTCCCAATATCTTTTATTTATTCTGATAAGTCGCCCCGTTAGAGAACGACGTCCAACGCGAAGCATTTTCTGGATAGAAATTCTTCAAAATAATAATTACTCTAATACAAAAATGCTTCAGAAAAATAGAAAAAATCAACTTTGAAACGAAGAGTTTAAAAAGAGCTTTAAAATTAGCAACGGTTTGTTGTTTACATACGTAAAGATAGCTTTAAAATTAGCAACGGTTGGTTGGTTGGTTGAACCCCCGAGCAGCCGGTTTGTTGTTTACATACGTAAGGATGTTGCCAATCACATATTCAAAATCATTGAGGCTTTGTAGTAGCTTAATGATGAAAAATATTGAAATTTAACTAATTCATAAAGTGTTAATAAATTATTTTGGCACGTTTTGGCAAATCTACAGCTTATTTCCTTTAAAATGACACCTTGATCATTGAAATTGGTTGAGCAGTTTAGGCGGACGGACTAACCCCAAAAAACGTATTGCCTATTAAATATATAGATGTGTCAGATTATTAGTGAATTCCAAGTATTTTCATAACTTGAAAAACTGATTCCAAAAATAAATGAGCTGCATGCATTATCGCTTTGAAGTACCAACAGATTTTGGTATTGGCAATTTCAACACAATAAGCAACCATGGGGCCCTAAGTACACGACATGGTAATTTCATATAAAATGCCTTCTACTAAAAATGCACATGGAGAAAAGACTTATTTAAAACATCTCATTTAATTCTTAATGTTACAAACACAATTATTTTCTGGAGTTCAAAGAAAATTATTTGACTTTACTTTGTAAAACAATAAAATATATGAGCTGCAAAATGTTACTGCCAAATATATAAAAACGTGTTCCACTTATAACTTGCCACAGTTTTCTCGTCTAAGATATCAAAATGGCTGCCAAAAGAGCAATTGGATGTTGCCACTTTCCAAAGTGAGTAAGAAAACTTAGATTATTATACATTATTCAATAAAAGTGGGGTGGCCCTAGATACATGGTGGCCCTAGGTACAGTAGTCTTCCCTGCTTTATAATTGCATAGAGTTTGAGTGGCAGTTTATAAACCAAAACATTTAAGCAGATTCTGGGAAATGTTTGTTTCAACTGAAAGTTCGTTGAACTTGTGATGGGCGAAGACGAATCACCATAGAATTATCGATTTATAAATTTAATGAATTGTTGCAATTTCAGTTGTCTAATAAACTGAGAGGCGACTGCAATTTTTGGACCCCATCGAACATCATTCTGAATTTTTTAGAAAAATTAGAGAAAAGTGAGTAGATTACGAATCCACTGGTCTGTCGTGGCAAAAATGGCCGAAACTGGTCGAAAATTGACTTTTAATAATTTGAACTAAAACCAATTGCCAAATGCGCCATAACTTGCCAAAAAATTAGCATTTTTTTTTTTTTTTGGTAACCCTCATTCTTTAATTTTCAATTAAAAAGGTTGCAGATGATTCAGATATCTGGCGACGGTCTACTTGCATCTATTAAAAGAGAGCCAAGTTGACAATAAACATTTCGTCACTGATGACGTAACTAATGTCACCAATTTGGCTTATTTTTAAAAGATACAAATTTTCCGAGCCAAAAAATCAGAAATCGTTTGCGCTTTTTCTCATTGAAAATCAAAATGCTGTGGGTTGCCAGACGAAAAAGTTTGTTCTCTTTTTGGCAAGTTATAACATATTTGGCAATCGAATTTTAGTTCAACTCATTCCAAGTCGATTTTTAATCAGTTTCGGCCATTTTTGCCACTGCAGACCAGTGGATTCCTAATATACTAACTTTTCTCCAATTTCTATAAAAAATTCAGAATGATGTTCAATGGGGTTCAAAAATTGCAGTCGCCTCTCGGACTATAAGAGTAATCTAGAAAAGGTCAAATAAATAATACAACCCTAAGAAATAAAGCTTTTAATATAAATCCTTTATATGAATTGGCAATATTTATATTCATTAACATCGCGCAAATTTTGTTGTCAAACACAAAATTGCGTGTACTTAGTGTTAGCATCTATTTTTAAATATTGAAAACATATCTATCAGCAAAATATGCGGTAAAAATTTGTTTTCAAAATTTATTCATTAAAAATGAATCTGAATTCATACACTCGCATCCAAATATCTTTTATTTATACTGATTAAAACAATTTATTTATTTATATTATATTTTATATTTTATTTTTTATTTTGGCAACAGGAAAGAGTTTCTTCAGTGATTGGTTAAATGTTACTTCAGCGCGATTGGATGACTGCAAGTTGGTTTATTAATGTTCCATAAATGTCAGCCACCAAAATTCGATGGAATGCAATATTTTTTTGGTATTTAAAAAAACTAAAATTGTCAAAATTTTTACCTTTTAAATTTCACAAAAAATAAAAGTGGAATTTTACAATCGTCTCGCCAATTCCATTTTCTCTATACTTTAAATACATATACCAAAAAAAAAATTCAAAACGAAACCTTTTAAGTTGGTATTCTTATATTGTGCATTTTATCCTATATCATGTAATTCGCAAACATAAATAGTGTTACACAAATGTTCTACATATAATTATAAATAGTTACGTATTTCTTTTAAAGTTTTATTTATTTTATTTGTTAAAAGTAATAATACAGGTTAGTAAAATGGTGGCAACATCTATATAAATCGTGAAATTTCGACGCGTTTCCACTACGCTATTGGTTGACTGAATTTTTCAAGAAAGTTCCCACGCGCTTCCTATTAATAAGACAGCGGCGTGAAATCATGGATCAATCGAGTTTTTGACGCTTCTGTGAAAAGTCCGGAGCTTTTGTTTACTTTCGTAGTACCTGCATTATCGCTGTATCCGAATCTGTACGTACCGAAACTTGTATTGAAGCTTGATAGCAATTTCGCTGTTATTGGAAGAAGTTTTGTAAGCCTTTGAAAGAAGAATAAATTATAACAGACTGAGAGGCGACTGCAATTTTTGGACCCCATCGAACATCATTCTGAATTTTTTATGGAAATTAAAGAAAAGTGAGTAGATTACGAATCCACTGGTCTGCCAAGGCAAAAATGGCCGAAACTGGTCAAAACTCGACTTTTAATAAGTTGAACTATAATCCAATTGCCAAATGCGCCATAACTTGCCAAATATATAGCATTTTTTTTTTTATTTGGTAACCCTCACTCTTTAATTTTCAATTAAGAAGGTTGCAGACGATTCAGATATCTGGCGACGGTCTACTTGCATACTTGCATCTATTAAAAGGTAGCCAAGTTGGAAAAAATATTACGTCACTTATGACGTAACTGATGCCTCCAATTTGGCTTACTTTTAAAAGATATAAGTTTTCCGAGCCAAAGATCAGAAATCGTTTGCGCTTTTTCTCATTGAAAATCAAAATGAAGTGGGTTGCCAGACGAATAAGTTTGTTCACTTTTTTGCAAGTTATGACATATTTGGCAATCGGATTTTAGTTCAATTCATTCCAAGTCGATTTTTGATCAGTTTCGGCCATTTTTGCCACGGCAGACCAGTGGATTCGTAATCTACTCACTTTTCTCTAATTTCTATAAAAAATTCAGAATGATGTTCGACGGGGTCCAAAATTTCAGTCGCCTCTCGGGCTATAATCTTTATTTAGTAAAAACTGACGTCATCATTTGCTCTGTGAAAATCTCATAACAATAACATAACTAAAGTGAGTTAGAAATTTTCTACAAAGATAACAGAAATATGTCATCGCAATAAGAATTCTATTCTTATTTTTAGCAAGTAAGCTCTTCTTGAATAATATCATAAGTAATATCGAAAAATGGAAAATCCATAATGGCGTAATTAAGAAAGGCTGTGTTCGCTGTTTTTGTAATGGTACTTAGTTACAATGATAAAAAATTAGTTTTCCTGAATGAACGTACGTCTAAGTTATACGAAATGCAATCACTAAAAATACATTTTCTTAAAGGTAATTATGGTAGTTAAAAAAGCAATCTTTGTCATGGGAAGCATTTGATTACCTTAGCAGTATTCTAAAATTCATTTTTATCGATAAGGATCGTAACTTTTAATGTGATGGCTTATATTGAAATCACGTATAGTTTGTAGAAAGATGGACGGTTAAAAATATATTTCAGACAAATGTACTTAGACATTTTTGGTCTTTTTTTTCTTTTCAGAAGTTAGCTAAATGCGTTTAAAATTATTTAATTTAATTGCAACACTAAACACTGAGACCACACTGAGAAAAGTTTTACTCAAAAATAAGATTATTCACTTGCTCGTTTGAAATTAAGCAAAATTGATTAAAAAATAGGACATAATAAAAGGACAGGGACTATACTAAACTTCAACTTAACTAGACATCACTTAGACGATAGATCGTCACAGTGCTCATAGGTATTTAATCCATTTTGGCGGCGTGAAAGCATAATGTTCGCCAAACCACAACCCTATAGAGAACAAAAGGCTCTAAGGTTTGGCGAGAATTATGTCTTCACTCCGCCAAAATGGATTAAATACCTATGAGCACTGTGACGATCTATCGTCTAAGTGATGTCTAGTTAAGTTGAAGTTTAGTATAGCCTCACTTAGAAACGAAACATCAAAAAATGTCATTTAATATTGCAAACACCAACTGTGGTAGAAAGGTGGGGGTTTCTATTTCAACTCTAAAATATAGGGCAAAAGGATTTTTAGTGGGAAGTTTTAACCGTTCGTATATATCAAGGATTTTTTTTTTTTTTTTTTTTTTTTTTTTTCCGGATACAAATTACCATCTGCAAAACAATATTCGTTTTAAGTTTGATTCTTTTCCCTAATATTAAGAAATGTAGTTTCCGTAAATTAAGGTATACGTATAGGTTTCAACATTTTTTTTTTTTTTTTAATTTTCAATTTAAAAATTAGACCGTTGCACCTTGAAAAGTATATTATTTGTTAAACTGTTTCCAATAAAAAAAAATTTAATTTCTTCAATTTTGATAATTAATTAACATTTAATCAACTAATTAGGCTAATTTCGAACGGTAATGACAAAAATTCTAATTCACCCACAGATACAATTTTGGCGTTCAATAATGCGGAATACCCTGCTCTATGTTTTGAACCTATTAACAGAATTTTACAGTGTGTATATTTTGTGATATCTTGCTTTCATTGAATCTATTAGAAAAATCCATGTTTTTTTATACAGAATCTTATCTTTAAAATTTAATTAAAAAAATATTTATTTACAAATCACTTAGTATTTAGAGTCAAAACATTCAACAATGTATGCAGATTATATAGCAAAAAACAAATTTTAAAAATATTATTTAAACTGGAGTTATTACTGTTTCAATGAAATGCAAAATAGAAAAAAACTACAATCTGAGAATAACTTTTAAAAAAGTATTTTTTATGTAAAAAACTGTTATTATTATACTAATTATTATATATTTCCTTTTTAGTATGCTCCTCCATCATAGGGTTTCCTTCTTTTGTGTTGTTTTTATTTTGCTTTTGTTTTTACGGCCTTACAAATCTTCCCCGATTTTTGCGAGTTTTGCGATTTGAAGCCTATACGTATACCTTAATAAATAAGATTGTGTTGTTGTTTTTTACGTTCAATTACCCATACGTATATAACATAGGGTAATGAAAATAGATCTTTCGGTCAAAAAAAATTGAATTTTTTGCTTTTCTCCACGTTTTGGAACATCCTGATTTCAAAAAAGATATCAAGAAAAAATGTCTGTCTGTGTGTGTATGTGTGTCTGTGGTCAGCATAATTCCCGAACAAATGACTTACGATGTTCAAATTTGGTATGAGGGTTAGTGGCGGCCCCTACCATTAAGGTTTTCGTCCAAATCACGCATGCGCATAAGGTGTGCTAATGCCTCTTAAGGTGTTCTAAACATTCATACTTCCGAAATTCCCGTAAAAATGTTTTAATGGCGTAAAAAGTTGAAAAATGAATGCCTTCAACACAGAGTTCTCTTTCCTTGAGCATACCTCATCAACGATCGTTTTGTCTGTCTTCTCCTCTCAGTTTCGCTTATGATAAAGGATAAAGTGTGTGTGTGTGTGTGTGTGTGTGTGTGTGTGTGTGTGTGTGTGTGTGTGTGTGTGTGTGTGTGTGTGTGTGTGTGTGTGTGTGTGTGTGTGTGTGTGTGTGTGTGTGTGTGTGTGTGTGTGTGTGTGTGTGTGTGACCCAAACACGAATTATCGCCAAAAATATCGCCAAACTGGCCATTCTTCTAAATGAAGGATGGAAATATACAACGGTAAATGACACAAATCCAAGTCAGCATTATAGTGTAATTGAAAGCTGTGCGGTGTTCCACACACTTAGTTTTAATTCCGTTTTCATAAATGCCAACAAAACTGCACCTAAACATGTCTCCATCATTACATTACCCAAACTTTCAGACACTATTTGATAGCCAGAGAAGCAAAGGGGTCCAAATAACTTTTCTTAACTTTTGAGAAAACACCCTTTAAAGTTTCGTTTTTATATTGTTACGAATTTTTGTATATTTGTAAATATTTCGTAGTACTAATTTTGTAAATAGTAATTTCTGTATATTTCGCATAAGGCAATGCAAAAGTTGGTTTCACGGCAATAGGGGTGTTATCGCTTGATAACGGGTTTTACAGAGGTAACTCTGGGAAGAGAGTTTCAAGGGGCAGGGCATTTAACATTATGGTAATGGGAATCTCGCCAAATTGGCGAGATAGAGCCAAGTTGGCGACGGTTTTGGCGACTAATTTTTGTCGCCAAATTTGGCGAGAAATCGCCAAATGTCGCCAAACTTGGCGACCGTTTGGCGACATTTTCGGTACATGTATAGGTACATGTATCCCATATCCTATATAGGTCTTTTCGACTACTCTCTGGAAAGTTCTCCAGACATCTACCTCTGGGAGTTTCAAGAAGGTTCTCGTATGTTCTCAGGTCACCCTATAAAAGCTCAGGGAGAGCGGGTGATGCAGTTAGTTAGTTAGTTGTTGACTGATTTTGAGTCACAGAGCTAGTTGTTAGCTGAGTCCGATAGTTGACTGAAGTTAGTTGATTTTGAATCACTGAGTTAGCTGTCTCTCAACGTTCATTGTTAGAGCTGTATCCCTGACTTGAGGAGTTCTTGGATTTTGAGTCACTGAATTAGTTGACTGGATATACTGAGCGAACTGTATTGCATTGTCTTTTGCGGCGATTTAGCAGTTGTTGTCAAGTTTTTAACTGCTGTTTTGTGCTCTATTGAGTTGAAAAGAGCTGTATTGTGTCTACCAGAACGAGAAGTTCTGGAGCTGTAAGAGAACTGTGAAGATTTATTTTGGAATAAATGTCTGCAAGTTTTGATCTGATTTTGGCTTCAAATCTTTCGAACCCGTACAACGCAACAATATTATATTCATTGAAAACTAGTGATATCTTTATCCCAGAGGATAGTATTTGAACAATAAATAATGTTCATACAAACTTAATATAAATAAGAAATTTCAAAGTGTATTTTCTCAATAGTTAAGAAAAGTCACTTGGACCCCTTTGCTTATTAGGCCCTCATTTTAACTTTATAGTTTCAAATTTTCCATTATTTATTAAATTATTGTCTACAAAAGTTTTTATTCCTTTTACTTATTTTGGTTGTTTTTACACTTTCAGATCTCTTGGAACTCAAAATTAGTTTATAATTATTTTCTGATGGTAAGTAATGTTTAACTAAGTGCTAAAACCACTAACTTCTTACTTTTAGTTTATAATATCAAAACACGATAAATATATTTTTCCTTAAACTCGTTCAACAATAGTTAATTACACTTTCCACTAATGAAATGGTGAAAAAAGTTTTCTGATTTTATATAGGGTAAATTTCTTGCCATGTGCTTCTTGCTAATATGGCAAACTACAGCAATGTATTAAAGTTATTTCTAAAACACAATTATTTACTCTTTGTAATCGCATAAAAAGCTGGATGACAAAATGTGATCTTCGCATAATTTTTCACTGATATATGTAACACGTCACAAAAAATCACACGAAAAACTTGAGGTGCCTTTTGAAAGTGTTTAAATATACAAATATACAATAATAATTAATAAATATACTAATTATTAAATATAATAAAACTAATTAAATATACAAATATACAACAATATATACAAAATATATATATATAATGTTACGAATTTTTGTATATTTGTAAATATTTCGTAGCGTTAATTTTGTAAATAGGAAAATGTATGTACATTTCACATAAGGCAGTGCAATAGTTCGTCTTTAGTTTGCTTCCCCTCAATGTGTCTTAATGCTTGATAAGTTTTATAGAGATAATGCTGGGAAACGAGTTTTACAAGGAGCATGGCATTTAACATTGTGGTAATGGCAATCTCGCCAATTTGGCGATATAGAGCCAAGTTGGCGACGGTTTTGTCACCAAATTTGGCGAGAAATCACCAAATGTCGCCAAATTTGGCGTTCATTTGGCGACATTTTCAGTCCCCATTCACATGTATAGGATTTTTCGACTACGATCTGGAAAGTTCACCAAATGTCTATCTCTGGAAGATTCACGAAAGTTCGCCTCACCTATATAAGACCGAGCGAGAGTGTGATCGAGTGAATTGAGTCATTGAGTTAGTTGACTGAAATTACTGAGTTAGTTGAGATACTGACTGAGTGGTGTTACTGACTTGGTTGTCTGTCAGCGAGCATTCAGAGAGTTCCGAAAGCGAACTGTATTGCATTTTCTTTTGCGGCGATTTAG
This sequence comes from Linyphia triangularis, assembly GCA_963978545.1. Taxonomy (NCBI): domain Eukaryota; kingdom Metazoa; phylum Arthropoda; class Arachnida; order Araneae; family Linyphiidae; genus Linyphia; species Linyphia triangularis. The sequence goes on from OZ021727.1 coordinate 91,394,184, forward strand.
CAGTTGGGTGTCAAGTTAAACTTTAACTGCTGTTTGTGCTCTATTGTTGTGTATAGAGCTGTATTGAGTCTACTAGAACGAGAAGTTCTGGAGTTGTAAAGGAATCTGTGATATGTTATCTCGGAATAAATTTCTTCAAGTTTTAATCTGCTTTGGCTTCAAATCTTTCGAACCCAATAACGCATATATATATATATATAACTCCTCTAAAATTATTGTCAAATTATTTTACATATCCCTTATTGCTTGCTGTAGATTTCTCATAAAAATGTGTTCCTTAGTAAATAAAAATGTGTTCTTTATTAAACTATAGAAGTGTGTGAAACATCGCACAACTTAATATTTCATTTAATATTCCCCTTGGCATTAAAAATTTATATGTTGTTATTTACCGTTTTCATATTTTCACTCAGTTAAATAAAAAGGGCCAGTTTAGCTATATTTTTGGCAAAACTTTTTGCGTGAAAAAAAAAAAAAAATGCGGAATTGGCGATGTTATTCGATATACATTACATAGTCCTTTCTTGTGCATGAAACAGAAACATATCAATCATTTGAGATGCTCAAGGCCAGAGAGCTCTGTGTTAATGGCACTAGTTTTTCACCTTTTTACACTTCTACGATTTCTACGCGGTTTCGGAAGTGGAGATGATTAGAACACCTTAGCCCCTTGACATGCAATGATGTCTCCGAAACGTCAAGAACTGTCTTCGGTGAACACCGGGCAGTATATTATTAGATTATCTGTTTCGGTCGTGCATCAACGCTGTTTTGGTTAGACTGTTGAAGATGCTTTCCCCCTTTCAACAGTACCAATAAAAAAATCGCACAGGCAAACTCAGTAGGCAGTGATCTCTAAAATAATCCATGTATATTCACTGCACAAATATTTAATTGTATGTCAAGGGGTTAAGAAGCATTATCTCAGAGATTTTAATCCAAACCTTTAGAAATTGTCAAAAAACTTGATTTTTTTTTTTTTTTTTGTGATTTTTAATGATTCCAACCTTATGCGCATGCTCGATTTTGACAAAAATCTTAATCGTAGGGTCCCATGGTCGACACTAACCCACACAGCAAATTTAAACATTGTAGGTCAGTTAGTCCGGGAGTTATGCTGACCACGTACACACAGACAAACAGCGATGCAGACCGACATTCTTTCTAGACCACTTTTTTGAAATCAGAGGGTGCTCCAAAACGTGAAGAAATGCAAAAAAAGAATAGTGTTACGAATTTCTGTATATTTGCAAATATTTCTTAGTATTAATTATGCAAAAAGAAAAATTTATGTACATTTCGTATAAGGCAGTGCAATAGTTTGTCTTTATTTCGCTTTCCTTCAATGCGTCTCTTAATGCTTGAAAACGAGTTTCACAGAGATAATTCTGGAAAACGAGTTTTACAAGGAGAAGGTCATTTAACATTATGGTTAATGTCAATCTCGCCAAGTTGGCTAGAAATTCTCAAATGTCGCCAAACTTGGTGAGCATTTGGCGACATCTTCGGTACCCATGTACCAGTATTGGGCTTTTTGACTGCGATCTGGAAAATTCTCCAAATTTCTATCTCTAGAAGATTCGAGAAGATTCGCCTTCCTATATAAGGCCGAGTGAGTTAGTTAGTTGTCTCTTAGCGAGGATTCAGAGTAGTGAACTGTATTGCATTGACTTTTGCGACGAATTTAGCAGTTGTTTATATAGTTTTTCACTGCTGTTTGTGTTCCATTGTTGTGTAAAGAGCTGTATTGAATCTATTAGAACGGGAAGTTCTGGAGTTGTAAAAGAACCTGCGAAGAGTTATACTGGAATAAATTTCTTCGTGTTTTTATCTGCTTTGGCTTCAAGTCTTTCGAACCCACCCACGCAACAATAGTTTTTTTTTTTTTTTACTGAATACTATCCATCTACCCTATGTAAATAAATGGGTAAATGAAAGTAAAAAATTACTCACTGGAAGAAAGGACACAAAATACCACAGGTATATAAGCATATCCATGTAATTAAAATTCGAAAAAAAAATAATCTAAATTTTTCCTTCTTTTTTGCTTTCCGATTTTACCAGGGTACGATTTTTTTGAAACATTGAAAACATTTGTAGTAAAATTTAAATGATTGTTTATGTTGAATAGTTATTAAATAGTATATACAATTTTATCCATGAATAATTGTGTTTTAATTCAAATGCCATTCAAATGGCTAACTTTTTTTTAACAATTCATTACAATGTTTCACATCAAAGGATTTACTTTCAACAACCTAATTTAAATGTCTGTTTTCAACCGTAAATCTTCGTTGCCATAACCTAAAGCAAAATCTATGCAGCTGCACTTCAGGAGTTTTAATAGGGAATTTAAAATTGCCTCCAAGTTCTTAAGAGAAATACAAATACAAGATGAAATGATATTGTGAAAGATCCACGTGAATGTAAATAATATCTTATAACTTTCGATCTGTCTAATTAGTTTGGTATGTTTAAACCTTTGTTGATAGTCTAATTTTAAACAAAGGCTTCAAGTTGATGGGGAATTATTTTCCCACTAAGGAAAGCTAAAAGCATTATGCGAGATTGTTGTGAAGTAAACAAGAGCTTTTGTTTCATGATTTTAATTATTTTATAACTAGCTAAATACCCTTGCTTCGCTACGAAATTTTAACATGTGCAATATTTTAGCTAGCTGTGAGGCCTCGCATTGCGGAAATCTGTCATTCGTGTATAGAACCCAGTTTTTGGCGCTTCGCTCGCAGGAAGGTTCATCGCTACGCAAAATCGAGCTCTTTTCGTTCGCTGAAAAGTTCATGGACACATAAACACAGGCCTATTTCACTCGTTAAAAGGTTCATTGCTATGCAAGCATAGGCTCGCTTCACTCACTAAAATCTAATTGCTACGTAAAGATTTAATATAGGAAGCAGCTTCCTTGTCAAGAAAAAAAAAATTCCCCGTTAATACAATAAAACTAATTAAAATTTTAACATTCTTTTTGTCAGTCCAATTAGAAGGCCAAAACTACTTGTGTTGAAAATTTCAGATCTGTAGCCCTATTAGATATCGTTTTGTAACATATTTATTAATTAATTAAAAAAATTAATTAAAAAAGAACTAATTAAAATTTTAACATTATGTTTGTGATTCCTAAAATTAGAAGGAGAAAACTACTTATGCTGAAAATTTCAGAGCTCTACTCCAATTTTAAGTAGGTTTCTATAGATCCACAGAGCCACAGACAGATAGACAGACAGACACACAGCTTGTTTTATTATTATAGATTTTGATGTTCGAATATAAGTTTATTGTTTTAGTTTTTATATAATTTTATAAGCATTATTTTAAGCTATTGATCCTTTTATAATTATTATTTTAAAGTGCTAATTAAGTAAATTTGGTACGGTGGACATAGGTTGGTTAGCTAAAAGAATTGGGCAAAGAGATAAAAATTAAATTGTAAATCAACACTATATCTCACCCTGGCTATGAAAGTACTCAACTCAAAAATCTTCTTTTTTGTGTTAAAATCATAATAGATTTACAGACTAGGGGGGGGGGGAGGGCTCCCGATATTCCTTGCTGTAAAGAATCGAGCTCATAACCGGAGGGTTGTGGGTTCTGGCCTCCGTCCACCAAATATCGGTGTGTACTTAATGGGGGCTGGAGAACATTAAATCTGTCGTGGCCTCAATGTCCTCTCGTTGGTGTGGTGGGGTCGGAGAGAGGGGTTTACACTAGAAGATTTCGATCTCATATTCTTCTAGATGCTCAAAATTACGAGACGTATTTGGCTGTGTTAAGCACTTTATAAATGACAGAAATAGACAGTCGGTGGTTTCAAAACAAAACAGACTAAACAGACTTGAAGTTAACATAAGTTATATGGTTAGGATTTGTTTGCGGTATTATCATCGATCTTCACATGAGGGCGTTTCCATCATTAAACGTTGTCAAATAGAACATACTTAGTATCTAGACCTGATGTTACACAAAAGAAAAGTGTGTAGAAACTACGATTTAGTGACTGCGACCTTCTCAAACAAACTTTTTTTACTTAATGAACGGACGCTGTTGACGTCACCCAAAATAAATCCTGAATATTCTGGGAAAAGAATTTTTTAGGGTTGGTTGGTTGTTTTCAGATTATCTGGTGCTGTCAGCAACACGAGGACTATAATGCGCCGAAACTTTCGTCATTAGACAAGCCAACATACATTTACAAACACCCATGCCTTACACGGGACTCGAACCCTCAACCTCGCGGTCTAGAAGCTAGCACGCTAACCACTATACCGTTTGATCGACAGAATCCTTTAGAAGCACAAACTTCTGAAGTAATGATTCCTAAGACAAAATAACTTGAACACTCAAAAGGTGGGATTTCTGATGTGTTTAAAACTTCAGAATATACGTTAATTGACAATCGAAACTTTTTGCTAGTCTGGAAAACTTTAATCAAGGCAGTGATTTCCATAGTCTCAAACCGGAATAGCAAAAACTGAAAAGAACTCCACTATTCTGTAACTGACAACAGCATTGAACTAAAATATTCTATACGTTCCTTGAAAATTGAAACTTTTTGCTAGTCTGGAAAACTATAATCAAGGCAGTGATTCGCGTAGCCTTGGACAGGAATAGCAAAACTGAAAAGAACTCCACTATTCTGTAACTGACAACAGCATTGAACTAAAATATTCTATACGTTCCTTGAAAATTGAAACTTTTTGCTAGTCTGGAAAACTATAATCAAGGCAGTGATTTCCGTAGTCTCAGACTGAAATAGCAAAATCTGAAAATAACTCTACTATTCTGTAACTGACAACAGCATTGAACTAAAATATTCTATACGTTCCTTGAAAATTGAAACTTTTTGCTAGTCTGGAAAACTATAATCAAGGCAGTGATTCGCGTAGCCTTGGACAGGAATAGCAAAACTGAAAAGAACTCCACTATTCTGTAACTGACAACAGCATTGAACTAAAATATTCTATACGTTCCTTGAAAATTGAAACTTTTTGCTAGTCTGGAAAACTATAATCAAGGCAGTGATTTCCGTAGTCTCAGACTGAAATAGCAAAATCTGAAAATAACTCTACTATTCTGTAACTGACAACAGCATTGAACTAAAATATTCTATACGTTCCTTGAAAATTGAAACTTTTTGCTAGTCTGGAAAACTATAATCAAGGCAGTGATTTCCATAGTCTCAAACTGGAATAGCAAAAACTGAAAAGAACTCCACTATTCTGTAACTGACAACAGCATTGAACTAAAATATTCTATACGTTCCTTGAAAATTGAAACTTTTTGCTAGTCTGGAAAACTATAATCAAGACAGTGATTCGCGTAGCCTTGGACAGGAATAGCAAAACTGAAAAGAACTCCACTATTCTGTAACTGACAACAGCATTGAACTAAAATATTCTATACGTTCCTTGAAAATTGAAGCTTTTTGCTAGTCTGGAAAACTATAATCAGGTCAGTGATTTCCATAGTCTCAAACCGGAATAGCAAAAACTGAAAAGAACTCCACTATTCTGTAACTGACAACAGCATTGAACTAAAATATTCTATACGTTCCTTGAAAATTGAAACTTTTTGCTAGTCTGGAAAACTATAACCAAGGCAGTGATTCGCGTAGCCTTGGACAGGAATAGCAAAACTGAAAAGAACTCCACTATTCTGTAACTGACAACAGCATTGAACTAAAATATTCTATACGTTCCTTGAAAATTGAAACTTTTTGCTAGTCTGGAAAACTATAATCAAGGCAGTGATTTCCGTAGTCTCAGACTGAAATAGCAAAATCTGAAAATAACTCTACTATTCTGTAACTGACAACAGCATTGAACTAAAATATTCTATACGTTCCTTGAAAATTGAAACTTTTTGCTAGTCTGGAAAACTATAATCAAGGCAGTGATTTCCATAGTCTCAAACTGGAATAGCAAAAACTGAAAAGAACTCCACTATTCTGTAACTGACAACAGCATTGAACTAAAATATTCTATACGTTCCTTGAAAATTGAAGCTTTTTGCTAGTCTGGAAAACTATAATCAGGTCAGTGATTTCCATAGTCTCAAACCGGAATAGCAAAAACTGAAAAGAACTCCACTATTCTGTAACTGACAACAGCATTGAACTAAAATATTCTATACGTTCCTTGAAAATTGAAACTTTTTGCTAGTCTGGAAAACTATAATCAAGGCAGTGATTTCCATAGTCTCAAACTGGAATAGCAAAAACTGAAAAGAACTCCACTATTCTGTAACTGACAACAGCATTGAACTAAAATATTCTATACGTTCCTTGAAAATTGAAACTTTTTGCTTGTCTGGAAAACTATAATCAAGGCAGTGATTTCCATAGTCTCAAACCGGAATAGCAAAAACTGAAAAGAACTCCACTATTCTGTAACTGACAACAGCATTGAACTAAAATATTCTATACGTTCCTTGAAAATTGAAACTTTTTGCTAGTCTGGAAAACTATAATCAAGGCAGTGATTCGCGTAGCCTTGGACAGGAATAGCAAAACTGAAAAGAACTCCACTATTCTGTAACTGACAACAGCATTGAACTAAAATATTCTATACGTTCCTTGAAAATTGAAACTTTTTGCTAGTCTGGAAAACTATAATCAAGGCAGTGATTTCCGTAGTCTCAGACTGAAATAGCAAAATCTGAAAATAACTCTACTATTCTGTAACTGACAACAGCATTGAACTAAAATATTCTATACGTTCCTTGAAAATTGAAACTTTTTGCTAGTCTGGAAAACTATAATCAAGGCAGTGATTTCCATAGTCTCAAACTGGAATAGCAAAAACTGAAAAGAACTCCACTATTCTGTAACTGACAACAGCATTGAACTAAAATATTCTATACGTTCCTTGAAAATTGAAACTTTTTGCTAGTCTGGAAAACTATAATCAAGGCAGTGATTTCCATAGTCTCAAACTGGAATAGCAAAAACTGAAAAGAACTCCACTATTCTGTAACTGACAACAGCATTGAACTAAAATATTCTATACGTTCCTTGAAAATTGAAACTTTTTGCTAGTCTGGAAAACTATAATCAAGACAGTGATTCGCGTAGCCTTGGACAGGAATAGCAAAACTGAAAAGAACTCCACTATTCTGTAACTGACAACAGCATTGAACTAAAATATTCTATACGTTCCTTGAAAATTGAAGCTTTTTGCTAGTCTGGAAAACTATAATCAGGTCAGTGATTTCCATAGTCTCAAACCGGAATAGCAAAAACTGAAAAGAACTCCACTATTCTGTAACTGACAACAGCATTGAACTAAAATATTCTATACGTTCCTTGAAAATTGAAACTTTTTGCTAGTCTGGAAAACTATAATCAAGGCAGTGATTTCCATAGTCTCAAACCGGAATAGCAAAAACTGAAAAGAACTCCACTATTCTGTAACTGACAACAGCATTGAACTAAAATATTCTATACGTTCCTTGAAAATTGAAACTTTTTGCTAGTCTGGAAAACTATAATCAAGGCAGTGATTCGCGTAGCCTTGGACAGGAATAGCAAAACTGAAAAGAACTCCACTATTCTGTAACTGACAACAGCATTGAACTAAAATATTCTATACGTTCCTTGAAAATTGAAACTTTTTGCTAGTCTGGAAAACTATAATCAAGGCAGTGATTTCCATAGTCTCAGACTGAAATATCAAAATCTGAAAATAACTCTACTATTCTGTAACTGACAACAGCATTGAACTAAAATATTCTATACGTTCCTTGAAAATTGAAACTTTTTGCTAGTCTGGAAAACTATAATCAAGGCAGTGATTTCCATAGTCTCAAACTGGAATAGCAAAAACTGAAAAGAACTCCACTATTCTGTAACTGACAACAGCATTGAACTAAAATATTCTATACGTTCCTTGAAAATTGAAACTTTTTGCTAGTCTGGAAAACTATTGTCAAGGCAGTGATTTCCATAGTCTCAAACTGGAATAGCAAAAACTGAAAAGAACTCCACTATTCTGTAACTGACAACAGCATTGAACTAAAATATTCTATACGTTCCTTGAAAATTGAAACTTTTTGCTAGTCTGGAAAACTATAATCAAGGCAGTGATTTCCATAGTCTCAAACCGGAATAGCAAAAACTGAAAATAACTCCACTATTCTGTAACTGACAACAGCATTGAACTAAAATATTATAAAATCACACCAGGACCTCTGATAAACAGTCGTCCAAGTAACAAAGTGCCCTGTCATATCTAACAATTGCCCTGTCAGCAGCTTGTTCATCTCTCGCTGGAGGAATGCAGGTGCAGAAGCCAATTCGAAATTCAGATTAGAGTACTTGAAGATTCCCCGATATGTGTTGATTACTAGCAACTCCTTAGATAAGTCGTTCAACAGCATGTGGCAGTACACATCAGACAGCTCTATCTTTGACCTAGGGGTGTGGAACATCGCACCACTTTCAATTACACTATATTATATTGGTCATTGCATTAAAATTTAATATGGTGTGACTTACCATTTTCTTATTTTCACTTATTTAAATAAAAATGACCAGTTTGGCGATATTTTTGGCAATAATTTTCATATGAGCTAAAACGAAAACTTCAAAAATGGCAAAATTGATGGTTTTAGTCGATAGACATTACATTGTCCTAACTTGTGCGTGAAACACACACAAAAATCAATCGTTAATGGACGATGCTTAAGAGCAGAGAGCATTGTGTTAAAGGTACTTGTTTTTCAACTTTTTACGCTTTTATCGCATTTTTATGGGAATTTCGGAGGTGGCAATGTTTAAAATACCAGCACTGCTATTTTGAACAAAATCGTTCGAGCCGTTTCATAACAATTACTAAAAAATATTATTTTTTCAAAAGCATCAACCTTATGCGCATTCGCAATTTTGACGAAAATCTTAATTATAGGTCCCTGTACCATCACCAACCCGCACACCAAATTTGAGCATCGTAGGTCAATTTTTTCGGGAGTTGTGCTGACCACACACACACTTTTTTTCTAGATCACTTTTTACTTTCAATTACACATATATAATATTACATAGGCTAATGACAGTATTCAATTCGGTTCATTTTTTTTTTTTAACATTTTTCTACGTTTTGGAACATTTTGATTGAAAAAAAATTTCTGTCTATGTGTATGTATGTGTGTCTTTGTTTCTGCGGTCAGCATAACTCCCGAACAAATTGATCTACGATGTTCAAATTTGGTATGCGGGTTGCTGGTGGCCATGGTATGCGGGCCCTTACGGTTTTCGTCAAAATAGCCTCATGCGCACAAGGCAGTTGCCATTGAAAAAATCATGTTTTTCAATAACTCCTTAAAAACGGCTCTAATGATTTTGTCCGAAATTGCTGTTGTAATGCCTCTTAAGGTAATATAAACATCCCCAACTCCGAAATTCCCGTAAAAATGCTTTAATGTTGTAAAAAGTTGAAAAACGAATGCCTTCAACACCGAGTTCTCTTTATTTGAGCATACCTCATCAACGATCGTTTTATCCCCTCCCCTCAGTTTCACTTAGAATAAAGGATAATATAAGAATTATCGAAAAGTATATCGCCAAAATCACCATTTTGGTGGATTTTTTTTAAAGACCCATACAATCAAGAATTATCACAAAAAATATCGCCAAACTGGTCATTTTTTCAGAAAATGGTAAATTACACGAATCCACATCAGTATTGTTACAAATTTTTGTATATTTGTAAACATTGCGTAGTGTTAATTTTGTAAAGAGTAAAATTTATGTACATTTCGCATAAGGCAGTGCAATAGTTCGTCGTTAGTTTGCTTCCCCGCAATGTGTGTCTTGAAGCTTGATAACGGGTTTTACAGAGGTAACGCTGGGAAGCGAGTGTTACAAGGAGCAGGGCATTTAACATTATGGTAATGGCAATCTCGCCAAGTTGGCGAGATAGAGCCAAGTTGGCGACGGTTTTGGCGACTAATTTTTGTCGCCAAAATTGGCGAGAAATCGCCCAATGTCGCCAAACTTGGCGACCATTTAGCGACATTTTCGGTCCCCATGTACATGTATAGGACTTTTCGACTACGATCTGGAAAGTTCTCCAAATATCTATCTCTAGAAGTTTCACGTATGTTCACCTCCCCTATAATAGCTCAGGAGAGCGGGTGATGGAGTTAGTTGTTAGCTGAGTCTATTAGTTGACTGGAATTACTGAGTCTCAGTGAGCGTTCAGAGAGTTCTGAAAGCGAACTGTATTGCATTGTCTTTTGCAGCGATTTGAGCAGTTGTGTTGACAAGTTTTTAACTGCTGTTTTGTGCTCTATTGTTGTGAATAGAGCTGTATTCTGTCTACTAGAACGAAAAGTTCTGGAATTGTAAAGGAATCTGTGAAAAGTTATATTGGAATAAATTTCTGCAAGTTTTGATCTGCTTTGGCTTCAAATCTTTCGAACCCGTCCACTTAACAGTATTATAGTGTAATTGAAAGCTGTGCGATATTCCACACCCCTAGTTTGAAGTTAAGACTATTTAATTTGTTAAGTCTCGTAACGGGAAAAGAAAGTCTGGTGACAAGAAAAAGATGTCAAAGCGAATTGAAGATCGAGAAAACAACTGAGCACTAGAAAACTTTATGTTAGAGAAACAACGCCATTTTAATATGGCTTAGATTGGATTGGATTTTCCCCATGTAAGGAGTTAGTTACGTAAGTACTCCTTTTATAAGTAGTACATGTTGTAAATATATAATACGTAACTCTCTAAATTTTATCCTAATATTCATTAAAGTATCTAAGCTAGAGGTCGGAAATATCGATCAAAATAAATATCGATACTATATCATTGCATAGAAAAAAATATCGATAAAATGTCGATATATCGATATATGATTTTTTATTATTATTTGATTTTCAATTTTGCCGGAGACGAAGTTTTTCGGGGCAAATTTCTACTTTTTATGAGTTTATGCCAAAATTATTTTAATAAATAAATTATAAAAATTGTTTTAATAAATAAATTATAAAAATTGTTTTAATAAATAAATTATAAAAATTGTTTTAATAAATAAATTATAAAAATTGTTTTAATAAATAAATTATAAAAATTGTTTTAATAAATAAATTTTAAAAATTGAATAAATAAATAAATTATAAAAATTGTTTTAATAAATAAATAAATTATAAAAATTGTTTTAATAAATAAATTATATTATCAATCAGAATAAATAAAATACATTTGGATGTCAATGCATAAATTCACATTTATTTTTAAAGAAGAAATTTTGAAAAGTAGTTTATCGCATATTTTGCTTATAGAGATGTTTTTAATATTTAAAATTAGATGCAAATTCCAGGCACACGCTGGCAACAGAAACGACGTTATGTTAATGACTACTAATAAATGATTTTATCATTCCCGTTTTCCTTTTGGTTAGGGTGCCATTTTAACTGTCTCTCAGCCAAGTCCAAACTTAAATTTTGAAGCTTTTAAAAAGGGAATAAAGAAAATCGAAAAAGCACATGGAACTAGAAAACGATCATAAAAAACCTAAAATATCGATTTGAAAATATCGATATATCGGTAACTTGTATCGATATTTTAACTATCGATATTTTTTTTAAAAATATCGTCGTATCGATATATCGCCGACCTCTAATCTAAGCCCTCAAGAATTTTTTATAATTATTTGAAGTCTGCGTTTTAGTTTAACTGCCGTCAATTACTTTTATTCCATCCACTTCTTACATTTTGTTTCAACGATACAAAACAGAATTGATAATAAAAGTTAAATATAAAATATAGGTTAGTTAACACCAATATTGGGCAATAAATTGAACAGTATTAAGCAAAATGTTTATCACAAATAACTTAATAAGCTTATGCAGAAACACCACGATTGGATTTGCTGCACATCTCAATATTTTTAAGTGTAAAAACTCATCCTTTGTAACTACAAAAATTAACGGTTTTATTTAAGTTAACATGATAAATTAATCACAATCAATAAAACTTAATGGCTGTCAGTTTAAGTTTTTACAGTTGGGACGCTTATCCATACTGTGGCGGTAAAAATCGTAAAAATGTTTAAAGGAGCCAGTTTCATCATTTTACTTTCAGATACAATGGACAATTTTTAAAAACGACTGAAATTATTTTAAATTTATGAAGAATTTCTTCCTGATTAACAATATTCAAACGAAAGTTCTTAAAAAAATTAGTTATTGAAATATTAAGAAAATAAATTCCTCCGAAACACCGTCCGATTGCCATCCGATGAAAACGATTCGCTGTGATGTCAAAACATCCTTTCATTTCTATGGTTGTCGTGAGTTTTCTGCCAAATAGTTGGCGTTTGTTTGGCAGACAGTTGTCATTACCCGTACTTGTTGGCGTGATTTGAGAGAAATTTACAAAACTGGTTTTCACTGCTGTGTTTCATAACAAGTTATTTCAGATCAAATGACGTCATATTCAATTCGAGCCGAATGAATCGTTTTTCCCGCCAAAACTAACAAGCAAACTTAGGTTGCAAATTAACCCTTTGCACTCCAGGGTTTTTTCCCTCAGAGGAATCAACAACTCGCTACATTTTAGGTTCGGCTGGTGCTTATGGATTTGCTTCATAGAAACTAAACACAGTCATTGGCCTTGCATCGAATTTCCGCATCACACCTAATGGTCCTCTCGTGGTTTGGCATCCAATCGTGTGGCGCCTAAGATACGCCGCTGGAGTGCAAAGGGTTGAAAAAAGAAAAAAAAGAGCAGTGAGCAGAAGTTCTTGTGTTCATGGCCTTTTCGAAACATTTACAATTGAATAAAGAAATAAAAAAAAAAAAACTTAGGAATTGTCCATTTTAGAGGAGGGGAGAAGCAGAAAAGTATTCAAATCGTTTATTTTCCATCAAAATTAAGAATTTCCCAACGTGAAACCTTTTTTTCTATACGATTCATTATTATTGGCCAACACATTCACGCGACATATTTAGTTTTAGAAATGGTCTAAATTATGCTCACAATTTCCCAACCCATTCTTTGGTATGCTATACGAGCATATGCTCTTGAATACAAAATTCCTTTGTTTCGCCATATTCTTGAATTAAATATTTGTATTGTTCTCTAGTTAGCAATTCCAGTAGCTCCAGAAATGAAATCTATAAGTTAGTAGCCTCTCGAAGGCGTGTCGTAAATCCATTTAGTTTATTTAACTTCTGAGCTTCTAAATGAAAGCCCAACAATTGATCCAGGCTCCGAATCAACAGAAACTGCTCCCTGCTGATCAGCAATGTTGATCGGGCAATCCTTCTGGGAGATCGTTCCACAAAGACGTGATTCTGTTATCTTGATATTTTATTAATATCAAGTGGCCTTTTTAAAAACTTTAATTGAAGATGGTTGACAGAAGTAAATATTTATATTCTTGATAGACTTAGCATCAAATTCAAAAGCCAGAATTATTATTGCCAACCAAACGGTAGAGTGGTTAGCGTGCTAGCTTCTAGACCGTGAGGTTGCGGGTTCGAGTCCCGTGTTAGGCATGGGTGTTTGTAAATGTATGTTGGCTTGTCTAATGAGGAATGTTTCGGCGCATTGTAGCCTTCGTGTTGCTGACGGTGCCAGATAATCTGAATACAACCAACCAACTGTTATCTTGATATTTTATTAATATCAAGTGACCTTTTTAAAAACTTTAATTGAAGATGGTTGACATAAGTAAATATTTATATTTTTGATAGACTTGGCATCAAATTCAAAAGCCAGAACTATTATTAGACATGAAATAAGTATTTTCTATTTTAAAAGAGTTGTTAGATGTACGTAAAGTCATATATAACGTATTTAAAGTTACCCATGCGTGCTAGCTGCTAGCCCGCGAGATTGCGGGTTCGAGTCCTGTGTAAGGCATGGGTGTTTGTAAATGTTTGTTGGCTTGTCTAATGACGAATGTTTCGGCGCATTATAGCCCTCGTGTTGCTGACGGCGCCAGATAATCTGAAAACAACCAAAGTTACCCATTTTAAAAACCCAAATTTTTAATTAAAGGTTTGTAGCGATGAGCGCTAACTATATCAGTAGACAGGCGTGTTAACCACTAGACAAAAGAGAAATATGGTGTCTAGGTGTTTTATATGTCATTTTTTCACGATACCACCACAGGTTTTACATTATTTAAAGATTTTAACTTCGCTTTTGTTTGTTTCTGAGTGGCTCAGTCGGTTAATTTTTCTTGGCTTAGAAGGTTATTTTTGCCGTCATCCAATCGAGCTGAAATTCGGCAGATAGATTCGATGTCGATGAAAATTCATTCTACCAAGTTTTGAGGATTGCCACTGTCACTAAATGGCTGCTTTTACACAAGCTTCAATTTGGAATTATCCAATCGAACTGAAATTTTTCAGATAAATTCGTTGTCGATAAGAATGTATTTGTAAAATTTTGATGTCTGTCACTAAATCTCCTTTTTTAGACACGCTTCTACTGCAGCTTCATAAGACTAATCAAACAACTTGCGGTCATCTAATCTAACTGAAACTTGACAGATAGACATGTATTATGCGTCTATGCTTTCTATATACCTATACAGCACACATCTTCCCAGGGAGATACCTAGGAAGTCCCCAATCATCCCCGGGCCGACCAAACGGTATAGTGGTTAGCGTGCTAGCTTCTAGACCGCGAGGTTGCGGGTTCGAGTCCCGTGTTAGGCATGGGTGTTTGTAAATGTATGTTGGCTTGTCTAATGACGAATGTTTCGGCGCATTATAGCCCTCGTGTTTCTAAAGGTGCTAGATAATCTGAATACAACAAACCAACCAATCATCCCCGGAACTCCGAATTACTTCTTAGGGATTTGTGATCTATTTGTGGTTTTGTGTGCTGTCTGTAAAGTATACATTAAGCCGCTATAACATACGGTTGTATTGTCGCTTTGAAGAATTAATTAAGGAGACATGGTGCCCCTTATTTTCACAAAAAATAATAAAAATATAAATTTTATATTTTTTACGTGTTTATATTCTTTGAAACCTTCTCCTTTATTCTGGCAAATTTTTGAGCTGATCCGATAACTGCAATTGCAGAAAAACTATATTTTCATGGAGAATTTAGCATTGCTGCACTAGCTCCTTCGATGTTTCGAAAACATTTTTCTCAGTTCGTGATTTTTGAAATTCCCACCTTACTCAAATTGCTAAAACTTCAGCAAATATGAATGAAATGACTTTAAATTTGTGTCATTCTTAATATCTATTTGACAAAAATAGGCATGGATTTTTGAATAAAATAAAAGCTTTTTTTTTTTTTTTTTTTTTTTTTTTTTTTTACAAATTTAAATGATGAAAAATACCCGTTTCTTACGGATTTTTGTAGAGGTCGGTGATTTATTGATACGACGATATATTTATCGATATTTCTAAACATCGATTTTAAAAATATCGATAAAAGTCACCGATATATCGATATTTTTTAATATTTTTAGTTTTTTTATGGTCGTTTTGTAGTTCCATGTGTTTTTTCGATTTTCTTTATTCTCTTTTCAAAAACTTCAACACTAAAGTTTGAACTTGGCTGAGAGACAGTTATAATGGCACCCTTATTCAATATTTTCCATACACTTAAAAGCTATTGAAAATTATCTAAATTTTTCTTAAAATCACTGCACCAAATAAGCGAATATATATATATATATATATATATATATATATATATATATATATATATATATATATATATATATATATATATATATATATATATATATTTTTTTTTTTTTTTTTTTTTTTTTTTTTTTTTTATAATAGATCAATTTCAGTTGAAAAAGTAGTCACCTTACAAAAAAGCAATCACGAAAAGTAGAAATTTGCCCCGAAAAACTTTTTTACTGGCAAAATTTAAAATCAAAGAAGAAAAATCATGTACGATATATCTTTCTATTCAACGATATAGTATCGATATTTATTTTGATCGATATTTCCGACCTCTAGTTTTTTTACATAGAGGTTCGGTAATTATCTTTTTCTCGAAAATTATTTCACTTATTCTAAATCCGTTGCCTAAAAAGCTAAAGTCTATTACTAGGAATATTTTTTTTCAAAAACTCAAGAAAATATATTGACAAATAAAAAAAAAAGATAAAATTTGAAATACATGAACTTTTTTTAAATTTTAAATTTTGAAAATTTAAAGCACTATGTAAACTTTTTTTTTTTAAGAAAAATTTTTTTTTATTTAGTAATACTTCCAAATATGTAAAAACTTAAAGCTTTAAATAAAAAAAATGTTTGAAAGGTAGTAAGTCCCCTTATCCTACTTTCCGTCTTTGACGAAACGGTATTATAGTGGTAAGCGTGCTAGCTTCTAGACCCCGAGGTTGCAGGTTCGAGTCTCGTGTTAGGCATGGGTGTTTGTAAATATATGTTGGCTTGTCAAATGATGAATGTTTCGGCGCATTATATCCTTCGTGTTGCTGACGGCGCCAGATAATCTGAAAGCAACCTACCTACTTGCCGTCATCTATTCGCAACTTTTGGAATGTGTTATTGACAGGTATTTAAATACAATTTAGTTTTACTATTCGTGTATTTTTCAAGAGAAGGCGAAAATCTGTTAAAAAATATTGAAACATTATATGATTAAAGAAGTTTTTTTAATGACAATGAGCGCCGAAAAGATTACAGTTATATCCTGTAACGCGAAGTGAATGGGGTCATCGAAATGTTTCGCGTTAACCGAATTTCATGTTAAACGAATAAATTAACATTAAGTTTTAAGTACGGAGATCTGCTTTTACTTCGCACTAAACGGGATTTCATGTTAAGTGATTTCGCGTTAACGGTGTTTTTCAAGAGAAGGCAAAAATCTGTTACAGAATAATTTAAAATGACATAATTAAAAAAGTTTTTTTTAATAATTGTTTATCAATGGCAATGCGAATACATTGTCCATGAGGGCCGAAAGGATTACAGCTATATTCTGTAACGCAAAGTGGATGGGGTCACTGAAATTTTTCGCGTTATCCGAATTTCATGTTAAACGAATAAATTAACGTTAAGTTTTAAGTACGGAGAACAGCTTTTACTTCGTGTTTAACGGTATTTCATGTTAAGTGATTTCGCGTTAACGGGGTTTGACTGTATTTGCAGGGAGGTGCAGGTCGCAAAAAGGGAGATGTCTCATATAGCACATATCATCCCAGATAGGTCCCAAAGAAATCATTCCGAGTCCCGGGGATGAATTGTGGACATCCTTGGGATGATGTGCGCTATATGAGGTAAGGATAGGCTCAAGTTATTGTTTAAGCCTTGATTTTTCGGGAATTGGATTTCCTAATTGGATATATTAGTTAATATCTGTGCATTAACTTTCTGTTCGAATTGATAATTTTATACCTTTATATTACTCTTTTTCCCTTGTAAATTTTAACACTTTTTGATAAAGCTAGCCGGTTCGAAAGAATTGTTAAGTGCCATAATAATTTAATTCACCTTTTTAGTTTCTATCTAGTGGCAATAGTAATAATAATTTAATTCAGCTTTTTGGTTTCTATCTTGTGGCAATGGTTATTTTGTAAATAAACGAAACGAAAAAAAGAAATGCAACGGTTTTTTAGAGCACCGATATCCTTGCGGTAGAGTATCGAGCTCGTAACCGGAGGGTTGTGGGTTCGGGTCTCCGTCCGCCAAATATCGGTGTGTACCTAATGGGGGCTGGTGCACATTAAATCTGTCGTGGCCTCAATGTCCTTTCGTTGGTGTGGTGGGGTCGGAGAGAGGGGTTTACACTAGAAGATTTCGATCTCGTATTCTTCTAGATGCTCAAAATTACCAGACGTATTTGGCTGTGTTAAGCACTTTATAAGTGGCAGAAATAGACAGTAAATTCGAAAGAATTGTTAAGTGTCATAATAATTTAATTCAGCTTTTTAGTTTCTATCTTGTGACAATAGTAATAATAATTTAATTCAGCTTTTTGGTTTCTATCTTGTGGCAAAGGATTTTTGTAAATAAACGAAACGAAAAAGAGAAACTCAACGGTTTTTTATGGCGTCCGTGTTTCTAATTTTAATTAGATGAAGAAAGCAGGTAATTATCTTCTGCAAATTCTAATATTTAAGTTAACGTTGAGTTATTTTACAAGAATTGGCGTTAAACACCAGCGCACTGTATTAAAATTTTTCAATAAAAAACACTCATTTAAAATCAGACTGAATTTAATTACGGTTGACACATCTTTGCAATAAAAGACAGTAAAGTAGGATCAAACACTTTACCTCTAGATAAAATGACACTGAACTCCAAAAATCAAGTGCAAATCCAACACAGCAGAGCAAAAAGAACACACTGAAAACATCTCCTCTCGTTATCAATGTAATAAACTTCTGTAGTGCTGCCATCTACATTAAGACTTACAAAGTAATTTAATTAATACACAACAAACACTTTTCTTCCACATTATTTTTCGTAAGACACGTTAAAAGGGTAGCAAGTGTATATTTCTAATGTGTCCATTACCTCCTTTATAAAATTCACAGTGTAATTTTCATTGACAATTTTCTGTAACAGCAACAGACTGCCAGAATTTTCCAAGGAAGTATTTTTCCAGAATTTGCTTGATCAACATTTACCCAATTCTAAATTACAAAGTCGCTTATCTGATCAGTTATATTTTAGTTATTTAATTCCGTGATGAAGGGCAATTTTTACACACTTTAACACTGGTTAAGTTCTTTAAAATTGCAATTTGAAAATTAAAAAAAAAAAAATTGTACCGAAATGAAGCCCGCTATAGGTGCTGCACAGTTCACTGAATTGGTTTGAGATTATATGGTTAAGCATTTTTCCACAGGTGATAAACGTCAAAAAAAGTCTTTCAAAAATTATCCCTTTTATTCAGAAAGAAGGGGAGAATTTATTAAAATAAATGAAAATTATTTAATATTAAACGGCGTATTATTTAAATTTGAGTGGAATTTGAAATAAATTTAATGGGCATTTAATAAAACATCAATTAATTATTTTTAAGTGGTACTTTAAAATCAATGAATAATTAATTAAAACCATCTATGATAATAAAACAAGCTGTGTGTTTGTCTGGCTCTTAGAATCTATAGAAACCTACTTAAAATTGGAGTAGAGCTCTGAAATTTTAAGCATAAGTACCTTTGGCCTTCTAATTATATACATGTCAAACAGAATGTTAATTAATTTTTTTTTTTTTTTTTTTTTTTTTTTTTTTTTTTACAAAGTGATTTCAAACAGAGATACAACTCCGAAATTTTCCCCATAAGTAGTTTTAGCCTTCTAATTGTAGTTTGGAAAACATAATTTTAAAATTTTGATTAGTTTTTTTTTAATTAATTTTCTTAATTAATTAACACATTTTTTTTACAAAATGACTTCTACCAAGGCCATCTCTAAGTAAACAGGCCCGAACCATCATCTTATTTTTCTGTGTGACGTCACGAGGCGGGGCCCGTGCCATAACTGTTGGATTCCCCCAAACAAACATTCATTTCATTGTTTCGCAGTTCGTTATCGCTACTGAATGTCTTTGCATTCTATTCTTTTACTACTTTAAACAACATTTCAATTATCTGCTGAAAAATTCCGAATATATAAAACTAGGTAAGTGATCTCCATCTGTTATTCTTTATATTTTAAGGACTAAACTAGGGGGCTTCGCCCCCTGCTCGCTAACGCTCGCCAACCCCCAAACGCCTCGCTGCGCTCGGATTGAACGGCTTTGCCAATCGAATTTGTGGTTAAAACATCTTGCTGCGCTCGAATAGGTTTGCCAGCAATAAAAAATGTAACCAAATTTTTATAAATTTAATGTAAGGCCTAATAGAGAAAACACCCAAATTGCAAGTTTCATAATAGAAAGTTAAATATACTATCCGCCAACATTCTGACTTAAAACTTCATTAGCTATGCCCTTACATTGAAGTTCCAATATCTTTTTTTTATTCTGATAAGTCGCCCCGTTAGAGAACGACGTCCAACGCGAAGTATTTTCTGGATAGAAATACTTCCAAATAATAATTACTCTAATACAAAAATGCTTCAGAAAAACAGAAAAAATTAACTTTGAAACGAAGAGTTTAAAAAGAGCTTTAAAATTAGCAACAGGTTTGTTGTTTACATACGTAAGGATAGCTTTAACATTAGCAACGGGTTTGTTGTTTACATACGTAAGGGAGAACGACGTCCAACGCAAGGCATTTTCTGGATAGAAATACTTCAAAATAATAATTACTCTAATACAAAAATGCTTAAAAAAAACAGAAAAACTCAACTTTAAAACGAAGAGTTTAAAATTAGCAACGGGTTTGTTGTTTACATACGTAAGGATAGCTTTAAAATTAGCAACAGTTGGTTGGTTGGTTGGTTGAACCCCTGAGCAGCCGGTTTGTTGTTTACATACGTAAGGATGTTGCCAATCATATATTCAAAATCATTGAGGCTTTGTAGTAGCTTAATGATGAAAAATATTGAAATTTAACTAATTAATAAAGTGTTAATAAATTATTTTGGCACGTTTTGGCAAATCTACAGCTTATTTCCTTTAAAATGACACCTTGATCATTGAAATTGGTTGAGCAGTTTAGGTGGACGGACTAACCCCAAAAAACGTATTGCCTATTAAATATATAGATGTTTCTGTTAACTTGTATTACTTAGTTAAATGCTTCCACCAAAGCATATAGGTACCAGTGAGCCTGTTGTTACCTTAACAGTTTATTCTTTTGTTTCTAACTTAAAAAATGTTGGTTTTAAAAAATATCAATAACATTTCCGGATTTTAGTGCATAGAATACTGGGACATCACCAAATTGTTATTAGCACATGGTTGCTTAAATGTATACTTTTAGGAAATTGTTACTTTTCAAAACTTTGCCCAAGTATAAATTACACAAACGTACGTTTCAAAATCCTTATTATCAACTACTAATATAACTTATGTGGAATAAGGATGACTGTTATATTTATTTTATGGAAAACATTATTGTTTAACATGCTTTATTTAAATTGTATTTCCTTGTTTTGATTGATAATAAAATACTAATAGAAATACCACTCAACTAAATTTACTTCGCACAATTTCTGAAAATTATTGACACGAGGCATATAATATCCTTAGCATTGGCGGGATTTAATGTTGCCAAAGTTTCCATTTTCACATTGGTGTAATTAAAATTGATGAATTCAAGGTTTAAAAAATACATGTGGGGGTTAGTGGTTCGGTTTTTTAAATGTCTAGGGGATTTATTTAGGGAAGCAAAAATGAAATAAAAGAGAAATAAACTTCCAAATCAGAAACGGAAAGTACAATTAAATTTATTGGACGAAACATCACAATCACTTTCAAACAAAACAAAGGGGGGAAAAGTATTAAATATTACTAGCCAAATGGCAGCACAAGTCGACGAAAACTAAGTGTTTAATTAGTACATTACCCAATTAGCGAAGTGAGTTGAGTGCACCCAAATCAACTGGCCGATAGAGTGAAGAGCCGGTGTGCTTCTTCTCGAATGAGAGCCGGTGAGCTTCTGCTTAAAAAATAAAATCGCGGAGTACGAATACTTATTCGTAATAACATAATTAGTACATTACCCAATTAGCGAAGTGAGTTGAGTGCACCCAAAATTGGCGGACAGAGTTCAGCGTGTTTGTTCCCGAATGGGATCCGGTGTGCTTCTGCTTAAAAAATAAAATCACGGAGTACGAATACTTATTCGTAATAACAACAACAAAAAAAAAAAACATCGTCTTGCAGTGCCATCTGTCTTTATAAGAGGAAATTGAAATGTACGGTAAACAATTGATATGGGATAATAAAAATCCTACATACATGCTTTATCGTGTATTGTCCATGTATTGTTAAAACTTGCCTAATCAAAGGTGCATCGTTTACTAAAGAAATTGAAAGTTTAAGATATTTAAACAAAAATTATTATTTTACAAATACTAATAATATTTTACCATTTACAGGCATGCCACGGAAGTGTGCTGTCCTTGGGTGCAACTCTAACTATAAAGGCTTGCCCTACACTGCAATCTTCTATTTCCCTAAGGATGCCGAAAATAGAAAAAAGTGGATTCGATCCATACACAAAGAAGATTTTAAGCCGACTGCGGAATCTGTTGTTTGTATCAAGCATTTTCCTGACCAGTTCATAATACAAGAGGATATAAAGTTCGCCACGATGGTGGAAGCTGGTTATGCGTGTTGGGATATTGTTATCCACTGTCACTCATTTCCACCCCTTTGCTTGCTTGTGGACTGCCCTGCCTTGCAGCGCCGCCTTGTGGCTGGCTTATATAAACTGTTGTTCTAGCCTGTATTTCATTCATTCATTCATTGTATTCTATTCATTTACCTCTGACTGTCCAATGTTATGTGTGTGTTCCTGTGTCCGTGGCGGTTTAATGACTTAATAAACTAATTGTACCGCTAGTGTTGTTGCTTCTCTCAACCACGCTCTGCTACCATCCCCAACAGGTTATGGGCCCAGGTAAATAGCCATACCTTAGCAGAGAGAGCAACACACGGACTGGAACGAAAACCGAACTAAAAACGACGATGAATGGAACACGGATTGAATCGTTAAACAAGGATAATTACGAGACATGGAAAATACAGATGAAAGCTTTGCTTATCAAAAGCGATTCCTGGGTTTATGTTTCTGGAATCAAAACAAAACCTGTGCTCATTCAAGATGACGTTAAATCGAAAGAAGCTTGTGAAAAGTGGGCAGAAATGGATGAGAAAGCGAAGTCGGACATTATCCTATGTATAGCTCCATCTGAACTGAAACAAGTGAAAAGTTGTGAAACATCATCTGACGTTTGGACTAAATTGAAACAGATTTACGAATCCAAAGGACCTGCCAGAAAAGCGTCGTTGTTGAAATCGCTGATTCAACACAAGATGGCGGACACAACAACTCTAGATGTGAGAGAGCACCTTCGAATGTTCTTCGACATTGTTGATAAGCTCAGTGAAATGGAAATACGCATCGACGAAGATCTGCTAGCAGTGATGTTATTATACAGCCTTCCACCAAGTTTTGAAAATTTCCGATGTGCGATAGAATCCCGCGACGAGTTACCGAAAACAGAGGTTTTGCGAATAAAAATAGTGGAAGAATGTGATGCGAGACGCCAGGACCGGAAATCAAACGGCGAGAGTGGAGGAGCGTTTGCTGTGACTCATCTTCAACGCAAGCCTCATTGGAAAACAAAAAGCGAAAACTTCCAGAAGAATAACAATCAGTTCCCGAAGGCCAGAGATTCTTCGAAAATCCGTTGCTGGAAATGCCGACGTTTAGGGCACCGAGCAGCCACGTGTGACCAGGATTACCAGAAAAAGGATATTTCTCGCTTCAAGCAAGAAAATGCTGGACTGTTAACGTGTGCCGAATCCAAAAAGTGTGGAGATGCATTGTTTACACATCATGGTGAAATGCAAACACAGTGGGTGGTAGATTCCGGATGCACGCGACATTTATGTAATGATGAATCAAAGTTTGTTAACATTGGCGACACAGAAATCAACATTCTCAATCTTGCCAACAACGAAACAACTGAAGTTTTAGGCTCCGGTAAAGCAGTCATCAAAGCGGAAGTTAACAAGAAAATTCAAGATGTTGATGTTTTCGATGCACTTCTTGTTCCGGACCTGCGTACAAACTTATTATCAGTTTCTAAACTTTGTGATCGTGGATACACTGTGACTTTCAAAAGTGACTTTGCTAAGATTGTAGACACTAAATCCAACTTGGAACTAATTGCTGATAGAAAAGATAATTTATATTATTTACGTGGTGGTAATTGTAGTGTTAATCAAAGTGCAAGTCATGCTAGTGAATCTTTTGATAGTGGCAAAAGCAAAGTTGCAGATATTGAAAAATGGCATGCAAGAATGGGTCATTTAAATATAGGAGATTTATTGGAATCTAGTGGTAAGGGAAATATTCGTGGATTAAATTTAGTAAAATCCCCTAAAGAATTTAATTGTGAAATTTGTGCGGTTAGCAAATTAACACGAGCCCCTTATCCTAAGAAATCAGAGAGAGTGTCAAACACGTTGGATTTAATTCACTCGGATCTCTGTGGTCCAATGAAAGTGCCATCAATTGGTAAGTCTTTTTATTTTATGACTTTTATTGATGACGAATCAAAATATTGCGCAGTTAAATTTTTAAAGCATAAAAGTGAAGCTCTAAGTGCATTTAGAGATATCAAGGCTTTATGGGAGAACCAAAAATCGATTAAAATTAAAGTACTAATGACCGACAATGGGGGAGAATTCTTAAATAAGGAATTCGACGATTTTCTTAGGAAAAATGGGATTGAGCATAGATTAACCGTACCTTTTTCTTCCTCCGAAAACGGTTTAGCGGAAAGAAAAAATAGAAGTTTAGTTGAAACTGCAAGATGTTTACTAACTCAGTCAAAATTACCTCTTAAACTATGGGCAGAGGCGATAAATACGGCTAATTATCTGCGAAACAGATGCCCGACTAGCTCACTTAATGGAAAAACCCCTTATGAAGTTTGGAATGGTGTAACTCCAAATGTTAGTTATTTTAAGATTTTCGGTTGTAAAGCTTTTTATATCGATAATTATAGAAAACATAAGTTCTCAGCGAAGGGAAAAGAGGGAATATTTTGTGGTTATTCCGAAACATCTAAAGGATTTCGAATTTATTTACCAAACGAAAATAAAGTTATAACTTCCCGTAGCGTAAAATTCTTTGAGGAATACGATAATAAATCCGTTACATTGCAAGATTTCTTAGAAAAAGAAAATATAAATGAAACCTCAATTTCAATTGAAAACGAATCGAAACTTGGAAGCGATCCAATGCTATATCAGTCAATCAAACCGGATGTGGAGTTAGATGTAAATAAATCTTTGGAAAGCGAGCAATTGAAAAATACTTTAGTTATGGGTGATAGTGAACCTTTAGTTTTAGATCAACAAGAATCAAGAAAAAGAATTCTTTCATTGCGCAATAGGGATATCATTCGTGACGAAGCAGATTTTATTTTTAATGTGGAAGTACCGATTAAAAATGCGCTCATAGATAAAAATAGTGAGTTATGGTTTAATGCTTTGATTGATGAAGTCGTGAGTATTATTCGAAATAATACTTTTGAAATTGTTGATAGGCCAGATTCTAAAAGATGTATTGGGAGCCGCTTTATTCTTACGAATAAATTTAAAGATGATGGAACATTATTAAAGTATAAGGCGCGTTTTATTGCGCAAGGCTTCTCACAACAATATAATGTTGATTATTTTAACACCTACAGCCCAGTGGTAAAACAAGGGTCAATCCGAGTTTTATGTGCACTTGCTGCAGATTTAGGCCTAGAAATTCATCAGTTTGACGTAACTACTGCTTATTTGAATGGAGAAATAAAGGAAGAAGTTTTTATGGAATGTCCTGATTATTTTGGAGAAATCCTGAAACGAATAATCGATAAAAGGGAACTCCATGGGGAAATTTCTGAAAGAGCAAATGAAATTTTAAATTCTTTAAATCAGGGTGATAAAGTTCTTTTATTAAAGAAAGGGATTTATGGGACTAAGCAAGGAGGATACTGCTGGAATGTTAAGTTGAATGAAATTTTAAATAATTTTGGTGCGAAACAAACCGAGGCAGATCCGTGTACATATTACATTAAAGATAGTAAGGGCTTAACTATAATAATGGTTTATGTTGACGATATTTTGTTTATTTCTCAAAATCCGGATATGATCGAAAAATTTAAAACTCACATGAATAGAGAATTAGATGTAAAATATGCTGGTTTAGTCAAATATTGTTTAGGAATAAATTTTGAACAGAAAAACGGAGTTGTGACTATGAGTCAACAGAGCTACATAAGGGAGCTTTTAAACCGTTTTAATATGTTGGAAGCTAAACCTGTTACCTGTCCAATGGATGTTAGCATTAAATTGGAGAAGGCCGAAAAATGCGAGGAAGGGATTCCTTACCGCGAATTGATTGGTAGTTTTCAATACCTAGCTTCGTGTTCGAGGCCTGATATCTCTAATTCAGTTGGTAAGCTAAGTCAGTTCCTAACTTGTTATGATAACTCGCATTGGATTGCAGCGAAAAGAGTTCTGCGTTATTTAAAGAAAACAATTAATTTTGGACTTATTTTTCAACGTACAGAAGTATCATTGTTTGGATATACAGATGCTGATTGGGGTAATTGTCTTTTTGACCGGAAGTCATACACAGGGTACTGTTTTATTCTTAACGGAAGTGCTATTAGCTGGGAAAGTAGAAAACAATGTACTGTGGCTCTGTCTTCTACGGAGGCAGAATATATGGCTATTTCTGATGGTACAAAAGAAGCGATATATCTTTGTAAGTTACTTAATGAACTGTGTAATAGTAATTTGGAAAAGGTACGTATGCTCACTGACAATAAGGGAGCAATAAAATTGGTTGAAAATCCAGTTTTTCATAAACGTACAAAACATATTGATATTAGACATCATTTTGTAAGAGATGCTTTAAAAAATGGTCAAATTGACTTAAAGTTTGTGTCAACAGATGATATGGGTGCTGACATTTTAACTAAAGCATTACCTTCTTGTAAGCATTATAAGTGTTTAAGATTACTTGGTATTGATGATACTGTTGTATATTTTGATAAATGAGTTGACATTGTGGGGGAGTGTTGGGATATTGTTATCCACTGTCACTCATTTCCACCCCTTTGCTTGCTTGTGGACTGCCCTGCCTTGCAGCGCCGCCTTGTGGCTGGCTTATATAAACTGTTGTTCTAGCCTGTATTTCATTCATTCATTCATTGTATTCTATTCATTTACCTCTGACTGTCCAATGTTATGTGTGTGTTCCTGTGTCCGTGGCGGTTTAATGACTTAATAAACTAATTGTACCGCTAGTGTTGTTGCTACATACATGCTTTATCGTGTATTGTCCATGTATTGTTAAAACTTGCCTAATCAAAGGTGCATCGTTTACTAAAGAAATTGAAAGTTTAAGATATTTAAACAAAAATTATTATTTTACAAATACTAATAATATTTTACCATTTACAGGCATGCCACGGAAGTGTGCTGTCCTTGGGTGCAACTCTAACTATAAAGGCTTGCCCTACACTGCAATCTTCTATTTCCCTAAGGATGCCGAAAATAGAAAAAAGTGGATTCGATCCATACACAAAGAAGATTTTAAGCCGACTGCGGAATCTGTTGTTTGTATCAAGCATTTTCCTGACCAGTTCATAATACAAGAGGATATAAAGTTCGCCACGATGGTGGAAGCTGGTTATGCGTACAACGATCGAAACCGAAAGTGTCCCCGGATGCATATTCAGATGGCAGTTGTGTGGGGGGCAACTACAATGTGTCTGTGCGGGAAATCTTGGAAAGCGAGAGGAAACTTAATAGACTGAGAGGCGACTGCAATTTTTGGACCCCATCGAACATCATTCTGATTTTTTTATAGAAATTAGAGAAAAGTGAGTAGATTACGAATCCTCTGGTCTGCCGTGGCAAAAATGGCCGAAACTGGTCAAAAATTGACTTTTAATAAGTTGAACTAAATCCAATTGCCAAATGAGCCATAACTTGCCAAATAATTAGCATTTTTTTTTTATTTGGTAACCCTCATTCTTTAATTATCAATCAAGAAGGTTGCAGACGATTCAGATATCTGGCGACAGTCTACTTGCATCTATTAAAAGGGAGCCAAGTTGGCAATAAACATTACGTCACGGATGACGTAACTGATGTCTCCAATTTGGCTTACTTTTAAAAGATACACATTTTCCAAGCCAGAGATCAAAAATCGTGTGTGCTTTTTTTCATTGAAAATCAAAATGCAGGGTTGCCAGACGAAAAAGTTTGTTCTCTTTTTGGCAAGTTATGACATATTTGGCAATCGGATATTAGTCCAACTCATTCCAAGGCAATTTTTTATCAGTTTCGGCCATTTTTGCCACGGCAGACCAGTGGATTCGTAATCTACTCACTTTTCTTCAATCTCTATAAAAAATTCAGAATGATGTTCGATGAGGTCCAAAAATTGCAGTCGCCTCTCGGACTATAAGATATTAAGTCTTCTCAAGATCAATTCGTCTCAGAACTGTGTGTTTTCTCTAAAAAAATTCCTGCATGATATGCAGTGTAACGAATCTACCTAATCAGTAAGTAATAATTATGAGTTTTTTGAAAATATTACTTATGAACAATATTATGTTAATTTTGATGAGAATGAGATACGAGTAATTATTTATACATCGGTATATGTTGCTCGTCAAATTTCTTGTTGTCGCGAACGCGTACAAAAATTTTGCAGAGATCGAGCCATGGCTTTTGAGTTTTCAGGTTCCCTGTATAAATATTTGGAGGTGATTAATCGTGGGGGTCTAACATATCCTACACGGCTTACTGTTCATTACTGTATGAGTACGTTAAGGGTTTTTAATGTTATGCTCTGTGAAAATAAATTTCAAAGTTAGTCATGCCAACGGGACTTAATTATGAATTTAACTCTGCAGTTCTTCATCGGATGAAACTGATGATATTTCATGTGTATGTGGAAAAACTGCATTGGATTAAGGATACAGTGTGTAAAAATAATGCCCAATATTTTGCTGAACAATTATTGCAAAATAAAAAATAATAATTTAGATTAAAAAAAAAAGACATATCAATGAAGTGTGATAAACACAAGTTAAGTTCTATGAAACAGTAGTATTTATTAAATATATTGTTTTAAAATGTATATTTTGTGTTAAGTAGCACAGTTGGATATGAGCATTTTTACAAGTCCTATTTCGTTCTTTATTATTATTTTTTGCATGGTGTCTACTTTTAAAAATTGGAAAACAGTTATATCTATTTATATATATGTTTGAATGATTTATTGTATTAAGTAAAGGTAATTTTATTTTAGAGATTATGAAAAAAACAAATGAGGAGGCGAAAAAAGCTCGTGGAGTGACATTAAGGATGCTGATTATGACAGAAATGTGGAATATTTTTGGGAATGATACTGTGGATTGTAAACATGGATTATAACATATGGTTGATAAACTTAAATAATGGTTTTGTGTCTCCTTTCTTATTTTACTATCATTAAATGGGGTCTTGAAGTTAAGATCCTACTGATACTCTGAATAGGATATGTCATTAAAAATTAGCACATATTATATATTTAATCATCTTATAATAATTTTCTATTTGCTAGTTTAAAGTATGAACTTGGAAACAATTTGAAAGGTATTTGTACCTATGTAATTGTATTAGGACCATGTCTCTTACTGTTACATGTAATTATTAACATTTGTTTTAATGTTATGCATGCTATTTCTGAAATAAAATTATTTTGAACATTATGTAATGTTGGATATGTTTTGCCATCCTGAAGATTAATATTTTTATGACTAATTTATTTTTACAGTTAAAAAAAATATATAATTTTTATTCAAATTTGATTAGTTCAGAGATAATTAAGTAGCAGATATTATAAGTAATTTTAATTGTGGTTCATTGGAGCAAAATTAAATTTTTGTACAGAATAATCCTCTGCATATAAAAGGAAAGTTTAATTTTTTCACAAAATGATATTCTACCTACTAAAAGAAGCTGATGATACATTGTGTAATAGGTGTTGGGAACTCATAAAGCCAATACTTGGAAAATTTTCTAGTTTTAACTTTTTCTTTTCATTAAATGAGAGTTTCTATGATGCATATACTTTTAAACTTTACAGTGTTAATAAAACTAAACACATTCATGTGAAAAAAAATTCTCAAAACAAGCACCTAGGAAGGTAGGCAGGATACATTCGCTTCCAAATTTCCTCTGTTATCTATTAAAATACAAAAATCAATCATTTGTTTTGCTTGAAATTGCAACTTTAAATGGTATTTTGAATTTGAATTTCATAACCTCTTCCGAAAAATATATTGCCAAGTGTATTTGTATGAGCAATACTGTTTTAACATGGGTGTTCCAAATTGTTACCACATGATAGTGTTCACTTTTACCAATGTTTATATATGAATCTTCCACATGAGTGTTCAATCGTGATTCTTGCCAATGTTGTTTCAAGACATACTTTCCAGAAAAACTGTTTCTACAGCACTAGTTCTAGGGCTCAAGAACTAGTGCTGTAAAAACAGCATTAGGAGATGTGTGTCTTAAAACAGGATTCAATATTGAACACTCATGTGGAAGATTCATGTTTAAACAACATTGGTAAAAGTGAACACTATCTGGTAACAATGGGATGCAAAAAATCATGTTTTTCAATGATTGCTAAAAAACGGCTCTTACGATTTTAATCAAAATAGCTGTGCTTTTGCTTCTTAAGGTGTTTTAAACATCCCCACCTTCGAAATTTCCTCGAAAATGCTTTAATGGTTTTAAAAAGTTGAAAAGCGAATGCTTTCAACTCAGAGCCCTCTTTGCGTGAACATAGCTCGTAAACGATCGTTTTCCTCCTCATCTCAGTTTCACTTTAAAGAAAGGATAATATAAGAATTATCGAAAAGTATACTATAGCCAAAAGCACCGTTTTGACAAAGGTTTTGTTTGTTTGTTTGTTTGTTTGTTTGTTTGTTTGTTTGTTTGTTTGTTTGTTTGTTTGTTTGTTTGTTTGTAAAAACAAAGATCCATTTAAGAATTATCGCAAAAAATATCGCCGGTCAGGCCATTTTTTCTAAACGAATGATGGAAATATAAAAACGATAAATGACACAAATTCACATCAGTATATAGTGTAATTGAAAGTTGTGCGATGTTCCACACTTCTAGTTTTAGTTAATTTGTTATTGAAATTATACGCTTCTAGCTGTGGTGAGGGAAGTTAACTTTTTGAATAAGGAACCCCAAAATAATAAACAACGGTCTTAATAGATTGTTTTATTGTTTAATATGTAATTTCTAAACAATTGTATTACTACTGCCTCTGCCATCATTATCCAATAATACCACAAATGACTTTTGAAATGTACAACAACAAAAATTATAAGCAATTCGTTGCACCCTTGAATCTAAAATAAAAGAGATTTTTCTTCACTTATGAATAGTAATTATTAGTAGTGCTCTATACTTAGAGAAATTGGATTATAGGTGAGTCATCTTTCACTTTCACCTTACTCTTTCAGCTACTTTTCAATACTGTAAAAAAGCAATAAAATTCACAAACAATAAAATGGTCATATTTTAAATCATATACAAACCTATCAAATATATTCGATTCTCGGAGATAAAAAATTACTGTTTCTATGGGCAAGCTTCCGTAACTTCAACCAAATAATCCAATTAAACTAACCATATTTCCACACCGAAACACGGGGAATCAGTGAATTTGAATAATTCTGTTTAAAAATAATATTAAAGTCAAGATATGGATATAGTCATTTAAAGTAAAATGCGATTGAACATAAGATTGCAAGTAAAGCATTGGCTTGGTTCTTTCATTAAGGGTCAAAAAAAAACTCATCGTACTTTACATTGGTTGAATTATTCAAAAATTGAGTTTTTACTTAAAAACGCAGCTGTGAACTGAACCTATGCTTTGTAAGCAATAAATAATTTTCTCCCATTCAATTTTATTTTTCAAGTGATGTTGAAAAAGAATATCCTAGCTGGATATACCCGATCCATATTTGCCATCGTATCACTCGTAGCTCTAAACTCCACGAGACTAGCAATATAATGAAAAATACCGATGTGTAAATTTCATAATGGTCAAATGAAATCCAGTTATAATTTCGAAGAAACTCATTCTCACTCCTTGACTACGCGCCTATTCCTACATTATTCTTCGTCAATAAAATTACTTTTCCAGAAATATCAATGGAGAGGAGGGATCCAGTCACCTTCCTGACATTGGAATACTTTGAAGAGCAATTGTAAAAAAAAGAAGAAGAAAAATTCATGTACCTTTAGGTGAAAACCACTAAATTCATTACCATACGGAATGATTTGAAAATAAATTGATTATTGCTTGTGCCAATTTCTTCAGTGTGTACCGATCACGCGACTTCTGGCTAATTCAGAAATAAAATTTGTAATCACAGATTGCTTGCAGTTTACGCAACCCTAATCAAATTCAGTGAAGTTTCCGGCAAGCTATTCTATTGAACTTCTGATTCTGGTTTGTGTCCTGTTTTTAATGAAATTTGTCAATCAATAAAAGGTTTATTTGTTCCTAAATTAAATTTTCAGTGCGGTTGCGATTTAGCGTGGCATTGCATTTCACACAAATCGAACCTTCTGACTGGTTAACAGAGTAAATTTGGATTTGCAACTCATTTTTCGAATTTCTCAAACAAGTGGCACTATCTTCACAAAAAAATTCTCAAATCATTTTTGGCTGTGCTGAATTTTTTCAATGAATTTTCCCACTTCACTGCGTGACCAAACGGTATAGTGGTTAAAGTGCTAGCTTCTAGACCGCGAGGTTGCGGGTTCGAGTCCCGTGTTAGGCATGGGTGTTTGTAAACGTATGTTGGCTTGTCTATTGACGAATGTTTCGACGCATTATAGCCCTCGTGTTTCTGACGGCGCCAGATAATCTGAAAACAACCAACCAACCCACTTCACTGCGAGTTGTTACACTTCCTCTTTAATTAGAGGCGAACATTTCAGGAGAGATTGTGGACCACTTCGATGCTCTCCTTCTGCAATATCTCGCTGCAAAGCTGAATTTCCACTTCAAAGTTTATGAAGTATCGCATGATACATTTTGGGGATACATGGCACAGGGGGAAGGGAAAGCCGATATAGGTATAGTCCGAGAGGCGACTGCAATTTTTGAATATCATTCTGAATTTTTTATAGAAATTGGAGAAAAGTGAGTATATTAAGAATCCACTGATCTGCCGTGGCAAAAATGGCCGAAACTGATCAATAACCAACTTGGAATGAGTTGAACTAAAATCCGATTGCCAAATATGTCATAACTTGCCAAAAATAGAACATGCTTATTCGTCTGGCAACCCACTTCATTTTGATTTTCAATGAGAAAAATCGCAAACGATTTCTGATCTTTGGCTCTGAAAACTTATATCTTTCAGAAGTGAGCCAAATTGGCGACATCAGTTACGTCATAAGTGACGTAACATTTTTTGCCAACTTGGCTCCCTTTTAATAGATGCAAGTAGACCGTCGCCAGATATCTGAATCGTCTGCAACCTTCTTAATTGATAATTAAAGAGTGAGGGTTACCAAATAAAATAAAAATGCTCATTATTTGACAAGTTATGGCTCATTTGGCAATCGGATTTAGTTCAACTTATTAAAAGTCGATTTTTGACAAGTTTCGGCCATTTTTGCTACGCCAGACTAGTGGATTCGTAATCTACTCACTTTTCTCCAATTTCTATAAAAAATTCAGAATGATGTTCGATGGGGTCCAAAAATCGCAGTCGCCTCTCAGTCTAGTATGGCGATGCAAGCTATAAGCTATCAAAAATTTCAATACTTAGACGTCACAGTGCCTTACTATGCCTACGATTTTGCTTTTATTGTAGAGCCACCAAAAGAACTCCCCAAATTTGAAGCATTCTGGAATCCATTCAGCAGTGGGATATGGATAGCTTTAATCGTCGTTGTACTTTTAGCAACCCTGATGATCAAGTGGATCACAGCATCGAAAGCAAACCTGGCAAACATCTTGATATCAATCTTGGGCAGCATGTTCAGACAGACACTAAACGTGGACATCGCTGGAGAAGACCATCTGGTGGACAACTTGGCTTGTGTGGGCTGCCGTGATGTCCACAGCGTACAGTACTCTTTTTCTCAGTTTCTTGGCCGCTCCCGGAAGAAACATGGGGGAAGAAACTTCACGGAATTGTCCTCAGCAGTGTCTAGGAAGGAATTCACTTGCCTAAGTAATTAGATAATCATAAAAGTTTACATGTTGGATAGCCTGGAAGAACATTTGAAGACCCTAGGGCAAGTAATCACTGAGAACGCTTGGTATTATTCCAGAAACGGTCTGCCTGAAATGGGCAGTACTCGGGCCGTGATTGGGAATCGAGACTTTCTTTAGGGATTGCAATATTACCCACCAAATAGAATTGAAGTCTTCTCGGAGGATTCCCTGAAAGTGAGCCATGTTGGTATCCACGTGAGAAAGAACTTTCTTTGCTTGGAACAACTGAATTTGGCTATGCAGGATGTTGCGGCCGCGGGTCTGTACTACAATTTTTAAAATAAGGTTTTGGTTTCATAAGGTGTGAGGTGGGAGAGGGAGCTTAGGAGAGGGAAATGGCCTGATTCCGAAGATACGGCTTCATCCCTCACCATGGAAGACCTGAAGTATGCATTTTACTTGCTGTTTCGGACACAGTTTAGCCCTAAAAATTTTCTTGAGCGAAATTTTCTTATCAAGGCGCATTTTTGATAAAATATGGGTACGTAAAATGAAGAGTCCAAACTGCCAGAGAAGATCCGGAATTACCCAAGTGTGTGACGATTAAACAGACTGCAATCCAGTATTTTCTTGATAGATTATTCTAATTTTAAGTTTCTATGGTTTCGTCACTATACAGAAAATTAATACTAGATTGATTATATTTTTGGAGGTAAAAAAGAAAAAACCATAAAAATGTCCAGGAACGTTGCAGAGTTTTGAAATATTTCTCTGATGTTTTAAAAATAGGAAAATGTCCTTGCTCTTATAATTTTGAAGCTAATCTCTTCGCCTTTTTCTAGAGGGAACTGTTCACAAAACGGCTACCAGGACAAACAATCACGGTTTAGTGAACAGTACTAATCCATTTCTTTGTTTGATTGCGTTGGGAATTTTCTGGCGCGTTAACTACACGAGAGATGTATTGGATCGGATCACTCATCACTAATTCTCCCACTTCCCACATGTCCACAACTCTGAAAATTGGTACAAATATCAACAATGGTAAACATAGAAAAAATAAGCTATTCCGATCAAGATTAACCCACTTTAAGTTGTCGAAATGGGGTTAAACGTTCCAAACGAGGGATATTCGAAAGTCCTACTTCCCATATCGCCACAAATCTAAAAATTGGTGCAAATATCAAATAAGACAAACGTAGAAAAAATAAGCTATTCTGATCTAGATTAACCCACATTAAGGGGTCGAAAAGGTGTTAAACGTTCTAAACGAGGGATATTCGAATGTTCCACTTCCCGTTTGGTCAGAACTCTGAAAATTGGTGCATATATTAGCAATGGTAAACATAGAAAAAGTAAGCTATTCCGATCTCGATTAACCCACTTTAAGAGGTCGAAAAGGGATTAAACGTTCTAAACGAGAGATATCTGAATGTCCCACTTCCCATTTGGTCACAACTTTGAAAATTGGTGCAAATGACAAAAAAGCCAAACATAAAAAAAAGTAAGCTATTCCGATCAATATTAACTCTCATTAAGGGGTGGAAAAGGGGTTAAACGTTCCAAACGAGGGATATTCTAATGTCCTACTTCCCATATCGCCACAAATCTAAAAATTGGTGCAAATATCAAAAAAGACAAACGTAGAAAAAATAGCAATTCCGATCTCGATTAACTCACTTTAAGTGGTTGAAAAGGGTTTAAACGTTCCAAACGCGGATATTCGAATGTTCAACTTCCCCTTTGGTCACAACTCTGAAAATTGGTGCAAATCACAACAAAGACAAACATAGAAAAGTAGGTATTCCGATTTTGATTAACCCACTTTAAGAGGTCAAAATGGGGTTAAACGTCCCAAACGAGGGATATTCGAATCTCCCACTTCCCATTTGTTCACAACTCTGAAAATTGGTACAAATATTAACAATGGTAAACATAGAAAAAGTAAGCAATTCCAATCTCGATTAACCCACTTTAAGGGGTGGAAAAGAGGTTAAACGTTCCAAACGAGGGATATTCGAATGTCCCATTTCCCACATGGTCACAACTTTGAAAATTGGTGCAAATGACAAAAAAGCCAAACATAAAAAAAAAATAAGCTATTCCGATCAAGATTAACTCTCATTAAGGGGTGGAAAAGGGGTTAAACGTTCCAAACGAAGGATATCCATAATGTTTCCAATGTTATCACAATTCTGTTATTTGAGGCAAATATTAAAAAAGGGCAAATATAGAAGAAATTAGTTATTGAAAATTAAATATTATTAAAAATTATTAAAAATATACTAAGGGTTCTAAACGAGGGATATTCAGATGTCTCATTTCCAATATATTCTCAATTATTAATTTTGGAAAA
The DNA here is from genome assembly GCA_963978545.1 of Linyphia triangularis. Lineage (NCBI taxonomy): Eukaryota > Metazoa > Arthropoda > Arachnida > Araneae > Linyphiidae > Linyphia > Linyphia triangularis. Next base: position 91,430,403 of record OZ021727.1, read on the forward strand.
AATATCAACAAAGGAAAGTTCCTATTTTGATAATTCAAATTGTCGGGATCGAAATGGAAGCAGGCTTCTGAAGTGTAAAATAAATTAATGTATTTTAATTGCTAAAATGCACAAGGTAAAATTTCGTAGCGCAGCACGGGTATCTAGTTGGGTATATCTGATCAATATCTTAGTCAATTTCCATCGTATCACTCGACCATTAAACTCCACGGGACTAGCAATATAGTGAAAAATATCGATGTGTAAATTTCTTTTTAAGTTAATGGTTTAATGAAATCCAGTTAAAATTTCGTGAGGAGATACATCCCCTTTATCCCACTCTTTGACTACGCGCAAGTTCCTACCCTATCCTATGTTAGTAAAATTCCTTTTCATTAAATATCAATGAAGAGGAGGGGTCCAATCACCTTCCCACCTCACCCCTGAAATGGAAAAATTTAAGCTGCGAATGTAAAAAAAATTTCATGTACCCTTAGGAGAGAACCACCAAATTCATTATCATACCAATGATTTGAAAATAAGTTGTTTAATGCCTTATTCAATTTCTTCAGTGTGTACCGATCACATGACGTCTATCTAATTCAGAAACAAAACTTTTATTAAAACCTTATAATCACAAATTGCTTGATTCAACATCTGATCATATTTTGTATGCTGTCAGTAATGAAATTTATTCCTTCCAGAAATAAAAATTGATAAAACTTTATTTGTTCCTAAATTAAATTTTCAGTGCAGTTGCGATTCAGCGTGGCACTGCATTTCACACAAATCGAACCTTCTGACATGTTAAAAGACTAAGTTTGGATTTACAAATCATTTTTCGAATAATTTAAACAAGTGGCAGTATCCTCAAAAAAATTTCGCAAAGCTCTTTTGGCTGTTCTGATTCGTTTCAATGAATTTTCCCAGTTCACTGCGAGTTGTGACAAAACATGGTTATTTAGAGTCGAACACATCAATTGTGTGGGGTTTCATCGATGGTCTCCTTTTCAAATATCTCACTGAAAAGTTGCACTTTCAGCCCGAATTTTATAAAGTGCCGAAAAGTTCTAAATTGTACAGCCCATTGAGGGAGGGGAAAGCCGATATAGCTATGGCGATGCAAGCTATGAGCTATCAAAAATTTCAATACGCAGACGTCACAGTGCCTTACTATGCCCTCGATTTTACTTTTATGGTAGAGCCACCAAAAGAACTCCCCAAATACGAAGCCTTCTGGAGTCCATTCAGCAGTGATATATGGATAGCTTTAATCGTCGTTGCACTTTTAGCAACCCTGATGACCAAGTGGATCACAGCATCGAAAGAAAACCTGGCAAACATCTTGATATCAATCTTGGGCAGCATGTTCAGACAGCCACTGAACTTGGACATTGCTTCGCTGGAGAAGACCATCTGGTGGACAACTTGGCTTGTGTGGGCCGCCGTGATGTCCACGGCATACAGTGCTCTTTTCCTCAGCTTCTTGACCGCTCCCGGAAGAGAACGTGGGGCGAAGAACTTCATGGAATTGTCCGCAGCAGTTTCTAAAAAGAAATTCACTTGCATAATTAATAAGGTGATCAATCAAGATCTCTTGACAATTACACCACCGGAAGAACATTTGAGGACCCTATTGCAAACAATGGATGAGAACTCTTGGTATTATTCTGGACGCAATCCGCCGCCTGAAATGAGCAGTACTCAGGCAGTGATTGGGAATCGAGATCATCTTGAGCAATTGGAATATTACCCACCAAGTAGAGTCAAAGTTTTCTCTGAAGATTCCCTTTTTTATCGTTATGTTTGTATCCACGTGAGAAAGGACTTTTGTTGCTTGGAACAACTAAATTTGGCGTTGCAAGATGCTGCAGCCGCGGGTCTGTTCCGACATTTCTTTAATAGGGTGACCTCCGTTTGGAGGTGGAGAATGGAACTTCGGAGATTGGAATGGCCTGATCCCGAAGATTCAGTATCAGCTCTCAACATGGAAGACATGAAATATGCATTCTTCTTGCTGTTAATGGGGCACAGCTTAGCCCTAATTGTTTTCTTGTGCGAAATTTTCATACCAAGACGTATTGTTAATCAAGTATGGGTGCGTTGTAATAGATTACCAAAGAGGCCTTGGGGATTTAAGAAGAAGAAAAAGAGAGAACTAGCAGGGAAAATACGGAGATGTCCAAGATTCTGACGATTAAACAGACTGTAATGCCGTATTTTCTTGATAGATTATTCTGATTTTAAATTTCTATAGTTTCGCCATTATACAGAAAATGAATACAACATTGATTATATTTTTTTGCAGAAAAAAAAATGAAAAATTCCAGGAATAATTGTAGTGTTTTGAAATATCTCGATGATGTTTTGAAAGGTGAAAACTATCCTTGTTCTGATATTTTTGAACCTTTTCAATCCCACTCTTTCATGAAGTTAATGGTTCACAAAACGGCTATCATGACAAACAATCACTGCTAAGTGAGCAGAACCAATTCATTTCTTTGGCTGGTTGCATTGGGAATTTTCTGGCACATTAACTACACGAGAACTATATTGAGCCGGAAAGTCGTTAGATATGAATTCAAACTGGTCATTTCTTCCGGGATGTCTATGAATGTGAGATTTCCACGCATCTACGTCCAGTAAACTCCTTTTAGACTATATATTTGTGACTATCAATCACGATTGCCGCCTTGTCTAATGATTTTGAAGAGAGACACCAGGTCGAGGATCGGTGGCGGGACATTTTGAATGCTAGCTGAGTATTCTACATCCCATTCTGGAATGTGACTCAATTTGTTTTGTTTTAATTAATTTTTAGGGACGACAATGATTGTCCTCTTCTCAAGCGACCGTCTTATGGTGTCGTCGATTGAACAAAACATTATGAAACAATTTTCTTCTTTATGGATGGATCTTTTCAAACATGCCAAGATGAGAATTTATAATTCAAAATAAAAAAAATTAAGATAATTATTTATCTAATGATAAAATCTCTAACATGGATAAACTTAGAATAATATGTCACAAGATTTGGAGCTGTATTTTTATTGTAACATAATTTATTTAATTTTTTTTATATAACATACAGGAAAATATCATTTGGGTGATACTAACTTGATTTATTGTTTAAAAACCAGATTATCATAGATTATTTTTTTTTTCAGCAGGTATAGATGTTATGCATAGTATGAATAAAATAGATGAAAGAAATAAGATAAGTACATTTTAATAGAAAAGGGGGGGGGGGGGAATGTTGAATGTCAATTTTTGTCGTGGAAATGTGCAATAATTTTAATTTCTGTACAAAATTTCTATATATAACAAAACTAATAATAAATGTTTAACTGGTCTTATTTTATAAACTATCTAACAAAAAATTCCGAAAATGCCAGATGATGTGTCGGCCAAATGATAAAATGTAAACAAAAACTTATTTCGGGTTACCATCGACTTGCACATGTTTTTTTCTTTGATTCATACTTAGTTAACATGAGGATAATAAGAATGAAAAATAGAAAACACTTACCTTATTAATATTTTTGAACTGTCAAATAAAAAAATATTTCAACTGAAATATGTTAAAAACACACTAAAAAAAGTTATTAAATGAATAACTATAACAAAAGATACTTTTCTAAGGTCTAGATGACATAAAACTATCTGAAAAGTAGCTCAACAATGAGTTTTCTATACGACGACATGTCATCAAATGATATTTTACTACTTCTACAATTAAAGTAAAAATTATTTTATTATTATTATTATTATTATTTGAGAAAGAAAATTATGAAAGAAAACAAAACATTTTAGGTGATTGTGAAAAAATATATTCTCAAAATATGACTTCAGTATATGGCGAAAGCTTTTGGCTCATTAAAAAAAATGTATCTTTATACATTCTAAAAAGTCCTGTTTTAAATAAAGGATTTCTGTGTTCTGCACCCATTCCCGTCTTAGTCTATCAGGAAAATACGCATTTTTCTTTTAACCCTGTTTAGATGTAATGAGTGTTTTCATTGTTTTTTAATATTTTAGGTATGGTAAATTCATTTAATCACAGTTACCCAAAAAGTAGTTTTGGTCATCTTTCAGTATTTAGAAGTGCCACCGTCCGTATATTAAATATTTATGTTCCATGAATTTTTTATTTATATTGTCATAAGACTGTGTTCTTTTAAAATTTATGTATAATTTTACACCAAATTATTCGAAGAGACCTGAAACTAATTTTTCTTACGCATACAAAACTTAAATAACTGAAAGCTGCCATCTAGAATGTATAGTTTTACCAAATTCATAAGAACTTCTCTACAAAAAAAAATTATACATTTTTTTAGTTTTTTATTTTATTATTTATGTGTTGTAATTATTTTTAAAACATACATTAAAATAAGTTGTATATTAACAAACTGCAAAATTAGTCAGCTTGCATAAAAAGTAGATACAAAAGTAATACACCGTAGTTCAGTTGAATTTTCACATTTATCTCACACTCAATGAAAATAAATGTCATATTTGCTCATGGTCTTCATCTTTTCACTATGTACTTGTCTATATATATATAAAAAAAAAACTGTTATGTGCACAAGCCACAAATGCAAAAATGTAGATACACAAGTAATACTTAATAGTTCAGTTGAATGTTCACATTTATCTCACACTCAATGAAAATAAATGTCTTATTTGCTCATGGTCTTCATCTTTCTACTATGTACTTGTCTATATATATATATAAAAAAAACTGTTATGTGCACAAGTCACAAATGCAAAACACTACATGACATGCGTTCACGAAACTACACCTTTTTATAAGACGATGTTTCACTACTACATAAGTATTTAATTAACTACAAGACCTCACTTGGAGCTTGTGAAGCATTATCTGGTGCATGAATGGGGATAAGTAATGAAAAAACAATGTCTTTGTAATAGCCATTCTAAAAATGTAACTTCTCATCTCTACATATTGTATTAACATCACAGCAACAGTGTGCTTCAAAATTATCTTGCTTAAAAAAATTAGGAGTTCTTTCTTTGTGTCATTATATATTTTAACCAACATTGACTAGATTTTAGAAAAAAAAAATTGCAGTTCAAGTTTATTAGTAGTTCTGAAGATATTAAGATAATCTAAGAGTTATGCATTCCTGTATTTTTTTTAAGATAAGAGTAAGATATATCTATAAAAAAAATCAGTTTATGTACACTATAATAGTAACCTTAATGAATAAATGTATGGATGATTACTTTTTTCAAATACTTGGAAGATGATTCTAGGTTGAGTATTAACAATTTTTCACCCTTTCCCCCCCCCCCCCCCTCCTACCCCTTACATTTTTGACCAATTTATTTTAATATTAAAAACTATTAATCCGTGCCGCAATAAGTTTGAAGTTTGCCTCCTGTAGCTGCATTTCACTACATTGCGAATTGAGTCTCTAACTTTTTCACTTGTACGTTACATATACACAATCAGCTGTCAAACACCAAGAAATTATTTCAGAGTGTTACTTTTGGAAATTAAGTCAGTAACCTTTATTTAATTGGTATAGTTCATCACCGGGTAACAGGAAGCAAATTATTTCAATAGGAAGTAAATAAACAGCTTTTGTCTGTCTTGTTTTACAACAAATGAGAAGTGAAGCTGTCTATCAGGGAAAGTCTTATTCAATTCAATCGCACTAGAGTGCTTAAATTTTGATGCTCCGATGACGTACTGTTGTATGTTTCGTTTCTGTTGTAAAGTCATTACATAAGTGGTGGTGGACAAGCAGTGGTTCAGATATCAAAACTTTAAAACACTTAGAATAATATAGAACTATAATAATAAGAAGAATTTCCAGGAGGCGAAAATGTATTTAATCAGACTTCCATTTTTCGCAAAAATTAAACAAAAGTTTGTTATTTTTAGAAATAACAAGAACAAAGAAAAGTAACACTAAAAAGGATTATTTTGAAAGCATGGGATTCTGCATCATATATTGAGGGGAAAATGCTCTTACTCAAGAAATAAACCACATGGAGCCACAAACCACCGGAAAATCTTGTTATATGTCTTGTTATTGTCTCACACTCTAAAATAATACAGTTCATTTTCAAAGCTCTAATAGATTATAGGTAACTAGCTAAATATTGCTACGAAATTTTACCATGTGCAATATTTTAGCTAGCTGTGAAGCCTCGCGTTGCGGAAATCTGTCATTCATGTATAGGACCCATTTTTTGGCGCTTCGCTCGCAGGAATGTTCATCGTTACTAAAAACTAGAAGTACCTTAGTAATTTGATGATCAGTGAGTGAGTTTTGAATGGATAATGGAACTAAGTCGTTTTCTGCCGTTTTTGGTTGGTTGGTTGTTTTCAGATTATCTGGCGCCGTCAGCAACACGAGAGCTATAATGCGCCGAAACATTCATCATTTGACAAGCCAACATACATTTACAAACAACCATGCCTTACAGGGGACTCGAACCCGGAACCTCGCAGTCTAGAAGCTAGTATACTAACCACTATACCGTAGTAGACGTGTCGTTTTTGAATTTGATTATCTCGACTACCAATATAATTGGTAACTTGAAATTTAGGGTTCTTACTAAAGTGGCTAACAGCTACCTGTAAATAAAAATTCAGATCTCAGGCATATTGTAATACGCAGATATGAGAGGTCAAAATACTGCTGAGTTGCTTCGGGTAAAATATGCCTGGCACTAAACCTAGATCACCAAAATCATAATTTTGCAAGATTTTTTTAATTAATTATTAAGACCAGTACAAGAATAATGGCAAAAAAATATCTCCAAACTGGCCTAAAGGTTGGTTGGTTGTTTCCAGATTATCTGGCGCCGTCAGCAACACGAGAGCTATAATGCGCCGAAACATTCATCATTTGACAAGCCAACATACATTTACAAACAACCATGCCTAACACGGGACTCGGAACCCGCAACCTCGCGATCTAGAAGCTAGCACGCTAACCACTATACCGGTTGGTCGGCTCTGGCCTAAAGGAATGATGAAAATAAAAAACCGGTAAATGACACAGATCCACATCAGTATTATAGAGGAATTGAAAGTTGTGCGATGTTCCACACCCCTACTTATTTCTAGATCGAATGAATTTCATTATGGACAGCTTACAAAAAATAATCAGAAGTTGAATCGAGTGCCTTACATTAGAGCTTACTGATTTTGATCAATTTCAACAAACGAAAAACAATCTGTGTTATGCCGACCAAACGGTATAGTGGTTAGCGTGCTAGCTTCTAGACCGCGAGGTTGCGGGTTCCGAGTCCCGTGTTGGCATGGGTGTTTGTAAATGTATGTTGGCTTGTCTGATGACGAATGTTTAGGCGCATTATAGCCCTCGTGTTGCTGACGGCGCCAGATAATCTGAAAAAAACAACCAACAACAACAATCTGTGTTACTATTTTTTAATCAAAGTTTAATTTCTGAATTTGCCAGACATTTTGTGATCAGTACACATCGAAGAAATTGACTCAGTCCCAAAAAGACAGTAGACAATTTACTTTCAAATCATTCGGATTGTAATGAATTTGGGGCTTCTCGCCTAACGGTACAGTACTAGAGGTCAGAAATATCGATCAATTTAATATCGATATTATATCGTTGCATAGAAAAAAATATCGATAAAATATTGATACATGCTTTTTTTTTTTTTTTTTTTTTTTTTTTAATTTTACCAGAAACGAAGTTTTTTGGGGAAAATTTCTACTTTTCATGAATTCATACCAAAATTGTTTTAATAAATAAATTATAAAAATTGTTTCATTTCAATAAATTAAACAAATTGTTTCAATAAATAAATTATATTTTCAATCAGAATAAATAAAATACACTTGGATGTCAATGCATAAATTCAAATTTATTTTTAGAGAAAAAATTTTGAAAAGTACTTTTCCCGTAAATTTTCTGATAGAGATGTTTTTAATATTTAAAATTAGATGCAAATTCCAGGCACACGTTGCCAACAGAAACGGCGCTAGGTTAATGACTACTAATAAATGATCTTATATTTCCATTACATTATGTTTTCTTTTTGGTTAGGGTGCCATTTTAACTGTTTCTCAGCCAAAGTCCAAACTTTAGTTTTGAAGTTTTTGAAAAGAAAATAAAGAAAATCGAAAAAACACATGAAACTACAAAACGATCATCAAAAAACTAAAAAAAAATTGAAACTATCGATATATCGATGACTTGTATCGATATTTTTACTATCGATATTTTTAAAAAAAAATACCGATAGAAATATCGTCGTATCGATATATCACCGACCTCTATACAATACACAAAAAAAGAAAAATCCGAACGATGGCTTCGGTTTCAATTATCGTACAATCTTGCGGTTTGCACCAAAATATTTTGTTTACGATTTTCTATGTGTCTTCTTAGGGGGCTGCATATACTAAGTAAATTTAACTCTATCTTTAAAAATTTCATTACGAACCCCTATTTTTTATGTTTTCATTCTATTTAGAATACATCGGTTACCCCCATATACCAACTTTCAGTTCATTATGCTGAGAAACACGTCACTTAGGAGCGAAAATGTTTTGAACGATCTTGAGGGCAAATTTCCTTGCGGTGAAAAATTGAACGTTTTGCATGCTTCAAGACGTAAATCTATTACGCGGTCCCTTAAAGTGAGCTTTTTTACATTTTTGCAAAAATATCGAGAACCAAAAGACAAAATGGAATGAAAAAAAATTCTGGAGGGTTTTCGACCATTATAATTCTAATAGAAGCAAAAAAAAATTATGTTTCTATTTAAAAAAATTTAAAACTTGCTTTATTAATTAATAATTAATTATTAAAAAACTGTTTTATACAAAGTAGCATGTTATTTACGTTTGGCCTCCTTAAACAAACAATCCTTTGAAATACAATTGTTAAAATATATTAACTATATAAGAATTTATGGCCAAAAAACTAACTTTCTTTTTAACGTTAATTTATCATTTTTTTTTTTTTTTTTTTTTTTTTGGACTCTAAATCTAAATAAGGTATAATATTAAGTAGTTACGCTTGAACTTTTGTAAAGTTTTGTTAAGTTTTAATATGTAAATGACCCCTTATAATAAAAAAAAAAATTATTTGCAATTAATAAAGACCTTCCACAATTTACAACAGTACTTGAGTTTTGTTAATTCATCAATTAGAATACAAAATATAGCCATCGTTTGGATTTTTTTTTTTTATTTTTTTTTTTTTTTTGCGTACCATACATGAGAAAATTTTTGCAATGTTTTACCAAGTGAGAGGCGATTTGGTATGGTGTCTGAACCCACTTCCCCATTATAAAAAGCAATTTCACTCACTTTAAATAAAGTGCAATCATAAAATATTGTCGCATGGTGCACTAGCATATGTCAACTGGGTGATAGGAAAATAATAACACCCATAAAAACAAAGTTTTTAATATAAATACTTTATATGTATAGCCAAATTTTTTTAAGTACAATTGCAACTTATTGATCTCAGATCGAGTTTTCAAAGTGTTTGTAATCAATTCCGAACTTTTTACTAACCCATTTCCTCCCCCCCCCCCCCCCATCTCAACAAAAAAAAATAAACTTTATTTAATATATTTTAATCTACAGCGATCTATGAAAGTTGACAAATCTGAGATAAGGCAATATAAACACTTATTCATTCTCTTTAAAACAATTTTGTCAACAGGTAAGAGTTTCAACAAGGATAGGTTAAAATTATTTCTCTTATAGCGTTGCTACGCAACACAAAGTTAAATTGACTGGACTTCATTGCATAATCAATTTATGCATTCACGTTCAATTATCTTTTATTTATTTTGATTAAAACAATTTTGGCGACAGGAAAGAGTTTCAACATTGATTGTTTAAATGGGATTAGTTAGTATTCCAGTGCGATTATAGAAGCGTGTCTAAGAGTGACCTTATAGTGAGAGTGACAGCTCTTAAAATTTGATAGAATGCATGGCCATCGACATCGAATCTATCTGCCAAGTTTCCGCCCTATTGGCAAGTGAGTTAAGGGGACTGTTAAGTCAAATATAAAAATTCTTAAATTTTTGTCTAAAATTCATGAAATTTTTTGTGCAGTTCAATAGCAATTAGATGAAACACAATCTAAAATTTCAAAAATTTATATTGATTTTTTTTTCAAGAAACTAAATTTTTATTGAAAAATTTAGCGTTTTTTCCGTAATTTTAAAAACGCTCCTTGCGATTCAAATTTTTTGCAATCTGTCTCAATTTTTTTGTACAAGCTAATCGTATATATATTGACATAATTGTGCATGGATTTTGAATTTGACTCATTGGTTAATTATTTAAAAGTAAAACTTTGGTACAATGGCAAAAAAAGTAAACTTTTTAAATAGAAGCATTACGAAAATTGCTGTAAAACAATAAAAAAATACCAGATTCCAAAATCCATGCACAATTGTGTTCAAAATAGTATAGTAAACAATATCTCCAAATTAAAACAAAAATACATCAACTTTTGAATCGCAAGGAACAAATCGAATACCCTAAAAATCTTAAAATACACATGAAGATAAAAATGCAATTTAAGAAGTTGAAATACATACGATTTCTGATATGCGCGCTTACAAAAACTCAAATAATATTCTTAGTTCTTCTCGGATCAGCAAAAGTAAGGTAAGTACTGAAAGCTAGAATTGAAGGCTATATATTTCCACTATAATATAAAAATAGAAAATTTTGAAATGTTTGCCTTAACAGTCCCCTTAATAAGACTTCCACAGATTTGCCCGGCAGTGACTTACACACACATTAAAATCGAAGTTAATATAAAGGATTTATAAAAAGAGGATCTGGAAGAGGGTGGAGAAATATAGTGTGCTGGACTTTTGAAGTATGTATAGTTATGCGGTGGTGTGTTATTACTGCTTACGATGGATAGGTTTTTGTCTTTCCTTTTCTATGAATTAATAAGGTTGAAATTAACGAAAGTTGGTAATCGCGTTCCCAGGCAGTGAATGTCACACGAAATAATTCTTTTAAGAGATCAGTAACGAGAAAAAATAAGCACGATAGATTCTTGTTACTGAATACGTACCGTATATCAAAATAACTTTTTAATTTTCACGAAATTAATCTAAACATTTGTATTAACAATTCATAAAAATAATGCTAATTAATGTACATTAATTTTAAACAATTAGTCCGAGAGGCGACTGCAATTTTTGGACCCCATCGAACATCATTCTGAATTTTTTATAGAAATTTGAAGATTACGAATCCACTGGTTTGCCATGGCAAAAAGGACCGAAACTGATCAAAAACCGACTTGAAATGTGTTGAACTAAAATCCGATTGCCAAATATGTCATAACTTGCCAAAAAGAGAACAAACTTTTTCGTCTGGCAACCCACTGCATTTTGATTTTCAATGAGAAAAAAGCGCAAACGATTTCTGATCTCTATCTCGGAAAACTTATATATTTTAAAAGTCAAAATGGCGACATCAGTAACGTAATGTTTATTGCCAGTTTGGTTCATTTGTGAAAGTTGCAAGTAAGCCATAGTCACACATCCGAATCGCCTGCAGCCTTCTTAATTGAAAATTAAAGAGTGAGGGTTACCAAATAAAGAAAAAAAATGCTCATTATTTGGCAAGTTATGGCGCATTTGGCAATTGGATTTAGTTCAACTTATTAAAAGTTGATTTTTGACCAGTTTCGGCCATTTTTGCCACGGCAGACCAGAACATTTGTAATCTTCTTACTTTTCTCCAATTTCTATAAAAAATTCATAATGATGTTCGACGGGGTCCAAAAATTGCAGTCACCTCTCAGTCTAAATCAGATGTGACATCATAATTCTCTCATTCTAGACACCTATAATTGTACACGCACATCATGTTATAACTTCACGATTAACCAAAGCAATATTTTATTTTAAATTTTCAAATGTTTCTACATATGGAATTGATTTTCTTTTCAATGTTTGGACTGTAAGGTACGTTATCTGGACCGCCACTTTCGGCGCGATTTCTAATTAAAATTGATTAAAAAAAGTTTAATTTTTGGCACGTTGTTATAAAATAGTTAATTATAGAATTAGTTGGCAAGGTAATACTTTTTCAAATGAAGTAAATTGCTTATTTGAAGAGTTCGGTAGCACGAGTCAAATAATTTCCGGAGTTTGAAAAAGCATTTTTCCACTTGTTGCATGCACAGTATTTTTAATAAGCACGCGCAAAAAATATTTTTAATACAGATATTTATTAATGCTGGCAACTCCAGTCAATGAATTTCTTCTAGACTAAACTTCAACTTAACTTGACGGCATTCCACTATAAGATGGCGCGGATCGAGGGTGTTGTATTGGGGAAAGCAGTTTTCTTAAGAGAAACGGTCGTAGCTGAATGGTGGGACTTGCGTACTTGTTAAAAAAGGCACAACAAAGTTAACATTTAACCCTTCCTCCCTGCTGAACATTAATGGTGTTATTTAAATATTAAAGAAATTTTTTGTTACAGTCTTGATTAAATTAATGTTAATTCAAGGTATTAATATTTTTAATAACATATGAGTTATTAAAAGATGAAATAGTTATACTTCGGATTTTTTTTTTTTTTTTTTTTTTTTTTTTTTTTTTTTTTTTTTTTTTTGCCCTTCTTGACGTAGAGAAGTTTCTTTTTGACGAAAGAGATTTAGTAGTATCGAGAATATATAGACAATTCTTATATTTGATATGATGCAGGGTAAGACTGATGTGTCAGATGGTTATCAGGCTCGCATGTAGAGATATATATTAGGAGAGGCTGGAGGTGCGTGTTGCGTACTTATAGGGAAATTTTTATTAATGTCTTTAATAAGTAATAAGTTAATAAAATATGGACATTTTACATTCCGTATATTTTTTTTCTTTTCTTTTTCTTTTTTTGACTTAGATGAAAAGAGATTTAATAGTATCGAGAATATATATATATATAGACACATCGTATATTAGATATGATAAAGGGTAAGACTGATGTGTCAGATGGTTGTCAGGCCCGGATGCATTTAAGCATAGTTCACATTATTTCAAACCATTAAAAAGAATAAGGGCACGCCATTGGCTGATTCTTTGTTTTCATGAAAGCCGCTAACACGTGACAATGTTTACAGTGCTAACACAGAGAATTTAAAGCCGTTTAAATTTATACTCGTTTCTATGTATTAAATCTTAACTTGTTTAGGAACTGATTTTAAAACTGAGAACGTTTTATAAATGATAATTTTTTCCGATTAATGTTTTATTCCAATTCAATCTAATTAACTGCTTTTAACAACAAAGTACAAATTTTGAATATTTATCAAGGAACATTTTGTAGCTGGAATAAATTTTTGAAACAACAACAACTTCAAGTTTGATATTTTCTTTTTTGTAAACATTTAGACCTAAAAATAAAAAATAAAAAATTCACGTGAATCAGGAACTCGAATACTATTTTTGAAAATATCAATTCTTATTAATTTATTAATAATAATTTGTTTGTTGCCATTATAAAGAAACTAAAATATTTCTGAATGAAGGGCCGCATCAATGCTCCCATGTGACAATGGTTACTGTATTGATACGAAGAATATTATTGTTTTCTATTATTCTATAAGTAAAGAGTTCGAAAGATGTTTTTGGATGATACTCAATCCTATATTTTAAATAGTGAATTTACGATCTGAATTTCTATATAAAACTAATTCATAGTCCAGATTTTTTGATAAAAAAGCATCTATAGCTATGATTAAAGCCTAGCTATAATTTAAATGTAAGCAACAAAATAAAATATAAACATAATATCATTTGTTTTTCTTTTTTGTCCATCCACAAAATAAAAAGAAACATAATATTTTTTGACTTAATGCGTTTTCCATGAACTTTAATTCTTACGAAACCGAAAGAATTCATAACTTTTCTAATTCCGCTTTTGTCCAGCGTAAAGTTTATTTTCATTAAAACAAATCGATTTGAATTCCTTGATATTTCTTTCTTGTTAAGATTATTTGGCACTGTTTCAAAGAAACTATGTTGACACACAAACTTCTTCCTGAAATTAAATTCATACATAATAAATCTCTATCAAATGAATAGTCACAATTAAATGTACATGTATAAATAAGGTGTGTGAGTGAGTGGGGAGGGGGGATGCTTGATTCTCCATTGAATAATGGAAAAATTCATTTTAATGAGCATAAAAAAAGGTTTCTTTAATAAAATTAACACCAATTTTTCAAAAATTGGGCTTTGTTAAATTCTTACAGATGGCGCCACGATTCAAATTTTTAATTCATTATTATTAAAAATTAGGTTCGTATTTATTGATACGCATAATACAGTTTTGAAATCACAAACTAATTGAGTGCGACTATACCACTATCACACTTCATTAAATATTATAAAAATCAGGAATAATTTACCAGCAAACAAAGTTTTCTCCTATTGACAAAAATTAAATTTCATTCGGTCGAAAGATTGCCAAAATCGTTCACCAAAATTTTCTTCATACAATGATTTGACATTGCTTTTAATGAAAATAATAACTTCATTTTTTTCTCTTTTTTTTATATTTACATTTTTAAACACAAAATTCAAGTTTGCTAGTCAACCCACACCCGGCATATTCTTGATTTTGACCTCAATTTTTTGTGAGCTTGGCTTCCAATTTTGTCAACGCCCTATTCTCCGTCTGACAGGAAAATTGACCAATGGCGCGCCCTTATTCTCTGTAAAGGTTTGAAATAAAGTGAACTATGCTTAAATGCGGCCCGGATCTAGAGATATATATTAGGAGAAGCTGGAGGTGCGTGTTGCGTACTTATGGGGAAATTTTTATTAATGTCTTTAATAAGTAATAAGTTAATAAAATATGGAAATTTTATATTCCGGATATTTTTTTCTTTTCTTTTTTTGACTTAGATGAAAAGAGATTTAATAGTATTCAGAATATCTATAGACACATCGTAAATTAGATATGATAAAGGGTAAGACTGATGTCCCAGATGACTGTCAGGCGCGGATCTAGAGAGGGTGCACGTAGCATACGTATGGGGAAAGACTGATGGGTCAGATGACTGTTAGACGTGGATTTAGAGGGGGGGGGGTGCGCGTTGCGTACATATAGGGAAAGCTTTTATTAATATCTTTAATAAGTAATAGGTTATTAAAATATGGAATTGTTAAATTTCGGACATTTGTTTTTCCCCCTTTCTGAACGTAGAGACGGATTTTTTTTTTTTTTTTTTTTTTTTTTTACGAAAGAGATTTAGTAGTATAGGGAATATATAGACACTTCGTATATTTGATATGATGCAGGGTAAGACTGGTGTGACAGATAATTGTCAGGAGCGGATCCAGAGATATATATTAGAGGACGCGGTGATGCGCGTTGCGTACGTATGGAGAAAGTTTTTATTCATATCTTTAATAAGTAATGGAGTCATTAAAATATGGAATATTTATATTCCGGATATTTGTTTTTCCTTTTGTGACGTAGATGAAAAGACATTTTATAGTATCGAGAATATATATTACGAGTGGGTTATAACACTTCATATCTGAAATGATGCGAAGCAAGTAGATGTATGGGTAAGATGATTGCCAGGCGCGGATCTAGAGATATATATTAGAGGACGCGGTGATGCGTGTTGCGTACATATGTAGAAAGTTTTTATTCATATCTTTAATAAGTAATGAGTCATTAAAATATGGAATATTTATATTCCGGATATTTATTTTTCTTTTTGAGACGTAGATGAAAAGACATTTAATAGTATCGAGAATATATAGATACGAGTGAGTTATAACACTTCATATCTGAAATGATGAGAAGCAAGTAGATGTATGTGTAAGATGATTGTTAGGGGAGGGACCTAGAGATATATAATAGGGGAGAGGGTGCGTATTGCGTACATATGGGGAAAGTTTTTATCAATATTTTTTATTATAATGAGTCATTAAAATATGGAAGTTTTATATTCCAGATTTTTTTTTTTTTTTTTTTTTTTGCGACGTTGGTAAAAAGACATTTTTAATAGTATCGAGAATATGTACAAATATGTGAGTTATAACACTTCGAATATCTGATACAAGCAAAACTAATGTATGTTTAAGATTATGTGCACACAATAACCAGGCAAGGATCTAAGGAGTTTTTTTTTAGAAGGAATAGTTGCTCACATGTAGCTTACATTATAAGTTAAGAAATGCAGATACACTAACTTTTACAAGCCTATCATGGATTTTAAAATAGATATTGCATAACGCCAATGGGATTCAATCGTGAGACAAATTGGATGCTAGGCATACTAATTGTCAAAAAAAGAAGAAGAAAAAAACTCCGAAATATAAAAACTCCATATTTTAAGAGGGTCCGGTACCGAAAATAAAAAAAAACTTTATTTATGTACATTTTTATGTAAAAAATTTATTTTATGTTTGAGATACTATTTATATATCTTTGAGAAAATGTTTTTTTAAATATTGTGTTTAGTTATTTAAAAAAAAATTAAAAACCATGAAAAATCCGTAATAATTGATGTTTGCGTATTTTGATATAAGTCAAGAAAAAATAAATTTTTTTTCTAAGTGAAAGCTTTCTGTAATACATAATTATATAAAGAAAATTTTGTCTTCACAGAATTTTAATAGGTGAATTAAAAAAAAATTTAAAAATTCTCAAAGTTAAAATATTGAAATTTTTGCTTTTTTTTATGTTATCTTTTACGCTAAATGTTATATTTTAAAACAGAATTAAAAATATAAAATTCTGTGAAGACAAAATATTTAAAACTATATAAATTAAATGCTCCAAAAATTTGAATAGCCAATTATTAATGGTTCTGGTGATATATCGATTTGAATATGCAACATCTGTGAAAAACACTAGTGCTCGAAAAACACACTTTAAGCAGACGCTTCAAGGTGTTACGCCCATTAGTGATGTTTAAATCACAGGTAATTTTGTGGCGTTCTAATCACCGGGGGAATAAGATAAAAACATAATTCTCTTCAGGAATGTATGAACTATTTTTTAAAATCAGAAAAAAAAATTTGGGATTTTTTAAGAAATTTCGGTACTGGACCCCCTTAATATGGGAGAATTTATTTATCCATATTTTAATAATTTTAGTAATATAATAACTCTATAATTTAAAGATATTAATAAAAACTCTCCCCATATGTACGCAACACGCACCCGCCTTTCCTAAAATATATCTCTAGATCCGCGCCTGTCAATCATCTGACACATTAATCAGTCTTATCCGGCATCATATCAAATATACGAAATGTTTATATATTCTCGATACTATTATATGTTATTTATCTACATCAAAAAGGGAAAAAAATTCGAAATATAAAAACTCCATAGTTTAATAACTCAATACTTATTAAAGATATTAATAAAATCTTTCCCCATATGAAAGTAACGCGCATTCCAGCGTCTCTCCTAATATATATCTCTAGATCCGAGCCTGACAATTATCTGACACATCAGTCTTACCCTACATCATGTCTAATATTCGAAGTGTCTATATATTCTCGATACTATTAAATCTCCTTCGTCAAAAAGAAATGTCTCTAAGTCAAAAAAGAGAGAAAAAATCCGAAATGTAACAATTCCATATTTTAATAACTTATTAAAGATATTAATATAAAATTTCCCCATTCGTACGCAACGCGAACCCCCCCCCCCCTTTATAGATCCGCGTCTGACAGTCATCTGACAAATCAGTCTTACCATTTTTCATATCTAATACACGATGTGTCTATATATTCTCGTTACTATAAAATGCCTTTTCATCTACATCAAAAACGAAAAAAAAATTCGAAGTATAAAATTCCATAATTTAATTACTCATTGGTAATAAAAAAATATTAATAAAACCTTTCCCCATATGTACGCAATACGCACCCCTCCCCTAATATATATCTCTAAATTCGCGCCTGACAATCATCTTACACATTCATCAACTTGCTTTGCATCATATCAGATTTATGAACTGTTATAACTCACTCATGTCTATATATTCTCGATACTATAAAATGTATTTTCAACTACATCAAAAAAGAAAAAAAAATCCCCGAAGTATAATGATTTCATATTTACTAAACCATATTCCATTAGTTATTAAAAATATTAATAAAAACTTGCCTCACATATAAGCAATACGCACATTAAGCATGCATTCAATGCACACCAATTTTTCTTTTAATTTGTATTTTTGTCAAATCAAAACTTTAACATTTTTACTACCAATTTTTTTGCTCACGCTCTATTTTACTACTAAGCGTGGGAAGGGTTGTCTCTTTTAATTTTGTTATAAGGGGACGGCATTTTACCTATTTTGGTAAATTAATTATTACGTTAAACGAACTTCTAGATGTTAGTAGAAGACATTTGCTATTAAAATACAAAAGAATTCGATGAAAATTGTTTAATGTTATTTAATGAATTTTGTTTAAATGTTATTAATACTCAATAAATACAAATACGATGTCAATACCAGCTCAACACAAATAAATTTTTTGACGTCAACACAAAATGTAAACAAAAACAGGATGAATATCAAACGTAGAAAAACAAAACAATGCCTATAAAAATAATGCTTTAAAACCTCACATGAGCAGAATCTGTTAAGGCAGATTGGCACCAATGTCATTTGCACCTTTTCCTCATAGATGGCACTGATTTTCACTTGGGCGATTAACATCATGGTATGGTAAACCCCCCCACCCCGAAGCGGTTTGTTTCCCCTATTTCCATCAAGTGTCCGAATGGTGAGGGGAAGGAGGATCACTTCCCCTTTCTAAGAAATAGTGTGGGGAAATAGGGGTCGACCCTAACCAGTGTTTATTTTTATTTTTTTTCTCATGGACTTTCACAGAGAATTCGTATTTCGTTTGTTTGGAATGGCATGATGTAGTTATAGTGGTTGACTGCATTGAAACTTGTCTTCCTTAGGTAAACATCAGTTCGTTTTCCAAGATTGAATAATTTAGAAGAAATATACTAATCTATATTTAAGGAAATTAGTGAAATAAATAATCAAAGTTGACTATTAATTAGTAAACTTTAATTTTAAGCGAATATAGATGCAGCCCGGCTGTACTTGCTGCACCCCACGATTCGCCACTGTTGTAGAGAATATTCCTGGCTTTTCAATTATTATTCCTAGGATGGGTTTGAAAAACGTGCATTTGTTGTTCGTTAAATTTATTTGCATTCAAACACATCGAAATAAATTTTCAATATACATTTTGTTAAATGCATATTTTATAAGTATTATACATAGACAATTCTCCACGGGGCATTTTGACTCTTTTTTTTTTCTCTTGTTAGTTAACAGATTAGAATCATAAAATTATGATGAATCTAGTAGTTTTTACATTATATTAGTTGGTGGCAAAGTTATATGGAAAAATAATTATTTTGATTGTGTGAAATATTTCTTTATAACCACTGACGCACACGACATTTTCGTTCATCAGTGGGTTATAAATATATATTTGAAAAAGTAAGAATAATTATAATTCCTTGTAATTTTGTAACCAACTTAATCTATAATAGTAAAACATAGTTTATGTGTCTGTCTGTTCAGAGTGGCCACAGAACTGGGAAAACCTGGAAATCAGGGAAATGTCAGGGAGTTTTCTGATTCTGTAAAAAATCAGGGAAATGTCAGGGAACTTTTTTAAATTTCATGAAAATCAGGGAAATTTTGTATCGTTTAAGGTACGTTCATCCATATTTTGGCACTATTTACCCGAAGATTTGTGGTGATAAGACATTAGAAGTTTAATGTTACGGAATAATTTAAACTTTTCATTACCAGCAAAACTATTTTTAAAAAATTTGCATCGTATCTCTTTAGTATTCATGTTCTATTTTATCAGGGTGTCTAGACATCTGGAAAACCGAAGAAAATTGGGGAAATTTGAAAAAAAGTTTGCCCTAAAATCAGGGAATTTTTTAGAAATCTGTCAGGGAATTATCAGGGAACTTTTTTCCTGGTATTTTGTGGCCTCCCTACCCTGCTGTTGATCTATAGAAATCTACTTAAAATAGGTTAAGATCTCAGAAATTTCCAACATTAATAGTTTAGACTTCAAATTGTACCTTTGACAAGTAGAATGTTAAAAATTTACTTAATGTTTTTATAACATAAGTAGTCTCCGCAGCACGATTCCGCCTTACAGCTAGAATTATATTAAACAAAAACACAACTCCTAGACGGCTCTAAATATTGTGATATGTCCTTAGCTCATGAATAGTGAAAGGAAACTTTGACTTGCTATCATCTATAATCGAGCCGAAACTTAGCAGATAAATTCGTTGTGGATGACAATGTATTCAATCAAGTTTTGAGGGTAAAAAAAGTTAGTAAACAGTTTGGAATACATGTTTTCTTCGTAGTGGTGAAGTGGTTTTTAACACTACGAAAACTCGATTGAGCGTAATAAGTTGTGATTTCACATAAAAATTGGCAATGCGTATAAAGAATTTATTTTACATTTGAACACATGTAACGAATATATTTAATGATATAATAAATGGTACAAACAGAAAAATACGTTAGCATACAATGCATACAAAGGATTTATAATAAAATTTTTGCTTTTTATAAATAATAATAAAACAAGTTGTCAGTGTGTCTATGGATCTATAGAAAGCTACTTAAAATTGGAGTAGAGCTCTGAAATTTTCAACATAAGTAGTTTTGTCCTTCTATTTGTACCTATGACATGCAGAATGTTAAAATTTTAGTTAGTTCTTTTTTAATTTTTTTTTTAATTATTATCATTATTATTATTATTACTACTTTTTTTTTTTTTTAGAAAATGATTTCAAATAAAGCACAGCTGTGAAGCATATGAGCATATATACAGCTATGAAATTTTCAACAAAAGTAGTTTTAGCCTTCTAATTGGACTTTTAACAAACAGAATTTTAAAATTTTGATAAGTTTTTTAATTAATTAATAAATATTGCACAAAACGATTTCTAATAGGGCTACAGCTCTAAAACAATAATATACTCATAAAAACAATTAAACGAATTTTTTACGTTACTATTGAAATTACTAAAAAAATACATTTGCATACAGGGGAAAACATTTAAGGACATTTAAATTTTTAACCGTAACCCCCCCCCCCCCCCCCGTGTTCCATATATGTTTCGTCCAATTCTTGAGACAGTTAAGAAATTTTAATTTTCTCAGTTTCATAAGACAACGATAAAAGAAATTTCTTCAATCAATTTCAGTTATCAAAAATAATAAGATTCATATTTAATCTTGTAGTTATTTCATTTCGGGGAGGTCCAAGTCACTAAAAATGACAACCGCTCACCTCACTCTGAATTTTTTTTACTAATACATTAATTTCTTCATCAGTATCAAAATCAGTTATAATCTTTTGCTATATTTTTTTCTTTTTTGAGTTATTAATAAAAGTCTGTGGTACACACTATTTTAAGACAGTATCAAGTGTTCATAAAGCTCTTTCATTTCGTAACGATAAACGTAAAAAAAGTTAAATGATCATTAAAAATTTGCATCAACAGTAAATTATAAATATATCGCGTTTTAACTCTCTGTTAGTTTGCGCGGTTGACAAATGTCCCCTACAATCAATTTATAAATCTATTGATAAATTGATTGTAGGGCAGCACATAATCAAAGCATTCGTCCAATTTTTTTTCAAGTTATTTCAAAAATATTTTTTAATTCTTACTTTTTTCTGCTCATTAATGTTGTGTTTTTAATTAAAATACCACTTACTTTGATATTTGGTCACGAATTGAATGGTATGCACGAAAATTTGAATTTGGGGGAAATTTGTCCCCCACGCGACTAACCGCAAGACAAAAGATTGCGCGTCTAACCAAGGGTTAATTTGGAAAAAAAAATATTCATTATAATATTCTGCTCTCTCTCCTCTCTAGAGAGAGAGAGAGAGATCTTGTATCTTTCTTAGTCATCATATGAGCAATTTGTGTTTTGTATTGTAACTTGAAATTTAATACATAAAAACAAAAGCTTTCACTCAATTCTGTTCATTTCTATACGTCTGGGAATGTGCCACATTGCGGCATCACGGGTAGTCCTAATTAACAGTAATGCCGCAGTGGCTCATGCAAAATGTGTGAATTTATTCATTGGTGAGGGACAAGGCCGCAGACAGGAGGGTTCCCCCCCCCCCCCCGCGAAATTGTGGGAAATCTTATTTTTCCACTTCCCCTTCTTTTTTATTTGTGTAACTTGTTATGAGTATGTAATCAAATCTTCGACCATAACCTCCTTCCCCCCCCCCCCCGAAAAGAAAACCTGACTGCTAGCTTGGTGAGAGAAGGCAACGCGCATTGGTAAAGCGCCCTCTCGAATGTTGGTACACCGCCCTCAGAGGTGACCCAGGCCGACCCTGTCTCTATGTCAGGAGAGATATTGTTCAGCGCCCCTCTCAAGCTAATAAACATGAAGTTGTGGACTTTACAATACTTGGAAGTCACATCTTTATGAAAAAGATATCACATTTATAACATAGACTTCTACTGCATGAAGTAAACTTGATTGAAAGAAGCATTTAATTATATATTTTTTTTACTTTTAAAAATTTATAATTAAAATTTTGTCTAATATTCGTTTTACGGAATCTAATATTCGTATATGGGAAATCTTAAATTATCTTTTTTGGCAATGCAATTCATAAAGAATTTGATTTCAGGATCAATTAGATTTTTGTCCCGCGGGGGGGTCCAATAGACCCCATTGTAATATATATTCCCATAGAAACACACCAGCGCGTGATCTCGAGGGTTAAGATGTAAATAAAATGTAGAACTTATTTTTCTGTCTTCAATATTGAAAATATACTATAAAAATCCTTCGATCTTTTAAAATATTTTAAATAATATTGTTACTATTTACATTTGAACTACTAAATTAATTTCAATTTTAAATGAGTAGTTAATTATTAGTGCTAAAAATTGCAATTAATATTAGTGTTTATTTATAACAGAACAGTAAGTAAATTGTGCTTAAGTTTCATCTATATCAGAATAAATAAAATTAAAGTATAAAATATAAATTAGCAATTATAAAGGTATATATTCGTAATTATCAAGGTAGAAAGTTTTTACATAAAGGTTACAAATTCACTCTGGTTAAAAATAAATATTTGTTAAATAATTAAAAAGGACTCATTTTATAACAATCTCAAATTTTTAACATAACATACTCTTAATGACCAATTAAAAAATCATACATCTTTAAATTGTTATACTTTCTGTAGGAAAAGTTATTTATCAAAATTGTGCGAAGCAAAGTAATAACATATACAAAGTCTTTATTCAATTGAAATTTTGTTTCAATATGAATAGAATGAAGTAGTAAACATGATTGTATTTTTAAGATATTTTTTTTTATGATTTTATAGAGGATAATGTCCTAATATGTGCTTGTAGAGTGTAGGAATTTGAAAGATCACTTTTCTTCTGACAGGAAATATTGCCGTATGTTTAATGTAAAAGAACACCAATACGTTCTGATAACAGAAAATGTAAACAATAATATTGTTCCGTTGCGAAATTATTTGCTGTTTCTATTTTTAGTTATGTTTACTACTTAATTATGTTTTGGTAGCCGGCCAGATAAAAGATGCGGCTATCTTTTTAAAATCAAGCAGTATTATATCTTCAAAACATCACATTAAAAAACAATGTGCTACTATAACAAGTACTAATGGCGATTGCTGCCTGTTGTCAGATCCCGTTCGTGACATTTCCAGAAGGTAGGATCGGGCCCGGTGAAAAACGTTAGAAACGTGAAATGCGCTCTCGACTAGGTTTCTGCCCCTCCCCGGGCAATAAAATGCAATTAACTTCTTGTCAGTGTGACCTTTGGGGTCAAATGGGGACCATCTCTTCACTATGTACCCCTTTTGCTGACCATGTAAATCAACCACTGCTGTCCACAAAAGCCAATTGTCAAGAGCTTCACGCTTCAGACAATTGCCACAGGGTGGGTAAGGGCGTCTTGGGACTTGTGTTTCTTGACTTATCCTCCTATAGGGTTGCTATATTCTGAACAACGATCTTCGTTTTGCCATGGAAAAACCCAAGAATCTAACTAAATATAGGTTTGATCAAAGAAATATTGTTAAGATATGTTTAAATAGTAATAGATGAATTTATTAACACTAAAGAATTGGGAATAATTAGCCCAAAATTAAGGAATTAGTCGAAAATAAACCACTTCTGAAGTGATCCAGGAGATAATGGTGCTAGTGACGCCATCTGGTTATAGCTAGGGAACTAAATGAGCAAAAAATATCAAAGTTTAAAATTAAATTTAAAAAAATTGAAAATGAATATCAATAAATAAATTACGTAGCATAAAAGAACGAAGTAATATATATTATAGAAAAAAATAGGGTAAAGATCTGTGCGATAGGAAATTCTGTGGAATGATTTTGGTGGAGTGCTAATAAACAAAATGAATAAAAAATGCGAAAGTTTAAAATTAAATTAAAAAAAATGGAAAACAAATATCACAAAAAAAATTACGTAGCGTAAGAGAAACAAGTCATATCTATTATAGAAAAAAATATGGAAAAGATCCGAGCAATAGCAAATTCGATAGAGTGATTTTTAAATTTAACATTAGGAGCATAGGCCAAGGAATGACTGCCGATCACTCTTAACGGTATCGCGATTGTGAGTAATTATTTTGAAATATTACAATAACATTCGAACCGCTTAACGGACAGACAATTCTAATTCATAAAAAAATTATCAAAAAAATAAGAGGGATACATTAAAATAACTTTTGTTTTTATTCAGATGCATTTAAAAAGTATCGTTGCCATTCCAAGAATATTTTTCATGCCATTAAATTTTAATAAAAGCAACTTTTAATCGAATTTTAAAGTTATACTCTAATATCTCAATATACTAAAGCTTCTATGTACCAAATTTCATTCCTCTTGGTATAAAACTGTGTATTTGTATAAGGTTAAGACGTACAGACACTGAACTTTATACATATAGATTAGAGATAGTTTCGGTAACAAACGGCCATAGACAGTTGCCCAAAGTGCCACCAACACCAGGCCTCAGTTAAACACATTCTGGACTGTTTGGGTCTCCTCCTTTGGGAGGAAATTTTTTCATCTCCCCTTTTCATCATAATTGACTTTTCGTAGGGTCAGAGGATTCCTTGACCTGGTCTGACTTGGTCAGATTGGGCTGGAGATTAGAAACAAAAACAACAACACGTTTTTCTTAACAGGATATTCATTACTAATATTTTTTTTAAAAATTGCTGATGAGTTATGACATTAATAGTAACTGACCTATGACGTCACAAGCATAATTCTCATCATGGCATATTTTCAGAATTTCTATAGCTATGAGTAATAACCAAAAGTTCTTCAATGAAGAGATTAAAATAATTTACAAATCTAAATTGTAAACAAAATTACTGAAAGATCTTCATGGCTCATAACAGCTGGACGTCTGTTACGTCACATACACAATCCTTTCAGGTTACAGTCTTGCTTCATTTTTATTTTTAACCACTTTAACTGCAACTGCATTTTCTTTCTAGAAAAACAACATTAGCCTAACGAATTGTGTGATTTTGTTTGGTGTATGTACAGTTCAATAATAATCTAAAATCATCCGAAAACCAATAATTTATATTTTAAATTTAAACATTTGTCTTATAATATCCTTTACTCTATTTTTAGGAGACATTTGTATCTTATCACAATGTCTGACGTTGAAGTGTAAGTATAGTTTTTAAAAGTCTTGTTTTTCTAAAATGCTTTAGTTCGATTTTATGTAAATTCTCTCTTGATTTTTGTCACAAACTATTCTTTTATCAACAATTTTCCATTTTGTTTTAAAAACAAACTATTACAAACAAACTGTTACTATTTTCAGTGAAACCACCGGTGCTGGCGGAGAAATGGACGTCTTTACGGCTCTCCAAGAAGTACTAAAGACATCTCTAACCCATGGAAAACTATCCAGGGGTCTACACGAGGCTGCCAAGTGCCTAGATAAAAGACAAGCATTATTGGCAGTTTTGGCAACGAACGTAGATGAACCTCTTTACGTCAAATTGGTAGAAGCACTCTGTGCTGAACATCAGATCAACCTTTTAAAGGCAAGTCAACTCACTTTTCTAACTCTTCCTGGTAAATTCCTAGTTCACGTTTATGGGTTGGCGCACTTTTGAAAAGTTGGCGACAAAGCCAGAATGTCGCCAATTCGGAATTCCAATATGAAAAATTGAGAAACGAACCAGCTCCATGATTTGTAGTATAGGAAGGTTAAAGCCAAAGCGCGTCAATAAAAAAAATGGGGTTGCCAAATTTAGAACTATCGCCTGTAAAACCGCGCCAAATCGGCTTGGCGATATTTTAACGTCAACTAGGAGTAGACCACCGTAAAAAAGTTGCTTTGGCAACAGTTTAGCGGTAAGCATCAAGTCATTTCGGCGGTAGCGATATTTTCGCGCCAAGCGTGTAACGTATACTAGGATTTTACCGGATTTGTGTAATCGAGGTTTGACTATAATTATGTGGCTGAAAATAATTAACTCTGTGATAGAAATCTCGGGGGAATTATTTTTCTGAAAATGAATTTGAGCCCTGACTTAGTACAAAACTGTGAGTAATAATAGCATCATAAAACTCAATATAACAACCAGATTAGAGTTCCTGTAAAAGTCCTGAGACATTATTTTTAAGACTGCTGCGAAATCAAGATTCTGAGTCAACATTGTTGTGGAAGTTTTTTATCTATGGCTGTTGCTTGTTATGTCTGAAGGCCTTAACTCTTTAATCCCCGTGGGTGGCCAACGTTTCTTTTCACTCACCTCTCCTACCCCCTTTCTTGAGTGGACCCTCCGATACCATTAACGGTTCACTACAATGGGGCTAGAGAACTCTCTTCACAGGGGGAGAAGGGGGGGTATTTTTATTTTTGCATCGTCACAGAAGGGTGGGTAAAACAGGTAGTTTTCATTCTTATCTTTGGAAGCCTTTCATTTCACAGCTTCATGTCCGAAACACAAATACTCTTTACTACTAAAGAAAACAAACAAAACGCCTTAAGGATTTACTAGTTGTCAACCTCTGCCTGGAAACCATATAAGGAAGAGAGATAAATTAACCTTAGCTTAGCAGGGGGTCGATTGCCCTTCTCTCGAAATGCTGCACTTGGAGACGTGAAAATGGTGTTTTTCTTCTTGGCGGGAACCCAGTCCCTAAAGGATATTCCAGAAAACTGCTTTGGGAACTAAAGAGTTAATGTACTGTCGTTTATTGAACGAAGGACAAAAGTAAAATATTTTCTAAGACTGTGTAAGTGTGGGTACTTTTCTATTTTGCTGGCGCAGACGATAAAGTCTCGAAAAATTATACTACAGACGTCAAACGGAATATCCCGACTGGTAACTTTTTACCGCCACATTTTTTAAATAAGTGTTTGTATGCTGTGTGTTGTCACCCATAAAGTCTTCTTGGCTAGATTTGTGCTGCAAAATGGAAAAGTACCTTGTATTGTTATTGCTTAGTTTTGCTGTATACACCTTTGGGAGTATGCACGATTTTTTGGGTTCCTAATAAATTGTTGACTTTGCGACAAACAAAAAAACCATTTTTGGCCTAGGCTAAATATCAAATAAAAGTACCAAGTCGTCTTGTAGACAAAAAAATTTATCTATACTTGTTGAAATAATTTAACATTAGTTCTACTGTGTACATATATGACAGCATCCATTTTCATAATTCTGATCCAATAGAGAGTGAGTTATGACATTCCCCATTTAGATGAAAGAATGAAGCCTTTTGAGCCCTTGGGTGGTTGGTGGAAACCGTAATGATTAAGTCGATGTGTAATAACATACATTTTCTACGTTTTACCCTTGTTGGCATTCAAGTTAACCTTATCCTTAGTTTCCCTTAGCCATGGTTTGTATGTTTTTAAAAAACCTTAAAAAGTGCTTGAAAAAAAAAACTTTCATTTTCAAGTACTTTTAAAATGTGTTTAAAGTGCTTGAATTTCATTTTATTTTCTAAAAATATAATATTCCCTTGAAATATTTTGGTTAAAAAAAATCCGCAAAATCCTTCGAATTTAGTTACGCCAGTGAGCGACCAGGAAACAGCGAATACATACAAGATAGTGAGGTAATGAAGAGGGTATGTATCATAAGCAGGGTTCGTACGCCTTAAAAATAATCATTGAAGGGTAAAAAGATTAGTAAAACCTTAAAACGTAGCAATTTTTTTTACTCTGTAAAACTCTCTGAATCTGAAATTCTTCATAGTCTACTGTGCATGCGCTTCGTCACTACAACCTCAAAGGAAAACCCTCGGGTAATCCCAAAATACACCATTATTCTAGACAACCAGACGCTTAAAGGGTACACTATATTATAAGGTGTAATTTTTTTTCCCGTTAACCTGTCTTTTAATATAGAATGTGCTTTACGGTCACAGCTTTTTATTTGTCGATTTTGGATAACTCGGCACCAGTGTGGTTCCATTCTAACTTGGAATCCATTTTTGAAAATCTGTAGTTTGATGTTGATTCAACTTGGCAGCAAAATTGCCACACACAAAAAAGTGAGTACCGTAAAACACTTTCTACTAACCTCTGGAACATGCTCCAGCAGATATATATTTTTCTAAAAAGTCTGGTTTATTTAGAATTCTAATCCAAAAGAATTATACACATCTTGGATCTATTTATTTTTGCATCATCTTAAATTTTAAATCAATATGTATTAAATAGGCAATAATTCGTATCAGTATAATAATAAAAACAAAATGTAGTGAGTTCAAGTTGCTGGCTGTTGCCACATATATTAGTTAAATTTCAAAAGATATGGCGTGATTGGCTGGATTACTGAAATTGAAAATTCATGCATAAAGCACATTTAGAAAATTTGTGATTGAATATTTAAAGTCGTTGCCATTCTGGTTCCAGCAATTATTTAATTATATCTACTAATTTTAATTAGGACAATATTGATGAATTCTAATCATATTTCTACTCAGTGATGACAAACAGGCTCCCTCTACTGAGTGATAATGAGGAACTGCTTTTCTGATTACCAGCAATTACATAATTATGTCTACTAATTTCAACTAGTGCAATATTGATATCATATTTCTGCTAAGTGATGATAAACAGGCTCCCTCTACTGAGTGATAGTGAGGAACTGCTTTTCTGATCAGCAATTATATGCATTAGGATTATCAGCAATTATATGCATTCTGTGTCTACTAATTTCAACTAGTGCAATATTGATATAATATTTCTGCTAAGTGATGATAAACAGGCTCCCTCTACTGAATGATAATGAGGAACTGCTTTTCTGATTACCAGCAATTAATTATGTCTTCTAATTTCAACTAGTTCAATATTGATGAATTTAAACATATTTCTGCTCAGTGATGAAAAACAGGCTCCCTCTACTGAGTGATAATGAGGAACTGCTTTTCTGATTACCAGCAATTACTTAATTATGTCTTCTAATTTCAACTAGTGCAATTCTAAACATATTTCTGCTCAGTGATGAAAAACAGGCTCCCTCTACTGAGTGATAATGAGGAACTGCTTTTCTGATCACCAGCAATTCCTTAATTCAGGGTTCCCACGGTCCTGGAAAGTCCTTGAATTTTTTTTGATGAAATTTGGTCCTTGAAAGTCCTTGAAAAACGGATAAGGTTCTTGAAAGTCCTTGAATTTTTTAAGTGACTAATGACAGTGGTGTAGCGTAAAATAAAAAAATGTGGGAATGCTATGTTGCGTCGTTACAAACGTATATATTTTTTCTGTGTGTGTGGGGGGGGGGGGGAGAGTGAAAATGACAACTTTAAATAGTTTTGTTAATATTACTATAATAATCTCAAAATAGCTCATGAATTAAAAAAAAAAAAAAAAATTAAAAATTGCGTGTTTCGACTTATTCTTTTATTCAAATAATTTTATTAAACTAATAAGTTATATGGATTTTTAAATAATTTGCTTTGCACAACCCATTTTAAAAGATTGTTTAACACTTTATAAAGGATTATAACGCATTTTCAAACATATTATTGACACAAATTTTTTAAACATTTTTTACAACAATTTTCCAAAATGTCAGAGATGCCTTACATGCAATGGGTTCGGATAAATTCCCAGATTCTGTAGCTCCTCGAAT
Organism: Linyphia triangularis; assembly: GCA_963978545.1. Taxonomy (NCBI): domain Eukaryota; kingdom Metazoa; phylum Arthropoda; class Arachnida; order Araneae; family Linyphiidae; genus Linyphia; species Linyphia triangularis. Next base: position 91,460,612 of record OZ021727.1, read on the forward strand.
TCTGTTTTCAAAATGAATGAAAAAGATTGGGATTGTTGCAGAAGTTGATTGAAAAGTTTTATGGCTTTTCTCCTTCTCATAAAGAAAATGTAGAGAAGTTCATCTTGCTTGATAGATCCTTCCTTTCCTTTTCCAAATTTGCTCCATTAATAAAATAATTGGAAAATTCAAATCCAACTGTCGATTTAAATTTCTTGATAAAATATTAATTTGTGTGCCATCTCAATCATCTCTAATTTTAAGCGGGATATTTCCCATGTAGACTCATTACTTGCCAGATTTGCTTGGGCTGCTTTTTTATCCAGTTCGATTTTGTCATTTCAACAGTGGTGACGATTAGGTGACAATAATAGTCAAAAATGGGTATAAATCGGAGGAGAAAGCAAACTGCAAAATATATATGATATGGCCATCAAAATCACTAGATTTTAAAAATGATCGGAGAAATTTCCTTCCTTTATTGCCGCCACTGTATGATTTTTTTTTAAGAACTGCTGCTACATTTTTGGAATAAATTCTGTAATAACTGTAAATGTAAAACTTTCCCATTCTCAAATCGAAAAGCAATTCAATTTTGCATTTTAAAGTAGTACATCGGAATTGCTTTCCTACTTCTTCGCAGCCCAATTTCGATGTATTCCCATTTGGGGGGGGGGGGGAATTAGATGAGGGAACGTCATTCCGAGTACTATAAATGTAAAGGATCGCCGTTGCCTCGTGTTTCCACTCCACTACATCCCTGCCCACCGAAAATCTCCGTTTGGTAATTTTACATCTGATGTAGTATTTAAAATTATGGTCCTTAAATTTTTCTAAAAAGGTCCTTGAATTTTCTTAAAAAGGTCCTTGAAAGTCCTTGAATTTTTTTCTTTAATAAGAGTGGGAACCCTGTTAATTATGTCTTCTAATTTCAACTAGTGCAATTCTAAACATATTTCTGCTCAGTGATGAAAAACAGGCTCCCTCTACTGAGTGATAATGAGGAACTGCTTTTCTGATCACCAGCAATTACTTAATTATGTCTTCTAATTTCAACTAGTGCAATTCTAAACATATTTCTGCTCAGTGATGAAAAACAGGCTCCCTCTACTGAGTGATAATGAGGAACTGCTTTTCTGATTACCAGCAATTACTTAATTATGTCTTCTAATTTCAACTAGTGCAATTCTAAACATATTTCTGCTCAGTGATGAAAAACAGGCTCCCTCTACTGAGTGATAATGAGGAACTGCTTTTCTGATCACCAGCAATTACTTAATTATGTCTTCTAATTTCAACTAGTGCAATTCTAAACATATTTCTGCTCAGTGATGAAAAACAGGCTCCCTCTACTGAGTGATAATGAGGAACTGCTTTTCTGATCACCAGCAATTACTTAATTATGTCTTCTAATTTCAACTAGTGCAATTCTAAACATATTTCTGCTCAGTGATGAAAAACAGGCTCCCTCTACTGAGTGATAATGAGGAACTGCTTTTCTGATTACCAGCAATTACTTAATTATGTCTTCTAATTTCAACTAGTGCAATTCTAAACATATTTCTGCTCAGTGATGAAAAACAGGCTCCCTCTACTGAGTGATAATGAGGAACTGCTTTTCTGATCACCAGCAATTACTTAATTATGTCTTCTAATTTCAACTAGTGCAATTCTAAACATATTTCTGCTCAGTGATGAAAAACAGGCTCCCTCTACTGAGTGATAATGAGGAACTGCTTTTCTGATCACCAGCAATTACTTAATTATGTCTTCTAATTTCAACTAGTGCAATTCTAAACATATTTCTGCTCAGTGATGAAAAACAGGCTCCCTCTACTGAGTGATAATGAGGAACTGCTTTTCTGATCACCAGCAATTACTTAATTATGTCTTCTAATTTCAACTAGTGCAATTCTAAACATATTTCTGCTCAGTGATGAAAAACAGGCTCCCTCTACTGAGTGATAATGAGGAACTGCTTTTCTGATCACCAGCAATTACTTAATTATGTCTTCTAATTTCAACTAGTGCAATTCTAAACATATTTCTGCTCAGTGATGAAAAACAGGCTCCCTCTACTGAGTGATAATGAGGAACTGCTTTTCTGATCACCAGCAATTACTTAATTATGTCTTCTAATTTCAACTAGTGCAATTCTAAACATATTTCTGCTCAGTGATGAAAAACAGGCTCCCTCTACTGAGTGATAATGAGGAACTGCTTTTCTGATCACCAGCAATTACTTAATTATGTCTTCTAATTTCAACTAGTGCAATTCTAAACATATTTCTGCTCAGTGATGAAAAACAGGCTCCCTCTACTGAGTGATAATGAGGAACTGCTTTTCTGATCACCAGCAATTACTTAATTATGTCTTCTAATTTTAACTAGTGCAATTCTAAACATATTTCTGCTCAGTGATGAAAAACAGGCTCCCTCTACTGAGTGATAATGAGGAACTGCTTTTCTGATTACCATCAATTACTTAATTATGTTTTCTAATTTCAACTAGTGCAATATTGATGAAAGGCTCCCTCTACTGAGTGATAGTGAGGAACTGCTTTTCTGATTTCTAGCAATTATAAGCATTATGACTTCTCTGTTTACTAATTTTAGTTATTGCAATATTGATGAATTCAAACATATTACTGCTCAGTGATGATAAACAGGCTCCCTCTACTGAATGATAATGAGGAACTGCTTTTCTGATTACCAGCAATTATGTAATTATGTGTAATAATTTCTACTAGTGCAATATTGATTAATTCTAAACATATTTCTGCTCAGTGATGAAAAACAGGCTCCCTCTACTGAGTGATAATGAGGAATTGCTTTTCTGATTTCATTATTATATACCTTAAAAGTTCTGTACCTATTAATTTTTCTAGCGGAATGTGCATTGATAGAAAACATGCTTTTGATGTTAGCAGTAGTTTAATGTTGATCTAATACAGACATTAATACAGCTGATTGATAAAAATATGACTCCCTCTACCGTGTTAGAAGAAGGAATTGTTTTTTCAATCATTTTCATATCTGTATTTATTATAAGTTCAGAACCTATTGATTTTTATCCGTTGCCGCATTTTTGAAAGTTTAGACCTTCTTGAATATAGTTTTACCTTATGTAAAGTTTGTAAGAAATGTGATGCAAAATATATTTTATATTGAATGTCCCTGTTTTATATTGCTTCTATGTTATATCGGTACAATTTGTTTTCATGAATGCTTGGTTATCTGAACAAATTGGTTACTGAAATTTTCTATATTATCTGTGCATGGTTAGGTCAAATCAATAAGTTATTATTAACGTGTTGGTTTTCACTACAAATATTTTTAATAAGCATCTTCAGGAGTCGCAGACGTCCTATAAATCCTATATTTTTTTAAAAATTGGCAAAAACGTCCTATATTTTACAATTGTCCTATAAATCCTATATTTCTATATTGATTCGATCTATATTTTCTTCGAATTCGTAATAACGGCGCCTTTCGTTGCCATTTTTTATATTTCGGATTCTTTGCCGCGATTGTAGGTAAAAACACCTGACAAAATCAATGCTTGTAACGGAGCGTTTTATCTCTTGTGACGTCACGTGCTGTATAACCTACAACTCCACTGGAACGGCGGGAGTTGTAAACATGTGAACTTTTTCATAGTACGCGGTCTTGAATTTCTGATTTGTTTTCTCCTCCAACGTAGTAAATTAATTGGATACAGAGAGAGAGATGCAGCAACATAACTGCCTCGGGAAAAACGGATGAAAACGACTTGTGATTAACTTGCAGGGCTACTAAAGGACATTTTGAGTGCTCAATCAATAATTGATGAAGGAAACAAAAGGGTTAAGAATTACTGTATGATGTCGGATGACGATTTTTTTATTCCAAATCCGATACGGATTCTGCGCCACGAATTGTTTAAACGGCACCTAATTAGGGCAACCATAGGTAGTTCTCTTGCTCTTAAAAAAGTGACGGGCTGCCATTTTTTAGCGAAAATCACCTTGGCGCAGAATCCGTATCGGATTCGAAATATTAGCCACGATTTTTTCATAAAAGTCGCCAAAATTGAAAATGACGTCAATACGTTGTGATGTCAAATCCAGACAGTCATTAGGGTTTCCGGAAAACCAAATCCCCGCATTCGGCTCTAAATCTCCCACTTTTCGCCGCCAATCCAACCGACACTGAACAGTAAATCTGAACCAACAAAAGACTGCAAACAGGGATAAAAAGAAAATACTTAAAGAAATTGGAGCAGTTCAAGCAGTTATAGATACTGGGAGCAAAAGACTCAAGATTGCAAATAATGTAATTAATAAAACTTGATTTAGGGATGGAATATTGAGGCAATAACGGATGACATATTCAGGATCAGGCGATTTCTTTTTTTTTAAGGTGTGTTTTATATTCTCTTAAATACAGTATAACGAGTTTATAAATGTATAACTAGTTAATTTTTAAGTTCAGTAGCAACTATGTGCAGTTATTTGATGTTTTAAATTGTCCTATATATTTTTTTTGAAAATCCTACATATTCTTATTTTGTCACTTTGACCCCTGCATCTTATTTAATGCCATTTTTTTTTTTTTTTTTTCTAGGTTGACAGCAATAAAAAGTTAGGGGAATGGGCTGGTCTGTGTACATTTGATAAGGAAGGAAAAGCTAGGAAGGTTGTTGGCTGCAGTTGTGTTGTTGTGGTAGTAAGTATAACTTGTACTCTGTTTTCCCAAGTCCGTAAAAACCATTGCAATGAATCAAATAGCGTTAAAATGTTTGTAGTATGGCTAGTTCCTTACTCTGCCATGAGTTTGGCTAGGATGATTAGATTGTAAAAGTGCTTTAATGTTTCATAAATGTATGCCAGACTGATATCAGGATCTCAACTTCTGAATAATTGCCTTAAAATTCCTAATATTTCCTAAATTTTTGTTATCCTTAAAAAGGATTTTTTTTTAAAAAAAAACGGAAAATTCCTACAAAATCTGCAAAAAAAAAACCTCGACTATTATTTTGCTAAAGTTATTTGAAGTTAAATTTTTTGAAAATTGTCGGAAGTGAATTATAGTTTGCAATACCACTTTTGCTGTCTTTTCTTGTCCAGAAAACTCATTTGATTTTGTAGCCATGCCTCTCGACATGCCAATTAATTTAAAAGGTTTTCTTTGTAAAAGACGTCTGTTTGGTTCCTCTTACTGTCTTTTACAGGAATAAGATTTGTCCTCCTTTTTTTGCTTTTTATATAACATTTCTTAGTCCCTGTTTTGAGGATCCACATTTTTCTGATCTGACCCAATTTTCCCTGCAAAAAGTATACTTTTCCTCATGTCTAAACAAAAAAAATCCCTCTTCGCTCCCTTTCCTCACAGATTACTTCACAAGCTCCTCGCAGCAAGGAACACTTTGTACTGTGATTTATTCTAAATGTATTATAGTGTAATGGAAAGTTGTGAGGTGTTCCACGCTCCTAGTTTATTGAATTTTGGTGTATTCCTTCCACGAGCTTTTGGGTATCGTCCCCTCCTCTTGCTTTTTTTAACATAGACTTATTATTATCAATAGACTGCGCGTTTCCATTTCAATTATACAACGAGAATGAATCACATGAGTAGGGACTTTTTGGCAGATTTGGCGGGTTTCTCCTCACTCGGGCGATAAACAAAAACATATTTATGAGTGTACTGTAAAACCTTAACTAAATAGAAAATTTACAACATAGCACTTGTAAAAGGTTATTGAGCCTCCTTTCTGGAATTTTTCTTTGCAACCAAATGCAGAACAATATTTCACCATTTTTCTTGTATTCACATACTTTCCGTCAAACGCATTTCGGCGTTTTCCAATGGAATGAGTGGGGTTTTTTTATCTTCTTCGTCTATCAGTCACGTGGTTTTTAATTTGGTTACACGATGTTACTCTAAACATGCGGTCTATACTAAACTTCAACTTAACTTGACATCACTAGACGGTAGATCGTCACAGTGCTCATAGGTATTTAATCCATTTTGGCGGCGTGAAGGCATAATTTTCGCCAAACCACAACACTGTAGAGAACAAAAGGCGATAAGATTTGGCGAGAATTATGTCTTCACTCCGCCAAAATGGATTAATTGCCTATGAGCACTTTGAAGATCTATCGTCTAGTGATGTTAAGTTGGAGTTTAGTATAGCAACCAACAATTTAACATACAAGACTATGTCGTAAAATTAATCCTTGATCTAATAATCTTACTATCCTTTATCGCCTGAGTGAGGAGAAACCCGCCAAATCTGCAACCCTGCTCCCAAAAAGTCCCTACTCATGCGATTCATTTTGGTTTCATTCTTGTTGTATAATTGAAGTGAGAACGCGCTTTCTATTGATAATAATAAGTCTATGTTTTTTAACAAATTTTTTGTATTTCCTCCTTTTTGCTCTCTGACCACTCTCATCCCTGCTTTTAACAGACATACATGTTTTGATGGATGTGTTTTTTAAGCTTGGTTTAGATTGTGAATGAACTCATTTTCTATAATAAAATATTGCAATACAGGCAATTTAATTATAATATTGGTCTTTTTCTTTCTAAAAGCATGAAAGTTGCTTTTTTTTACTGTTGACTTAATTTAATCTCTCTTCTTTTTTTTTTTTTTTAATAGGATTATGGAAAGGAAACCCAAGCACATGATGTACTAAATGATTATTTCAAGTCAAAAAGAGCGTAATGTAAGAAGAGTTGTAATAAATTGAGAAAAAAAACATCGTCTTTGTTTACTTTTGTATATTTCTCGGATGGCCAATTTGTAAAAAATTTTATAACGTGAGGGATTTGAGTTTTTATTTTAAGTTATTCAAATAATGTTCTTTACATAAACCCATATTAAGTTTTATATATTTTCGACTTGGGGAAAAAAAGGTTATATAAAAATCAAATATCATTTGAATATTGTTGATAGCACAAGTAGACTAATTTTTTTTTAGAGAATTCAATAAGTTTGTTGGCAAATTTTAAATGAATATGTATTTTTTTAGTTGCTAGCTGTGTGACTCCATGTTGCTGAGACACGTCAATGTGTAAAGGTAAACACAAGAAATCGGTGCCTGAATTTCTCTGGTAGCAACCCTGAAAAAGTTGGTGATTAGATTTGTAAAAAGAGTTTTCAGTTTAATCACATTAAGTTTAGATATGCCTTTAGAGATATTTCCGCTATAATATTGGGAAGGCAATCCCTTTAGAGAACATTCCTGGCTTTAATTTTTCACCTACAAGTATTTATTTAAAAGTTTATGCCCTTTTTTTTGTGTGTTTCTCAAGTATTTAGGGGTATCAAGATTTTAGGGGACTTGGTACCCTTTTTAAACTATTTTTTTAATTTAAACTTTTAAAATTATAATTTTTTGCATATGTGGAAGTACAGTCGAACCCCACTATAATGACACTGGTATAGTGGCACAGAACCTGGAAATGTCGGGGAGCTTTCTGATTCTGGAAAAAATTAGTTTTTTTTAAATGTCGCGAAAATATGAGAAATTTTCTTTGTTCTGAGGCACGTTTCTTCCCCCGTTCATCCATATTTTGGCCGAAAAATTGTGGTAATCGTTAAAAGTTTAACGTTATTGAATAATTTAAACTTTCCATTGCCTCCAACACTTTCAACTAGGGGTGTGGAAAATCGCACAGCTTTCAACTACACTATTATACTGATATCAATTTGTGTCATTTACCATTTGTATATTTTCATCATTCATTTAAAAGAAATGGCCAGTTTTGCGATAATTCTGGTGTGGGTGTATTAAAAAAAAATGACGATTTTAGCGATATACTTTTCAATCTATATATTTAATAGGCAATACGTTTTTTGGGGTTAGTCCGTCCGCCTAAACTGCTCAACCAATTTCAATGATCAAGTTGTCATTTTAAAGGAAATAAGCTGTAGATTTGCCAAAATAATTTATTAACACTTTATTAATTAGTTAAATTTCAATATTTTTCATCATTAAGCTACTACAAAGCCTCAATGATTTTGAATATATGAATGGCAACATCCTTACGTATGTAAACAACAAATCCGTTGCTAATTTTAAAGCTCTTTTTAAACTCTTCGTTTCAAAGTTGATTTTTTCTGTTTTTCTGAAGCATTTTTGTATTAGAGTAATTATTATTTTGAAGTATTTCTATCCAGAAAATGCCTCGCTTTGGACCTAATGAAGTTTTAAGTCGGAATGTTGGCGGATAGTGTATTTAACTTTCTATTATGAAACTTGCAATTTGGGTGTTTTCTCTATTAGGCCTTGCATTAAATTTATAAAAATTTGGTTACATTTTTTATGGCTGGCAAACCTATTCGAGCGCAGCAAAATGTTTTAACCACAAATTCGAGCGCACCGAGGCGTTTGGGAGTTCGCCCCCTGGTAATCCTTATATTATCCTTTATTATAAGCGAAACTGATAGGAGCAGGAATGACAGTTTTCCTCCTTTTGGAGAATTTCCTCCTTTTTGGTTTTTTATGTAATATTTTCCTTCTCTTTGTCCCTGTTTTAAGGATCTGCATTTTTTTTATCTGAACCAGTTTTTCCTGCAAAAAGTTTACTTTTCCTCATGTCTGAACATAAGATTTTCCCTCTTAGCTCCCCTTTCCTTACAGATTACTTCACTAACTTCTAATATTTGAAATGTAATTATTATATAGTATGAGAAATTTCATTGTATCTTTAAAATTATTGAATCATCCTTTCCTGCATACTTATTTGATAGATTTTTTGTGTATTCCTTCCACGAGCTTTTTTAACGAATTTTTGGATTTCCTCCTTTTTGCTCTCTGATCACTCGAACGAATTTTTGAATTTGCTCTGATCACTCTCATCCCTGAGGCATTAATTTTTCAACTTTTTACGCCATAAAACATTTTTACGGGAATTTCGGAGGTAGAAATGCTTAGAACACCTTAAGAGGCATTACCACAGCAATTTTTGTCAAAATCTTTAGGCCGACCAAACTGTATAGTGGTTAGCGTGCTAGCTTCTAGACCGAGAGGTTGCGAATTCGAGTCCCGTGTAAGGCATGGGTGTTTGTAAATGTATATTGGCTTGTGAAATGACGAATATTTTGGCGCATTATAGCCCTCGTGTTGCTCACGGCGCCAGATAATCTGAAAAAAACAATCAAAATCGTTAGAGCCGTTTTTTAACAGTCATTGAAAAACATGAGTTTTTCAATGGCAGCTACCTTATGCGCACTAACCCTCATACCAAATTTGAACACCGTAGGTCAATTTGTTCGGGAGTTATGCTGACCACAGACGGACAGTTTTTCAAGATCACTCTTTGGAAATCAGGATGCTCCAAAACGTGGAGAAATACAAAAAGATTATATTTTTTTTACCAAATGCTATACTTTCATTACCCTATGTATCTCTCTATATAAGGCAAAGCCCTCACTGACTCACTCATCACTAATTCTCCCACTTCCCACATATTCACAACTCTGAAAATCGGCACAGATATCAACAATGGTAAAAATAGAAAAAGTAAGCTATTCCGATCTCGATTAACCCACTTTAAGGGGTCGAAAAGGGGTTAAACCAGGGTGCGTACGCGGCCTGGAAAACCTGGAAAGTCCTTGAATTTCATTATTTTTTTTCAAGGCCTTGAATAACCTGGAAAAATAGGATTATTTCTAAAAAAGCCTGGAAAGTCCTTGAATTTCCCATTTTCAATTCTAAAACCATAAAATTCTCGTTCCCGTATTACCATTATTCTGACGTCACACTTTCTAGCCGGTTCACTTTTGGCGGATCTGTTAATCACACTTGAATCGGTTCCTCCCGAGCGGCCCTGGAACGGCACGGTCACTATGACCTTTGACCTCTCCCCGAAAGGGACAAAAAGTTGCACGATGAGTATCCGGTGGAAAGAGGGTGTAATTTGATATGCAGGATATTTTCGCTTTTCTCTCTCTCTCCCTCATTAGGTGCATTCTCAAACGACCAAAATTTTCCTCTGAGAGGATTTTGTGTTTGTTGGAAATGGAATGAAAAAGAGCGCGCTTAGCATATTTGTAAATAAAATATCGAAGGGAAAAGAATCGAATTAATCGCACTATGTGAATTCATCCCATTGTTTAGAGCCGATCAACATTCGGTATGTTCTTCTGTCTTTACCCGCAGTTAAGGGAAGACAAAGTAAAAAATTTCAACTTTTTCCGGATGTCGATTGAGAGCTTCGACGAGTTGGTGGAGAAATTATGTTCCAGACTGCAAAAACCCGACACTAACTATCGGAGGAGTATATCGCCTACAGAGAAAATAGCAGTTACGCTTCGGTATTGTATTATGATTTATATCATTCTTTCATTTATGTCGATTCCTATTTAAAGAAAGAAGAATTTCTTTTTCTGTAGAAGGTGAAGGGTATGTAGTTTTTTATATCAATTACTAAAATGGCCTACTTTAAAGCCGTGAAAGTTATTAACTAAGGTTGCTGGGGGAAAAAACCTTCCAATTTTATTAAATTTATTTTGAGCTCTTTAAAAAAAATTCTAATTACAGGGGTGTAAGAGCTGTTCTAATTGCGCCAAACTGACTACCCTGCTCCAAACTGCGCCAAAAACCTCTTTTCGGTTAAGATTGCGCCGAACTGCGCCAAAAAATGATTTTTTGACTTGAAAAACTACTTGGCTAGAATTTTGTCTCGAAATTTTTCAAAATTATCAAAAACGTCACCAACAAAGCGATAAAGAGTATTTTGCCCTTCAAGGGCGTTTTTCGTCGGTTAACGTGCCGGAAAAGGTTCGCACTTGAAAATACATATTACAATCTCTCAGTTTTGTTGTAGGTTTTTCAAACTATAAAGAAGTAGTAAATGAATCAGTGTGTATCTGATTTAAATCTGTTTTCTTGGCTGATTTTAGGTATAGAAAATTAATACTTTTTTTTATACTTATAGAATACATGTTTTTTTTTTTTTTTTTTTTAATTTTTTTTTTTTACTGAGACTTCGTGCTAAAAATAGAATACAAGTATTGTATTTTTCACACAAGAAATCTTAGTGCATCTGGTTTAGATTTGCACTCTTGCCTGGTTTCAATAATAAAGAAATATATAGCTTTCTTTAAGCTAAAAGAAAACGCGAATATTTTTTAATTTCTAAGTCATCGGTAAAACGGGATTTGAATTTTGAACTTGCCTTTTTGATTATCTGGAAGGATTGGTAACTATTAGTAAATGATTTTTTGGCAACGCTGGATGTTGGATCATGATTTTGACTTTGCAACGAACGGGAAAACGCATATTACGTCATTCTTTTATTGTAGCCAATTCCCAGAAAAAGCGCAAAGTCGTACCCTAGACTAGAAATTTTACGAAGAACTTGAATGGGGGATTTAAGCTATGTCTTTATTTAAAAAAAAGTAAGGATTTCTTGTATTTACAAATATTTGTTCCTTTAAATTAGCGATAGGAAAGATCAGGGATTCGCGGCAGTTTGCCCCTTGCTCCGTTAAACTTCAACCAACCAACCAGGGATTCGCGCTTTAAATTCAAACTGTAGAAGGCATGAAATCAATCTTTATGCATCCAATTTGGATATTTTTTTCTTGCCTGTTTGTAAGTAAAAATAATAAATATTTTTCTTAGTACTTTAAGAGTGCATGATTATTTTTTTGGCACATATTTAAAAAAAAAAACTAACCAAATAACCACAGACTTAAGATCATTTTGTTTCCATTGACCTTGAGATTTCACATGGGAACCCTCTAATCCATTTAGACAATGGAGAGTGTTAGAAAACAAACCACTACAAAAATTAATATTTTTCAGCTTGCCTTGTTTTAGTTTATTATTTAATTACATTAGAAGTTATTTCTTTATGTTAAATGCTAGTATAATTGTCTAATTTCAGTTAGAGGTTTTAATTTGTTTGAGTTTAAAAAAAAATTATCTTCCAATAAACAAATAGCCCTAAAAAATCTGCTAAGTGAAGCTATCAGTCCAAACAAGTTATGAAATCTAATGCTTGCCGCTAAGCAGCCTTGTTTCACTTTTTTTTGCATGGGGGGGGGGGGGGGAGGAAGTACTTTGTATCGAATTAAATTATTTTGGATTATTGGGAAGAACTTCTATAGGTAATTGGTACTAGGCAGACTAGAGTTTTTAAAGAAAAAAATCTTATTTCATCAGTTGTTAAAAGTAGCTCTAACTGAGATTATTTCGAAAAACTTTCAGTGATGAACCGAATCTTATGATTGGTTGGTTAGTTTTTGTGGCGCAAAAGCAACACTAGGGCCATGCTGTGCCCCGAACCTTATGATATCATGTCATCACTGAAAACTTCCTAATATTTTAATTGTTTGCAAAGAGGTTAATAAATGCCATGCTTTTTAATTTATTTTTTGAGTAATGCAATCAAATTAATAATTGTAAATTTAGAATGCAAACGTATTTATGAACAAGTTACACCTTTTTTTTACTTTAAATTAATTTGAAATATCAAGGTTGAAATATACAAAAATATTTACTTCATCACTAATTTAAATGTAATAATTTTCTGCTCCAAAACCACATTTTGCTGCTTCAAAATCGTATTTTTACTCAAAGCCGAAGGAGGGGGTTTAAAAAATTACTCGCTTTTTTCGAGTTATCGAAGAACTATCTATTTCTGTGGCTAAAAATTATCGACTCCGAGATGGAAACCTCAGGGAATTTTTTTTCTGAAAATGTGTATGAACCCTGTTTAAAGAATAGTATCTCTAAATAAAGTACTAAAATTTAATGTGATTTGAATGTCCACATAAGTAGGAATAATTGTTTATTTACTTAGTTTAAATTATTTTCAGAAAAAATGTTAATTATTATTTAAACATTAATTATTCTAGTTAATGACAAATTTTATTTATAAATACGAGTACGTGTAATTAGAAAAGAATTAACCCGGTTTAAACAAAAAAAAAACTGGTTTAAACCCCAAAATTTTTTTTTTTTTAACCTAGTTTTTTTCCTTATCCTGGTAAGAGGTATAATTATCAATAAATATATGTGGTTGCATCTTAGTTGTTAAGTAATAAGTATTTTAATTCTTTTTGCAACTTCGTTAATTAAAAAAAAATATATAAAAATTAAATTTTGGTATCGACTCTGCAACGGTAAAACAGGGCCTTGATTTTTGTTGAAATATCCTTGAAAAGGGCCTTGAAAATCCTTGAAAAGGGCCTTGAAAGTCCTTGAATTTCACTTCCAAAAAAGTGTATGCACCCTGTTAAACGCTCCAAACGAGGGACATTCGAAAATCCTACTTCCCATTTGGTCACAACTCTAAAAATTAATACAAATATTAACAATAGTAAACATAGAAAAAGTAAGCTATACCGATCTCGATTAACCCTCTTTAAGGGGTTAAACGTTCCAAACGAGGGACATTCGAATATCCTACTTCCCATTTGATCACAACTCTAAAAATTGGTACAAATATTAACAATGGTAAAAATAGAAAAAGTAAGCTATTTCGATTTACCCACTTTAAGGGGTTAAACGTTCCAAACGAAGAATAATCGAATGTCCTACTTCTCATTTCGTCACAACTCTAAAAATTGGTGCGAATATCGATACAGACAAACGAAGAAAAAGTAAGCTATTCCGATCTCGATAAACCCACTTTAAGGGGTGGAAAGGGGGTTAAACGTTCCAAACGATGGACATTTGAATGTCCCACTTCCGACATGGCCACAATTTTGAAAATTGGCTTAAATACCAACAATGTTAAACATAGAAAAAGCATGCTAATCCGATTTCGGTTAACCCACTTTAAGGGGTCGAAAAGGGGTTAAACGTTCCAAACGAGGGATATTCGAATGTACCACTTCCTACATGTCCACATATCTGAAAATTGGAGCAAATGTTGACATAGGCAAACATAGAAAAATTAAGTTATTCCGATCTCGATTAACCCCCTTTAAGAGGTCGAAAAGGGGTTAAACGTTCCAAACGAGGGATATTCGAATGTCCTACTTCCCATTTCGTCACAACTCTGAAAACTGGTGCAAGTATCAACAAAAACAAACGTAAAAAAAGTAAGCTATTCCTATCTCCTTTAACCCACTCTAAGGGGTTAAAAGTTTCAAACGAGGGATATTCGAATGTACCAATTCCCATATGGTAACACCTCTAAAAATTGGTACAAATGTCAACAATGGTAAACATAGAAAAAGTAAGCTATTCCGATCTTGATTAACCCACTTTAAGAGGTCAAAAAGAGGTTAAACGTTCCAAACGAGCGAGATATTCGAATCTCCTACTTCTCATATTGTCACAACTCTGAAAACTGGTGTGAATATCAGTAAAGACAAACGCAGAAAAAGTAAGCTATTCCGATCTCGGGTGTATGAAGGGGTGGAAAAGGGGTTAAACGTTCCAAACGAGGAATATTCGAATGTACCACTTCCCATATGGTCACAACTCTAAAAATTGGTAAAAATATCAACAATGACAAACATAGAAAAGTTAAGCTATTACGTGCTTGATTGACCCACTTAAAGGGGTTAAACATTCCAAACTCGAATATCCCACTTCCCATATAGTCTCAACTCTGAAAATTGGTAGGAATGTCAATAAAGATAAACGTAGAAAAAGTAAGCCATTCCGATCTCGAATACCCACTTAAGGTTTGCAAAAGGCGTTAAACTTCCAAACTAGGGATATTCGAATGTCCCACTTCCCATTTGGTCACAACTCGGAAAATTGGTACAAATGTCAAAAAAGATTAAACATAGAAAATGTAAGCTATTCCGTCCTCGATTAACCAATTTTAAGGGGTCGAAAAGGGGTAAAATGTTCCAAACGAGGGATATCCGAATGTTCCTCTTCCAATGTAGTCATATTTCTGATATTTGGTGCAAATGTTAAAAAAATAAGTCATTCCAATATCGATTAACGAATTTTTAAGGGATTAAAGTCGAGGCAACATTGCAACTATACGAGGATTAACTTAATGTCTCAATTCCAATACAGCTACTACTTTGAAATTTAGAACTAAGAGCAAACATAAACACAATAAACTATTCAATTTACTATTCACAATTATAAATTTCGTTTAAAATGTCAACAAAGGAAAGTTCCTATTTTGATCAATCAATTTGTCGGGATCGAAATGGGAGCAAACGTCTGAAGTGTAGAATACGTGAATGTCTTTTAATCGCTAAAATGCTAATGGTAAAATTTCATAATATGTACCAAAAATTGGGGAGCATCGTCTTCGTCTATGGAATCGGGCATTATAGTTGAAGGAATTTTATCTAGTGTGAAAAACTATGATATGAAGTACCATCAAGTTATTGCTGATGGGGACAGTAACGTTTACAAGAATATTGAAAGCATGCACCACAAAAACAAGCGATTAAAATGAGCATAAAAAACAATTAAAATATGGATTAAATAGTGAAGCATAAAATGTTTTTAATTTGCTTAAACAAATTAGTTCTCTTATACTTTAAAGGAAAGTTATGGCGTCAATTTTAAAAAACTAAATTATAATGGAATTGTGATTTTTTTTTTTTTTGTGTGTGTGTCTTACTTTTATAACAGATACATACTGATGGCATTTTACCACCTTTTCCGTTTGTAAGCTTTTTATTACATTGTTTGGAAATAATGAAACTGCATAATGTCCCTAAGACGTCGCTGGTACATCAACAACTTGTAATATTTAAGGGATTACACGAATGATTGAATATTGTACAGGGCCTATTGTGGTCTATTCTGTGTTGTGGCAGTCGTGGTCTATTTGGGCAGTCGTAAAAAATTGAAAAATAAGGAAATTAAAAATATGATTTTATTAAAGGAGTGCAATTATTATTCGTCTTTTTGAATTTGATTATAATAAAATCTAAAATGACTTTTTTATTTGTTTATGCAACCCTTCCTTCTTTGAATTTTCACCTTCACTGAATATACCTTTGTTCCAATCTTGAAACTTGGCTTATGAAGCATGCGCGTAGCCAAGGGTGCCAAAATTTTTAGATTGTAAAAAAAAGCAGTAGATATCAAAAACCAAAATAAAACTAACCAATCCCCCACCCCCCAATTTTCATACTGAAATGTAGTGAAATTGTCTGCTTCTATGTTGAGTAACCCTCGTTTTCCAGAAGACTTTCCAGGAATTGGAATTGAAAAACCTCTTCCTCCCACCTTTTTTTTTGTCGAGCAATTCCATCCCTTCTTACCTGTTTTTTTTTTTATTTTTTCCTTCTTCTTTTCAACTAATTCTGTCTGTTGCCTACAGGCTATTATCTGTGGCCACTCTGCATCCATCAGTTTTTCCAACCAAATGAAATTATGAGAGGCTTCTTAAAATAAAGTTATTTTAATGACTAAAATTCCAGTTTAATGACAATATATACAAATTCATTGCAAATCGTGATCCAAGACAAGGCAGTGATTACGATTGCTGTTCTTCGTCGGTCGAAGATTGTTGTTCTGCAGAAACCGCTTGGATCTGGACAGTAGTGGCACCACCTGGTGCTTGGGTCAGAAATACAGGAGTTCCGGACTGACCAGCCTGTTGTAATTGATAGACAGCCTAAGAGATGCAATAGAATACCATTATTAAAAATTATGCTCATAATATTGCTTAAAAATATGAAGTCACAGAATGGGGGGGGGGGGGGTCCCTGATATTCCTCTGAAAATTTTCAGTCACTAAATATTAAAATTCTTAGGTTTTTTCTATATATATAAAATATATATATATTTTATGTTACAGTAGAACCTCGATTAACCGTTCCTCTTTTATCCGGAACTCTCTGTTAACCGGCAATCATTTAGTCGACATCAAAAATCTCCCAAATGAGTAATAAATCATTTACTATTTTTTGAACAGGAATCTTTTCCCTTACTGTAAAGTTACATCAGTAATGGTGAGGCTTTTGACTGTTTTTCAAAAGGACTGTCACGGTTAGAGCAACATTCAGATGCAGATCAAACTGATCTATTACTTAAAAAAAACTCCGCGATGGAGCTGCGAAACAACGATTATCAAGATTATTGCAACAAAAATTCATTTCCGACAATTATGACATAAAAAAATATTAAAAGTCCGGTATTCAATAAATGAAAACCGTATACTTTTTATAATTTTTTACAACTCCCTATTATCCGGAATTTTAGCTTATCCGACCTACCTTTGGTCCGAATTAGGTCGGTTAATCGAGGTTCTACTGTAGTAACATTTAGAATTTTTAGAACTTCAGTTAAATCGACTGGTGTGTGTTTTGTTAGGTTGCAAGAACATGTAAAGAGGGGTTCATAGGGTACAACAGACAGCTTGGCAATACTATTATACATGTTAATAATTAGACTGGGAGGCGGCTGCAATTTTTGGACCCCATCGAACATCATTCTGAATTTTTTATAGAAATTAGCGAAAAGTGAGTAGATTACGAATCCACTGGTCTGCCGTGGCAAAAATGGTCGAAACTGGTCAAAAATCGACTTTTAATAAGTTGAACTAAATCCAATTGCCAAATGCGCCATAACTTGCCAAATAATGAGCATTTTTTAATTTTTTTTATTTGGTAACCCTCACTCTTTAATTTTCAATTAAGAAGGTTGCAGACGATTCAGATATCAGGCCACGGTCTACTTGCATCTATTAAAAGGGAGCCAAGTTGGCAAAAAATATTCCGTCACTTATGACATAACTGATGTCGCCAATTTGGCTTACTTTTAAAAGATATAAGTTTTCCCAGCCAAAGATCAGAAATCGTTTGCGCTTTTTCTCATTGAAAATCAAAATGAAGTGGGTTGCCAGACGAATAAGTTTGTTCTATTTTTGGCAAGTTATGACATATTTGGTAATCGGATTTTAGTTCAACTCATTCCAAGTCGAATTGATCAGTTTCGGCCATTTTTGCCACTACAGACCAGTGGATTCCTAATCTACTCACTTTTCTCCAATTTCTATAAAAAATTCAGAATGATGTTCGATGGGGTCCGAAAATTGCAGTCGCCTCTCGGACTAAATGGGGCACAGAATATATTTTGTTTTGATTCAAAATTGAAGGAATAAGAACTGAGAGTTCCTATGTAAAATGTCAATTGTTACAAAGCATCCAAATTAGAGCAAATTAGACTGATTAGAAAAAATTGCAACACAATGCAAATAGAAACAAGAAAGACAATTATATGTTTCCACACATGCTTCTTAAAAAATTTCCATGCAAATAAAACCCAAACCAATAGGATGAGCTGACTTTTAGGCCCAAATAAGATTGAAACACAATAAAAAAAAGTAATCAAAGTAACTAAATGTAGAATAAAATTGTTAAAATAAAAAAAATTTAAACAGGGTTCCCCACTCAAATCACAGAATAAAATTCAATGATTTTAAAGGACCTAAACAATGTTTTTAAGGACCTTAGAAAATTTATTTTCAGGCATTATGTCCATATATAAATTTTTAATAAAGTGCATTCTACCAAAAAAGTTACAAGTTGGTGGATGAGCAATACAAATATGTCTCAGAGAATTCCGATACGGCGCGGATAAGTGGTGGTCACGCGGGGATAGCAAGACAGAGTTGTATTTTAATAACTTTTGCAGTTGGGCACACAACATTGTCAAGAATTAAGGACTTTTAAGGAGCAATAAGCATTTTCAAGGACTTTTAAGCACCACTAAACATTTTCAAGGCCTTGAAAATCAGGTCAAAAATATTGCACTTTTAATGACTTTCAATGATCGTGGTAAAAAAAATATACCCTTACTTAACAATTGTGCTACTTTTTCTTAGAAAATAACAATATTAAAGCATATGAACCTACTGATGGAATTCTCAGTGATAAAATATTCACTTATTTTGAAAATTAAAAATATTCTCATGGAACCCTTATTCCCAGTTACTATTAGTTAGGGTTCCCACTTTTTTTCCAAATAAAAAAAAGTTTAAAAAAAAAAAAAAAAACATCTAACAAAAACATGATAAAAGTCATGATGCAAATATACATCACTGAGGTTAGTAGCATAGGAGATTTTCTATACTAAACTTCAACTTAACATCACTAGACGGTAGATCGTCACAGTGCTCATAGGTATTTAATCCAATTTGGCGGCGTGAAAGCATAATGTTCGCCAAACCACAACCCTGTAGAGAACAGAAGGCTATAAGGTTTGGCGAGAATTATGTCTTCACTCCGCTAAAATGGATTAACTGCCTATGAGCACGGTGAAGATCTATCGTCTAGTGATGTCAAGTTAAGTTGGAGTTTAGTATAGTATGAGGATTATACTGTGCAGGAACATAGTTAAAGAAGAAGTCCTAGTAAGGATTGTTCCCTATATACTCGCTATGTTACAATCTGATAGCCCAGTGCATTTAAAATGTATTTTTTTTTTTAAATTTGGTCAGTAGGTACGAAAATTATCTCCTAATGAAATGCCATTAATTGTTTTCATTTAATGTCTATATATTATCAGGGTTCCCACTCGAATCACAGAATGAAAATCAATTACTTTTAAGGACCTAAATAACGTTTTCAAGGACCTTTGAAAATTTGTTTTCAGGCATCATGTCTATATACAAATTTTAAATAAAGTATATTCTACCAAAAAAGTTACAAGTTGGTGGATGAATAATACAAATATGTCAGATAATTTCGATACGGTGCAGATAAGTGGCGGTCAAACGGGGATAGCACGTCCGAGTTCAATTTTATAAATTTTGCAGTTGGGCACACAACATACGCAAAAACTAAGGACATTTAAGGACCTCTAAGCAATTTCAAGGCCTTGAAAACAAGTTCAAAAATATTAAGCACTTTTAATGACTTTCAATGACCGTGGGAAGCCTGATTATAAATGAATATTGAAACACCAATAGATAAAACCAGGTGGAGCCACTGCACATGCATTGACGTAAGGATTTTACTGCTAATGTTAATTTGGCGTATTTCATGTACCTTTTTCTCATAAAATAATTGACATTGAAGCCTAATTTTTGTCCCAGTGCATTTAGCAGACACTTGTTATTCTACTGAAGTTAACTTTTGATTGTAATTCATTTACTTTTTTTTTTAAAAATGAATTTTCGTGAAAGTCACTCAAATTTTTTAAAAATCACAAGTTGTTTTTTTTTGCCGAAATAAGCCAAAACAAAAAATATTTTAAAAATAAAAACAAAACTTCACTATATACTGATACTTAAAAGGAATATGTGGTAAAAGTTTTAGGAAGATAGCTTGTGCAGTTTCTGAGAAAAATGTACATGAATAATGAAAAATGTAGTTTTGAGAAAAATACATTAAAAAAAAAAAACTTTACTTACACTGATAGTTAACAATTTTGTCTTCAAAAAATTATTAAAAATACTTCTAGTTGAAGTATTATTACAAATGAGATATCCTTTTAAAGGGAAGAATTTAAAATTTGATAAATAGTAATAAACTAAAAATCTATTCTTTATAAATTTTTGAGTACCAACATCTTAATTTTATGTCATTTCATTAAGTGTTCATTTTTGTACCTACTTGCCAAATTTCAAAGTTTTATAGAAAGTAGTTTCTAAATGCACTAGACTAGAAGAATGTAGCATAGCGGGTATGGGGAATGGATTCTACTAGGACTTCTCCTTAAAAAGAAAAATATCTTACAGAAACCTTCCCAAGAAGGAACTGTCCAGCACTTTTTAATGGAAGGAAACAAAGAACAGAAAGCAAAAAATTAAGAAAAAAATAGGCAAATTTTTTATATTGTTAATAGTTTTCAGGGGAAAATAAGGAGTTGATCTAGTTTAAAAAATAAGGAGTAAAGGCTCGCAAAAATGAAAACTGAAATGAAGTTTTTAAGGACTAGGACCCACGGTAAAAAATCCACATACTTTTTTCATAGTTTAGATCTTAAAATTATATTTCTTATAATATTTATTCACTACCCTATATCAAGCAATGCAGCTAGTGTTAACATGAAAATATAACAGGGTGGCCACAAAATTTAGGGAAAAAAGTTCCCTGATTTAACTGAAAGATTTCTAAAAAATTCCCTGATGTTAGGGCAAACTTTTTTTCAAATGTCCCCAATTTTCTTAGGTTTTCCAGATGTCTAGACACCCTGATCAAATAGAACATATATTCTAAAGAAATAATATGCAATTTTTTAAAAAATAGTTTTGCTGGTAATGAAAAGTTTAAATTATTCCGTAACATTAAACTTCTAATGGCTTACCACTGCAAATCTCCATGTAAATAGCGCCAAAATATGGATGAACGGGCCTTAAACAATACAAAATTTCCCTGATTTTCGTGAAATTTTAAAAAGTTTCCTGACATTTCCCTGATTTCCAGGTTCTGTGGCCACTCTGTATAAACTTCCTAGGAAAATATTCTGCAGATATTTTGCTCAATGACAGCATTAGATATGCTGGTCATGAAAACGTGGGACAACCAAACATAAATGAGACTAATTAATTTTAACACAAACCTGCGCTTGTTGTTGCGTGAGTTGTTGATTTGCCTGTTGAAACACAGTCCCCTGATAAAAAAAAGATGACAATGAGCATGCAAAGCAATGCAGCAACAAGAAAGGTCAAACAAACAGTTTAAATCAAGGCACAAATCAAAGGGTCAGATCACACACACACACACAAAAGAGAAAAATTACGAGTTGCATAAAAAAGCAGAGCATACATAAACATGCAGAGTGTTTTAATTCATAAACAGGTAGATGTTTCTAAATATTTGCAATACAATTTTGAAGATATGGTACATCTCCCAAAGCTGAACTTCTTGCAAAAAAGCTAAACTTCTTACAAAAGTGATAAAAACCATCACAAAAAAAAAAAAAAAAAAAAAAATAATAATAATAATTTCCAAAGTTAACTATACTCAGGGTTCCCACTCAAATCACAGAATGAAAATCAATGACTTTTAAGGACCTAATTAATGTTTTTAAGGACCTATGAAAATTTGTTTTCAGGCATCATGACTATATATATAAATTTTTTATAAAGTATATTCTACCAAAAGAGTTACAAATTGGTGGATGCATAATACAAATACGTCGGAAAATTCCGATACGGTGCAGATAAGTGGCGGTCATGCAGAAATAGCAAGTCTAACTTGAAATTTTTATAAATTTTGCAGTTGGACAACATCTGCAAAAATTAAGGACTTTTAAGCACCTCTAAGCATTTTCAAGCACTTTCAAGGCCTTGAAAACAAGTTCAAAAATATTAAGCACTTTTAATGACTTTCAATGACCGTGGGAACCCTGATACTACATTGACAAACAGGTGAATTTCATTAAACCCAGCGTTTCAATTTTTAAGCTGCATTCAAAGTACTGAAATTTCAATATAAATAGGTGAAATCAGTCTTTCTGCTGAACTGTACCATATCTGATATTGACACAGGTAAAAATTCAATTTTTTTTAACGTAGTATATATACATAACCAGGTTCTGTTTGTGTGACAAAATATTGCTGATTTTTAATAGTTCCTCTAAAATAGATCAGGACTATTTAATAGATTTTTTTATTGGTACTTTTTGTTTTTAATTAAAATTTTAAGCATGCACTAAGTTACATAAAAGCATACCCATGTGTTCATTTATACAATGTAAATATGTAAACACTAGAAGGCTCTTCCCCCTGCTAGCTAACACTTGCCAACCCCCTGGATTGCTATGCAATCCCCTTGGTTAGCGACGCAAATCAGGCTCGTTCCGCTCGCTTAAAAGTGAGACATTTAAAATATCCCCTAGAAAAAAGCTATTTCAGCTGCATAATCAATAAAATCCTTGAAAAGTGATATTGAGCCATGAAACTGAAAACGTTGGATTATTTATGATGACCTACGATACTTTGGACGTCATTATCTTACTACTTATGTTGAGACGCGTTAAGCAGGGACCGTTTGGCAAAGTAGCAGAACGTTTTTGGAAAACAATAAAAATAAACACTCTCATACATATGTTTAAAAAAGATAAGTTATTTCAGAAAGCAATTTAAACTTATGGACTGGTTTTGTAAGAAGCGCCAAAATAATTAAAGTTGCACATCGAAATTTCTTAACGAAACAATATTAGCAATCTCATATTTGCATAAAACTTTTAGCAATACTTAAAAAATAACAGTCAAATTGTTTATCAGCAATTCTGAAGTATTTATTCAATCGGTATGAATGTGAGCATGTAAACCTTAATATTCTTAAAGGAAATTCCATGCTCAGTTTTTATAGCCATGTATCCGGAAAACGTTCATAATAAATATGTTGTGGTTATTTGCCGAATCCAAACAAATCTGGCTTGTTTTAATTGTATAAGAAAGGAGTTCCCCGAATTCTAATCCAAAAGAAATGTACACACATTGCATCATTATAAATATTAAATCAATATGTTTTAAATAGGCAATAATTTGTTTCTGTAGACTGTAATAAGAAAAACCAAATATAGCGAATCCAAGTTGATTTCTGTTGCCAGTTGTATTAGTCAAATTTCAAAAGATATAGGGTGATTGGCTGAATTGCTGAATTTGAAAATTAGTGTATAAAATACATTTAGAAGATTTGTGATTGGATGTTTGAAGTCGTTGCCATTCTGCTAACAGAAATACAGCTGAATTTGGGCGGCAAGCAAGAGAATTATATATATAGATAAGACAAGTTTATAACAGTGTTCATACTCAATCCATGATAGTAAAATTCAGGAGTTATTAAGGCATTAAGTACAGTAAATTCGGCAGTTAAGGGGGAAAAAAATTACATGCCTTGTAATATAGTTTTCCCTCTACGCGCTTAATTGTCGATAATCATGATGCAGTCTGGGACTGTCCGAATGTTTTTCTTTAAGGCTGTAGAGACGAAGCGCATGTGCAGTTGACTCTGAAGTACATTAAGAATTTTGGATTACAGAGACGTTTTATCGAGTAAAAAACCCACTAAGTTTCAAGGATTTACTAATCTTTTTATCCTTCGATGATTATTTTTAAGAAGAAAAAAAAAAGAAATATCAGGAGTAGAAATACAATTTTTAGGAGTTATAAGGGCTCTTATAAAAAAAAAGTAAATTTCAGGAGTTTTTCAGAAGGTATACAAACCCTGTTGTAAGGAAAGAAAACAAAAATGTCAAGGGTTGTATGACAATGGTCTAAAGCTTGGGAATATAACCAAGAAAGAAGATGGTATACTGCCTAAGTGCACTTTTTTTTATATCATTATTTATGTTCATGTAATTTCAAACTGAAGTAATAATGTAATTGCAGTTAAAAAAGCATGAAAGATATTTTTTTTACAATTACCTAAACTTATTTGTGCAATCTCAACTACTATTATTAAAAAAAAGAAAATATACTTTCATTTTGATGCATTGTAAATATTTAATTTTCATGGCTCAAGAACTAAGCAAGAGTTATACTGTCATGTAAGAGTGTACAGAAGTAGTATTTACAACTAAACTCAAATTGAGAAATGGCAGTTCAAATTTTAACAACTTCATGTATTTGATGCAAACATATGAACTTTTTTATTATTTCCAGTGAACATATATGATCATTATACTTTACTATTAAGTAGAACAAATAACAGAGAATCATCTATTAACTATAACTCAGTTTGACCAAACAACGCAGATACCATCTATTTGCTTAGCACTGCAGTATATTTTCTAAAATATTGCACCTTTGTATAGACTCAAAGTGCAGTGAGTTTTCTAAAAAAAATTAGGTAGGAATTTTAGGGATATTTCTTCTTTTGAAGCTGACATAAGCTCCTAACATAGCATATTCTTTCCAAAGCTTATTTCAATATCACAAAAAAAAAAAAAAAAAAAAAAAAAGCCAATTTTCAAAAAATTGAACTTTAAACAACTTTTTAGCAAAACAGGGTGGCCACAAAATTCCAGGAAAAAAAGTTCCCTGATAATTCCCAGACAGATTTCTAAAAAATTCCCTGATTTTAGGGCAAACTTTTTTTCAAATTTCCCCAATTTTCTTAGATTTTCCATATGTCTAGACATCCTGATCAAATAGAACATGTATGCTAAAGAGATAATATGCAATTTTTTTAAAATAGTTTTGCTGGTAATGAAAAGTTGAAATTATTCCGTAACATTAAACTTCTAATGGCTTACCACTACAAATCTCAATGAAAATAGCACCAAAATATGGATAAACGTGCCTTAAACAATACAAAATTTCCCTTTAAATTTTAAAAAGTTCCCTAACATTTTTCAGAATCAGAAAGCTCCCTGACATTTCCCTGATTTCCAGGTTTTCCCGGTTCTGTGGCCACTGTGCAAAATAACAGTTATGCAAGTAAACAATTATACTATTTTGACCAAGCATGCAAATTTAATTAAATCCACTTTTCTCATCTGGAGGTCATCTTCTTCTATCAGAGTTTTTGGTGGACAATCGAGAAATTTTCGAGGTTTTTAATTTGGTTTTCATGAATTATCGAAAAAAAACTAAGTACAATTTTAGAAATTTTAGGGAGAAATAAAAATATTAGAAATATTACGAATTTCAAGGCGAATGTGACCCTTGATATTAAATAATAGTATGAATTCAAATGAAGGACGTCTTTTTGGAGTCATTTCTTGTGAAATTGCCATCACGTTTGCATCATTAAGAACACATAGTAAACCTTCACCAGACATTGCCATAAAATCTTTTGTTACAATTGCTGTATGATCAATAATTTCTATAAAGTAGAGTTTGCAAAGAGGTCTTTTGATATTTTAGGTCCTTGTTCTGTACCCAAGACATGGGTTTGACACTTACTTAAAAGAAATATTTTTGAGAGAGAAATTAAGATCCCATTAAAATAAGTGTAACAAAACAAGAAATAGATTAGTGTATAAACTCTAGACTGAGCTTACCTGAGCATACTGTGCTTCATTTCCATTCCATATGTTCTCCTGGGTGCCAGCCTGCTGACCAGTATTTTGCTGTACGGGGGCAGCATGAATGATAATCGGTTGATTGGTGTTCTGTCCCTGCATCTGCATCCGAATCAGCTGCAGCTGGCTTGGGTTCAGCTGGAACTAATGAAAACATTTTTAAATATTATGTTTCAATTCAGTAAAGAACACAAACCATTTTGAATTGACTTGAAATTACTTTGCGATCATACTTTTAAAATAATAGCAAAAGGGAATGATTTAATACTTAACTGCAATAACTATGTTATTATACATTAAATGCATGCCTACAAATTCATGAGAATATTAAAGTTTTTAAATTCGATATTTAATATACAAAAATAAAATATTTTTGTTCCTAAATTTAGCAAAATGAATAAAATTAAACTACTGAAGTAATGCAATGCAAAAGGTTTCATCACAGACTCTAGTTTTGGCACATCAATTACCTTGATATGTCACTGAATGGAAAACTTCAGTTCAGAAACCATTTTGGAATTCACCAAATACACTTAGTCTTTCAGATATCTCCACAGAACATACAGATTGAAGTCATGAGAATAAGGGGGGGGGGGGGATGCCCATTTTTGTTCTGGATACTCCAGAGCAATCATAAAAGTGCTCTGCACAACATATTGGGTAGTTAGTTTAATCACGAAGTTTGAAAGCATTATGTTCAGTGGTTTTTTTAGATAATATTACACTTCCTAATCGGGAACGCTTATTTCTTGTCATCTCGTATGTATATAAATAAGCATCCAACTTACTGGTATCTGTTGTATCTCTCCATTGCTGTTGAGGAACTGTTGCACTATTTGAATCCCACCACCAGCTTGATTAACCTGGTTACCTATAGGCTGTTGCAGTTGCAATACCTGCTGAGCTGAATTCTGGAAATATGAAATGATTATAGATAAAAACATAAAAGAGTTGGTAACAGTCAAAAGCAATTTAATGTTCCTGTTTATGAAAGAAATCTGTATGATATTTGAAGGAGGGGATAAGGTTTGTACCGTAGCAGAAATATTTTCTTTAAAAGTAGCTTTTTTGTTGTTAATGAGGAACTTGCACAAGTGAGGAAAATGAATATTTTTTGTATTTTCTAGTGTTATCCAACGAATATATTTGAGCAGTGCAATTATTTTTTATCTTTATGCTTTCAATTAATCAAAAATCGAGTTTGAAATTAACCGAAATCAAAGCAAAAGTCATGTGACCAAAAACTTATTAAAAAAAAACGTGACGTGGTTACGCCGAGATAAAATCGCAAAAAGAAGGAGAAACCTCACTCATTCCCTTTCTAAAACAGGTTTTAGACTGGTTCATTATCTGCGCGCTGATATTTCACGCAAAAGTGGCTTTTTCCCGCCAAATCACAAAGTGAAAAACTAAATATTTTTTTAACTATCTATCCGAGCTCAAAATTTTGAAAGAATGGTATTGTTTTTCATGATTTTTTCTCTACTTTTATTTAAAAATAAAACCAAAACATTTTTAAGTTCCTCATTGTAGAATTATATACGTAATGATTTTCTAATGTGCCAAATGAATAACTTCTTTGAATGTTCACTTTCATTTGCAATCTATTTTTAGAACAGTTACACAATAGTTTAAACTGTTCTCACATGATTGAGCCTCATTAATATTTTCTGATGTGTTAGTTCTCGCACTTGTAAATCCCCAGACTTGTGATGTCATTTTGCCTTTATCATCCAATCATTTGCCTTTTTTCACTCCCTTTTTGTCTTTTATTGTATCTAGAAGTGGGGTGTGCATTTTGCCATATAAAATACAGATGCCTGCATTGACAAGATTGAAACCACACTTATTTCGCAACTGCCTTTAACTTTTGATGAGCTTTATCTGGACTCATTACATATAAATATATTTCTAGACATTTGTAAAGCATGCATTCTAACCCAAAAAACAAGGTAACTATATAGGAATAATCTGATTTCACCGAAATTTATCAATAATAAAGACCCTTTATTTGGAACTTCAATTGTTTAAACTTAGTTTATATCAAATTTACTTTGCTCTTATTTATTATATTTGCACCAGACTGATTTCTGCACATCATTGCAGAGCAACGTTTTTCTTTTATGTGAGATTAGTATTTCACTTTTTTCCCCTTTCAAATTTAAACATTTCCAGATGTTTCAGTCAAAAATTAGCAAGTTTGAATTTTGCACCATACATTTTAGGTAATCTAAATTTTTACTTGAGCTAAATATATATATAATTCGCAAAAATTCATAAAATAAATGTTCATTTTAACCATTGTTACAATATTTATTAAAAAAGTTTAATACTAATAGTATTTTATGAAAAGTTAATTTTTTTTTTTTAAATCTATATATTAATGATTCTAACAGACAATTAAAGGTGAAAATTTTCAAGTATCTATAATGTAGGGATCTAGAGTTATAACGATTCAAATATCAAAAGACAAAGAAAATATCATCAACAAGAAAACTGGATTTTAATATAGCATGGTTGAGAAGCAACTGTTGTGATACTAATTATTTAATAAGTTGTAATTCAGGTAAAGCTTAACTTTCAATTTCTTTCCAGATCTTTCATTATCTTTTAAACTTAAAAAAAAAAAAAAAAATGTAAATTTGGCAAATTTAGTGTCTTATAACCCCTTAAATTTTAAGAGTTGTCTTGTGGAGTAATTAACTCTCATTATTAAATTCTCAAAAAGCTTTCGAAAAAAAAGCTGCAAAAAAATAATATAATCGCGATATTAATTTATTTTTAGTACACTTTGTTTAAAAAATTAATTGAGTACTTATCAAATATTTGGTAGCATAAAATTTATGCTAGCAAATATTTTATTAACTTTAAATAAAAAGCTATTTTATACTAAATATCATCAAAACATATATTTTTCCACCTTCAACTTTTCTTTTTGGGTCTAAGACTAATCTTCAAATCCAATCATAAAAACGGAGATTTTAAAGATACTGTCTGAATAGTTTAGTAATAAAGTTGAATTATAACAGATGCATTTTATAACTAACAGATTGAGACACTAACCAGAGAGGTTTCTTGGCGAAGTGCATTGTACATTCTTTTTCTTATTTATAGTTTTCCTTGAAGCCTCAGGGAGAACTTGTTTTTGAACATCTACTCCCGTTAGTTAGAGAAAGACAAGCAATTGTGCGATATGTATGCTTTCACATTGTAAAAAGATACTATTTAGTTCAATTGTGCCTTTAAATATACATAGGGACTATATTATTCAGGCTGGCCACAAAATTCAGGAAAAAAGTTCCCTGACAGATTTCTTAAAAATTCCCTGATTTTATAGTAAACTTTTTTTAAAATTTCCCCAAAATTTCCAGATGTATAGACACCCTGATTAAATAGAACATGTATGCTAAGGAGATAACTTGCCAATTTTTTAAAAATAGTTTTGGTGGGAATGAAAAGTTTAAATTTTTCCGTAACATTAAACTTCGAACGATTACCACAACAAATCTTCCGAGAAAAGGCGCCAAAATACAGAAGAACCAGGAAAACACACCTGAAAATTTACTTGATTTTCGTTAAATTTTATAAAGTTCCCTGACATTTCCCTAATTTTTTCCAGAATCAGAAAGCTCCCTGACATTTCCCTGATTTCCAGGTTCTGTGGCCAATCTGTTATTTCTAGTACATGAATAAATTCATATTTTAGCTATTCAATGAATTATCTCCAATTCGTAATCCACTCTTATGCATCCGACCCATAATGGAGACCTGCGAGTAAAATAATTACCTCGAGGCTCGCTAGGTGGTCAAAAAATTACTTTCTTCAATTTTACCATTCAAAGAATTAACACTTTGCTAAAAAAGCACTTGCAGCTTAATTCCTACAAACACTAGAATCAAAACACTTCAGTCTTCAGCACACTAACACTCAAAGTGATTTCCCTTCAAATATCCAAATGCAAAAGCATATAAAAGATTGGACTTCCTTTAAAATTATACCTGTTGATTATTCTGTACTTGAACTTGTTGCACTTGAACCTGGGCATTGGCCTGAGCTTGTTGCTGAGCCTGATCTGTTTGAACCTGGAATTATAACAAATATTTAAATTTTCTAAAAGAAATTGAATAAAAAACAATGAGTTTCTGGTTTTATAAATTTTAATATTGTTATTGCTATTAAATTCTTTTATAAACAACATTCAATCTAAAAATGAATAAAACAGCATGGAAACTTATAAAGCCAAATTGTTGAACAAATCTGAACCTATGATAATTTTGAATTAGAAACTATAAAAGCTTGAGTGTGTTTTGATATTATAAACAATTATACTATTTTATACAACTACTATTAAAATAATTAAATAATTATACTATTTAAGTAAACATGCAAATTATTTAATTAAACCCACTTATCTCACCTGGAGGAATATCAAGGTTTTTTCGTAGGTATTGGAGAAAAATGAGTTAATTTAAGAATTTGTAATTTTTTTTAAGGAATTATCGAAACATTTAAGTACAATTTTAGGGAACTTAAGGAATATTGAGAATTTTTAGGGCGAATGCAACCTCTGTATTGATTGTCTAGAATACAGAATCTCAGTTTTGAACAGTGTTCCCACTCAAATCACAGAATGAAAATTAATGACTTTTAAGGACCTAATTAATGTTTTTAAGGAGCTTTGAAAATTCGTTTTCAGGCATCATATCTATATTTAAATTTTTAATAAAGTATATTCTACAAAAAAAGTTACAAGTTTCGCAATACAAATATGTCGGAAAATTTGGATACGGTGCAGATAAGTGGCGGTTATGCGGGGATAGCAAGTCCGAGTTGTATTTTTATAAATTTTGCAGTTGAACAACATCTGTAAAAATTAAGGACTTTTTAAGGACCTCTAAGCATTTTCAAGGACTTTTAAGCACCTCTAAGCATTTTCAAGGCCTTGAAAACAAGTTCAGAAATATTAAGCATTTTTAATGATTTTCAATGGCAGTGAGAACCCTGTTGAGGTGTACTTACCGTTTGAACTTGGAGTACATTTGGCACAGAAAATGTAGGAGAGGCAGTCTGCACAGAAAGGGGCTGAGTGTTGGAGATCTGTTGCACTGAAGCATTGGCAGGCACAAGTTGAATCTAAAGCAAGTGAAAATCAATTATTGAAAAAAAAATATGCAATGGAACGATTCATAACAGGATCCAACAGCTTTTAAAAAGTAAAAATTATATAGTTTTTAAGGAATTTTTACATTTTTTAAAGACCTCTTACAAATTTGTAGATAAAAAAAAACCTTATCGTTTTCTTGAACTTGAATTCAAAACTTTACATTACAAGAACGAAAATTGACAAATAAACAATTTGGATAACATATATGTAGAATTTGCTTTGGGCGACATTTTTCTTCTTTATGTTTAACGGAAGTTAATCCACGCTTGAAATAAAAGAAGTGAAGTGATCCTGGAAATCAGCGTCTCCAAGAAACTTGGTAGTTAACCAATGGATCTGAATCGGTAGAAGAAGGAAAATAGAAAAATCAAATTTGAGATAACCAAAAAAATTTAAAGAAATATAATCACAATCAAAAATTAAGGACCCAAGATAAAAAAAAAATAAGGATTTTAAGGGCTATACGAAAAATAAATTGTTCGACTTTTAAGGACTACATATATGTAATCCTTTCAATATTTCTCAGAGGCAAGGTGGGGACTGCAAGATATTGACCGGCAGCTTTGAAATTTTAGACTTGGAAACTTTTTTAAAAACTTGTGATAATTTCCAATTCATCCCCTCATCCACCTTTTTAATAACGCAAAAGACTAAAAACTGAATATAAAGTAAACTTTGATACATAAAATCAGTTTGTAAATTTTCTAAAAACTCTTAACAATTTTATTTATTGTATTATGTATATTTTATTGTATTATGTATATTGTATTGTATTATGTATATTGTATTGTATTATGTATATTGTATTGTATTATGTATATTGTATTGTATTATGTATATTGTATTGTATTATGTATATTGTATTGTATTATGTATATTGTATTGTATTATGTATATTTTATTGTATTATGTATATTGTATTGTATTATGTATATTGTATTGTATTATGTATATTGTATTGTATTATGTATATTGTATTGTATAATCCTGTAACTATTGTATATTGTATCAGCTTGTATATATTGCTTGCATTATATATTGTATTTTTCCAGTATGATTGTCAAACGCTGTGTCAACTTTGTATATTGCATTGTATTATGTACATTGTATTGTATTATGTATATTGTATTGTATAATCCTGTAACTATTGTATATTGTGTGTATGATCCTGTAACTAAGCTATATTGTATGTATGATCGTGTAACTATCATATGCAAATTATTTTCTATTTCTATATATGTGTATATATATTTACTAGACCAACCCTGTTGGGCCTTGAGCCTTTTTTTGGTCTTAAAATTTGTATTTGTATTTGTAATGTAAAAATTAAAATATACAATTGTTTAAAATTTTATATTGATACTTTAGCAATATGGTAAAAAAAATTAGTCAAAAAAAAAACCAAAGTTGTAATATAAATCACCCACCTGACAGCTGTATGGCTGACACCTGTAGGTCAAAGTCTGATTAGTAGTTGTAGTGGACAAAAATAGGTTGTTGAGCTTACAAACCAACCAACTAACCGTAAATCCTCCATAAGCATTGCCAACTTGGATGTGTTATTGCAACTCATTTAAGAGATTTTGTTATTAGATTGAGTTTTCATAGTGTCTACGAACAAACGAACAAAACCATCGATTTTGCAGCATTGACTAACTTATAGAAATGTATGTAAAAGCAGCTTTTTAGCGATAACCCTCGAAGCTCGATGGTGCTTTGCCATCGAAAAGGAGTCTATTTTTTAAGTTTCAGCTCGATTGGTAGATGGTAAGCAGGTAATTTAGCCCTTTGAAGATTTCCACGCCAGAAACAAACACATAAAATAGAAATTAATGTATAAGATTTAAAGAGGGATAGAAGAATAATGCACAGGGTTCCCACTCAAATCACAGAATGAAAATCAATGACTTTTAAGGACCCTAAAAAATTTGTTTTCAGGCATCATGCCTGTATAAAAAAAATTTATAAAGTATATTCTACCAAAACAGTTACAAGTTGGCGCATGTATAATACAAATATTTAAGAAAATTCCGATACAGTGCAGATAAGTGGCGGACACGCGGGTATAGCAAGTCTGAGTTGCATTTTTGTAAATTTTGA
Organism: Linyphia triangularis; assembly: GCA_963978545.1. Taxonomy (NCBI): domain Eukaryota; kingdom Metazoa; phylum Arthropoda; class Arachnida; order Araneae; family Linyphiidae; genus Linyphia; species Linyphia triangularis. Next base: position 91,493,715 of record OZ021727.1, read on the forward strand.
AGTTGGTCAACATACACAAAAATTAAGGACTTTTAAGGACCTCTAAGCATTTTCAATGACTTTTAAGGACCTCTAAGCATTTTCAATGACTTTTAAGCACCTCTAAGCATTTTCAAGTACTTTCAAGGCCTTGAAAACAGGTTCAAAAATATTAAGCACTTTTAATGATCGTGGGAACCCTGAATGCAGTTATAAAAATGCAATTTTTTTGCTTGCAAGCTAAAAATAAACACTTTTGAATTAAAAGATATTCAATTTCTGGTGCATTTATAGCAAAATCCCTGACACTTTCATTTATAATCTAGGCACTGCCATTTAGAAAAAAATCCCAGATATTTTCAGAACTGCCAATCTTCCAGATCCCCATAGTTTCCCTGAAGGTTGGACACACAGCAAGATACAAGGTATCCAGCGAACAACTCCCTGTTTTTCAAATTAAATAACTCCAAACAAAGATCGATAAAACAATTAAACAAAACGAAGTTATTTTGAAAGCTGTAAAAATCTGAAATAGAAATTTCAGAATTAGTTACAAATGTTGCCAACAAATGGTGCTGTAGTTACAAAATTCTAGAAATGCGGTATAAATTTGTCCTCTATAATCAATCGTTGCAGTCACGCTAACTTCTTCTACGTTTAAACAGTGGAACGGTCCGAAGAATAATCACTCTGAGCTTCAAAGCTCTCTTTATTCATAAGAACTACAGTGTACAGCGCCACCTGTTGGCAACATTTATAACTAATTTTGAAAATGTAGTATCCGATTTTTACAGCCTTCAAAATGACTACACTTTTTGTTTCCTTCTCCTATCGATCTTTGTTTTTGAATTATTTAATTTTAAAATCAGGAAGTCCTGGGCATCCTGTATGTAGCTAAGCAAAATTTGAAATAAAGATTCTTCCCTTCAACAACAGTTTCCTTACCTGCTGAGGTTGTTGTATCTGCTGCTGTTGAGTTGTGGTGTTCTGCTGCTGCTGCAGTGCTGCCTGGTGCTGTTGTGCCAGCTGGAAGTAGTACTGCACCTGGTCTGGGTGCATGGTTGCCGTTCTTACATTTTCATCTGGCCGCTTTGGAGGCTTTAGTTCCTCTCTTGGTACAATGTCGATCAAGAAGTCGAATTGGTCATACTTAGTGATTGCCATGGCAATGTCGTTACGCTGGAGATGAAACAAGGCAATTGTTAGGTTATTTCAATACATAATACCTCTTTCTTAAGTTAATCAACAAACCACTCTTGAAGATAAAACTTTAGCAGAACTTCAAATGATTTTGCAGATCTGATCTTTCAGATGTAAATGGCAGAATTTTTGATTTATTTTTTAGTCACTCTTTTTGCAGGATCGACTTGTCTTGTAATGTAAGCACAAGACAAGACGCAATTGATGATTTTTATAGGAAGGATTGACCGAACACAATTGATGATTTTTATAGGAATGGAGGTTATCGCTACTAAATTTAACTGTTGTTACATATTTATTGAGGAATTTGTTACGTTGATTTACTGATTTTTCTGCAATTTTTTAGTTTGTACAATGGTTAACATTTCAGGATTTTTTTTGGGGGTAAAATAAATATAGTTTTATAATAGTTACATTAATTGCTTACATTAAAAATGGATATTAAATTTCAGGCATTTACTTAACTTAAAATGTTATATTAATATATATATTGATCATGTATAATTACTTGAAATTTTTTGTTTAATTCTATTAAGTTAGCTGAATACATTGAAAGTATTTCATGTAAACAGAAGTACATAGTTCAGATTACCTATTTTAAATAAAACACTATCAACTTGACAGACAAGAAAATCACAAAAATAAGAAAAACACACATTTGTACTTTAGCATTTAAAAATATTGCTTGTGCAAGAATAACGAAAAAAAATTACCAAGAGGAATTTTACTTTATACATTTTCATCCTATTGATAGCGAAAACAGTCCTTCTAGAGAATATGTCTCTTAAAAGTAGCCTCTATGTCATTGGCTGGGAAACTACGCTGGTAATGTGTTTTTATTCATAACTACAAACATGTTACAAGAATTTAACTCGCTCACTTATATTCTTAAAGCATTTTTATTAAACTTTTTAGAAATGATAGAAGTATTTAAGCATAGTTTGTGCAAGGTTTCCCCAGATGTAATCCTAGTTACAGACTGAGGGGAGACTGCAATTTTAAGTATCTCATCGAACACTATTCTGCAATTTTTTTTACAGAATATAGAGAAATATTAGTAGACTAGCTGAATACCCTTGCTTCAATTTTACCATGTGCATTTTAGCAATCAAAAGACTTTGATGTATTCCACATTTCAGACGTTTGATCTCATTTTAATCATGAAAAATTGATTTATCAAAATAGGCATACCTTAGTTTATCTATGCTTGCCTTTGTTCTAAAATTTATAATTCTGAATATATTGAAAATAAAATATTTGAACATCCCTTGTTTGAAAATTTAACTCCCTTTTGACCCTTTTTAATTAGTTAATTGAGTTTGCAATAGTCTATTGTGTTTATGTTTGCTCTTAGTTCTAATTTTCAAAATTGTAACTGTTATGGAAGTGAAACATTAAGACATTCCTTGTATAGTTTCAATGTTGCGTCAACTTTTTATCCCTTAAAAATTCATCAATAGATATTCGAATAACAGGGTGGTCACAAAATTCAGGAAAAAAGTTCCCTGATAATTCCCTGACAGGTTTCTAAAAAATTCCCTGATATTTGGGCAAACTTTTTTCTAAATTTCCCCAATTTTCTTAGGTTTTCCAAATGTCTAAACACCCTGATCAAATAGAACATGTACTTTAAAGAGATAATATGCAATTTTTAAAAAAATAGTTTTGCTGGTAATGAAAAGTTTAAATTATTCCATAACATTAAACTTCTAATGGCTTACCACTACAAATCTCCATGTAAATAGTGCTCAAATATGGATGAACGTACCTTAAACAATACAAAATTTCCCTGATTTTCATGAAATTTTAAAAAGTTCCCTCTGACAATTCCCTGATTTTTTCCAGAATCGGAAAGCTCCCTGACCAGAGTCCGATAAAATAGACGTACGCGCGTACGATATACGCAGGAAATCGTCGGATGCCGCAGGAAATTAAAGTCAAATGCCGTTTTTTTTTTTAAATGGAGAAATTCCAGTTAGGCAGGGCGGGAAAGTTGAAGTTGTTGACTCCTGTAACGCCGGGAGGTGAAAGGTTGAAGAAATTTTTGGATATGGCATTTGTGTACGCAGGAAGAAAATATTTTTCTGGAGCCCTGTCCCTGACATTTCCCTGATTTCCAGGTTTTCCCTGTACTGTGACCACTCTGAATAACTTATTTTTTCTATATTTGTGCTTCTTAATATTTCCAGCAAATATCGGAGTGGTGACTTCATTGGAAGTGGGACATCCGAATATCCCTCGTTTGGAACATGACCTTAAAGTGGGTTAATCGAAATTGGAATAGCTTACTTTTTCTATGTTTGCCTTTGCAGATAATTGGTCTTTCCTGGCGCCAAAATATTTTCGCTTTTAAAAGAGCGCCAAGTTGGAGATAAATATTATGTCATCATTGATGTAATATTTATCTCCAACTTGGTTCACTTTTAAAAGATGGAATTATTTTCCACCAGAAAATAAATATTGTCTATGTCCTTTTACTCATCAGGGTTCCCACTCAAATCACAGAATTAAAATCAATGACTTTTCAGGACCTTTAAAAATTTGTTTTCAGGCATCATTTCTATATATAAATTTTTTACAAAGTATATTCTACTAAAACATTACAAGTTGGTGCATGCGTAATACAAATATGTCAGAAAATTACGATACAGCGAGCATAAGTGGCGGCCACGCGGGGATAGCAAATCCGAGTTGAATTTTTGTAAATTTTGCAATTGGTCAACATACACACAAATTAAGGACTTTTTAAGGACCTCTTAGCATTTTCAAGGACTTTTAAGCACCTCTAAGCATTTTCAAGGACTTGAAAACAGGTTCCCTGGGAACCCTGCTCATTGAAAATTAAAGACCAGTGGGTTACCAGGAAAAAAAAAAGCTCATTATTTGACAAATTATGACATATTTGGCAATCAGATTTAGTTCAACTGATTCTAAGTCGATTTTTTAAGAGTTTCGGCCATTTTTGCCTCGGCAGACCAGTGGATTCATGATCTACTAACATTTCTTGACATTCTATACAAAATTCAGAATGACGTTCGATGGGATACCTAAACTAGCAATCGCCTCTCAGACTACTAAAGACAAAGTGTGATAGTGAATTTGTTTAGAAATTACCATAGTTTAAGCATCTAATGGTAAAAAAGCACAATTACCAACAATTATCAGAGTAAAGTTAATAGGTCACATCCAATTGCAACAATGCTCTGAAATAATATAAAATAGTATCCAATACGCTTTCCAGGGTTCTCACTCAATTTGCAGAATGAAAATCAATGACTTTTAAGGACATAATTAATGTTTTTAAGGCCCTTTGAAAATTTATTTTCAGACATCATGTCTATAAATAAATTTTTAATAAAGTATATTCTACCAAAAAAGTTACAAGTTCGCGCATGGGTAATACAAACATACCAGAGAATTCCAATCCGGTGCAGATAAGTGGCGGTCATACGGGGATAGCAAGTCTGAGTTGTATTTTTATAAATTTTGCAGTTGGGAACAACATCCACAAAAATTAAAGACTTTTAAGGACCTCTAAGTACTTTCAAGAACTTCTAAGCACCTCTAAGCATTTTCAAGACCTTGGTTGGTTGTTTTCAGATTATCTGGCGCCGTCAGCAACACGAGGGCTATAATGCGCCGAAACATTCGTCATTAGACAAGCCAACATGCATTTACAAACACCCATGCCTTACACGGGACTCGAACCCGCAACCTCGCGGTCTAGAAGCTAGCACGCTAACCACTATACCGTTTGATCGGCATGAATATTTGGATGCAGGTTAGTTTATCAGGATGCAGATTATTTCACAAGTAAAACATTAAATAACACCTCGATAAAAAAAAAAGAATTTTGCTGACAACCAACCCTAATACTAAGTTTCATCAACGATAAGAGAATACTAGCAACTGTAGAATTTAGTGTAATTTTACGTCAAAAGAAGAAATACCAATACGATCAAATGACTTCTGTTCACATTAGTTAAGACAGAAACAAACACCTTATTTCTCCAATTCAGTTTTCAAACCATATTTGAAATTTAAAATAAGATGCAGGGTTCTCACTCTTATTGAAGAAAAAAATTCAAGGACTTTCAAGGACCTTTTTAAGAAAATTCAAGGACCTTTTTAGAAAAATTTAAGGACTTTAATTTTAAATACTACATCATCAGATGTAAAATTACAAAACGGAGATTATCGGTGGTCAGGGATGTAGTGGAGTGGAAACACGAGGCAACGGCGATCCTTTACATTTATAGAAAGCGAAATGACGTTCCCTAATCTAATTTTTATTTTTACGTGATACTGAACTTAAAGCCAAGTAAGCAAACAAAAAAGTCATTTCGTGGGAACTTGCTTTCGTCTGGAACCCACAACTTCAGAGCTGAGCAGGCAAGTTCTAGTTTTTGTAAAACACTTGAAAGAGGCGCGGCAACCCACACATGGCCATTTCTCCTTGATTAGAAATGAACTTACATATATGCTTACATCTAGCTATGATTCATTCAATAGCAATTATCCTCTTCAACGAATAATCGGTATTTGTGGAGGAATTCCAGACGTCAAATTTGTATGGTTCGTCGTATATACAGTCTAAAACTTCCATACACAAATTCATGCCAATTATCTACATTTTTAAAGAACAAAACTGTGACCTAGCACATTCAGTTCTTTGCGCCCTTTCCTTGAAGAATATTTTGAAGAATATTTGCCTTAATTTTAACGGGAACGCTAACCGATTTATCAACAAAAGTTATGCAATTTTTTTTTTTTTTTTAAAATTTTTATATCAAGGACAGATTTAATAAATTATTTGTAAACCTCTCAACGTACATAAGAAATGAATTCGTTCAAGAGGAAAAAACCAATGACAATAAAAGATGGGTTTTTTTCATAATCCAAAAAAGTTAAGCAAACTTGCGGTTCTGACGGAAAAAACTGGTTAGTGCTAAAAATCCAAATAGATAAGAGCAAAATGTTGATATTTTGTATTAGCTTTTAAGGTGTTCTGAGATCACGGAATTATGCATTTATATTTTGTCAGATATTGGGAAATATTTATAGCCAAATTGCAGACCTTCACAACCCAAAGTTGAAAAGGGGTTCCATGGCTTGCGCTAAGAGCGGAGGACTACTAAAAAAAGTAATACGTAGGAAAAATTAGTAATTTTAATAAGACGTATTTTATTCAATTCTTACAAAAATAATTTTATTACAATTGTTATATTTTATAAAAAAATAAAAAAAATTGAATCCGTGGGTTCATTAATAAAAGCTGACTTAAAATAATGTTATTTAGTGCAGAAAAAGCTACGATTTTAATAGTTTGCATCCATACCATTTTTAAAGTGTTTTCTATACCCATTTTCATTGTAAGGGGCGCCAAAACTCATTCTTGCACACATAGCATTTTACTCCAAGGCCGGTCCTGTATATTTGATTTTCCTTAATATAAAAGTGCTAATGGTTTTGCAAATGAGTATAATACATCGAAATTGGGCTGCGAACAAGTAGGAAAGCAATTCAGATGTACTACACTACTTTAAAATGCAAAATTAAATTGCCTTTCGGTTTGAGAATGGGAAAGTTTTACATTTACAGTTATTACAGAATTTATTCCAAAAATGTAGCAGGAGTTCTTAAAAAAAATCATACAGTGGCGGCAATAAGGGGTATTAGTATAGTAATATTAACAAAACTATTTAAAGTTGACATTTTCACCCCCTCCCCCCCCCCCCTCCACACACACAGAAAAAAATATATACATTTGTAACGACGCAACATAGCATTCCCACACTTTTATTTTACACTACACCGCTGTCATTGGTCACTTAAAAATTCAAGGACTTTCAAGGACTTTATCCTTTTTTCAAGGATTTTCAAGGACCAAATTTCATCAAAAAAAATTCAAGGACTTTCCAGGACCGTGGGAACCCTGAAGATGGCAATAAAATAACTTATAAAAACAAAGTTTGCATTATAAATCCTTTATATGCATTGCCAATTTTTATATTCGTTAACACAGGCGCCAATTCTGTCAACAGCATGTGCTTGGTATTTGCATCTAATTTTAAATATCAAAAGCACTTCTATCAGCAAAATGTGCGGCTAACTAAGTTTCAAAATTTATTTATGAAAATGTGCATTTATGCTCTGCTGCAAATGCTGCATTTATGCTCTCGTATTGCCGATCAAACGGTATAGTGGTTAGCGTGCTAGCTTCTAGACCACGAGGTTGCGAGTTCGAGTCCCGTGTAAGGCATGGGTGTTTGTAAATGTATGTTGGCTTGTCTAATGACGAATGTTTCGGCGCATTATAGCCCTTGTGTTGCTGACGGCGCCAGATAATCTGAAAACAACCAACCAATGCTCTCGTATCCAAATATCACTTATTTATTCTTATTAAAGTAATTTTTTATTTATTAAAAAAAATTGGCAACTGGAAAGAGTTTCAACAATGGTCGGTTCAATGCTTTTTTTAATACGATTGGATGACGACAAGTTGGTTTATTAGTATTCCGTAAAAGCAACCTTTTAATAACAGTTACAACCGCGAAAATTGATAGAATGCATCGTCATCGACATCATCTGCTAAGTTTCAGTCCGATTGGATGACAGCGAGGGGGTTAATTAGGCATCCACAGATTTGAACTCCATCGACAAACCCACAAAATCGAAGTTAACATAAAGGATTCAAAAATAAAAGTTAAAAGTCGTAAATTTGGATGCATTTGGCAGTAAGAGTCCCGATATAGTTAGTAGCGCAAAAAATTATAAATAGACTAAAAAATACAAAATCAGTGAGTACTTACAAAAAAAGATCCTAATGCAATTGTTTTAAAGCTTCACCTTTTATAATTCGTATGGTCCGAGCAACCGCATTGGAACGGTGTTACTGTTTCGTGTTGAAAAATATTTTTAATTATTAGTATTTTGTTTTAATTTTGGCAGATCTATGTTTTTGTACAATGAACTAGGTTGCAACAAGAAAAAAAAGTTTCAACAAATCGAAATTTAAGTTGGCAACGGTGACCTTCACTCACCAGTCATGAAATCCTTTACAAGGGCAGAAGGCTCATACATTTTAATATTCAAAATAGACATGCCCAGGAAAAGCAGTTTAATAGATGCTCATTTCATCATGAATAATTTATTACTATGATGATCCTCACAATTCAGAATTACATTATTTATTATAAATACTTTTCAACTACGGAAAGAGAAAATAAAGAGAAATAAAATACAAAAGTTTTTTGTTTTTTTTAATTAGGAGATCAGGATTTTTTTTTATGGAAGTTTCTGAAATACACACACAAAGGAAAAAAAAGAAAAAGGAATAACAGATGTCAGTTATTTTCAAGAACTTTTCAAGAGCCCTAAAACATTAAAAAAGTTTCAAGGACCTTCAGGTTAAAAATAAGGAGTTTTCAAGAACTTTTCAAGGGCCCTTGGAGACATTAAGTAAAAATAAGGAGTTCTTAAGGACTTTCAAGAACTGTACAAACCCTGCCTCTGGTACAGGGGACGATAGGTAGGGAATTGTTTTTTTAGTTTTCAAAAATGGAAAAACAAAGCCATAATCTGAAGCATATGAATGCTAATGAAATACAAATTTACAGGAGTAAAGTCTTAAAAATATCCAGAATCTTTCAAATGCATGGATAAGATAAAAACTTTGAACTTGAATTTTTTCTAAATGTGTTCAGCCTAGTCAGATATTTTTAAATACCCTGTCCAACCTTGGATAGGTTGGATGCTGTCTTGTTATGATAAAATAATGCTGAATAGAATACTAAAAGAGAAAATGGTTTAATTTTTAACAAAATATGTGGAAAAATGTTTTCCCCGCTGCTTGATGCCCTTTTTAAATAACATTTTCTTTACGAGTTATACAAATTAAATGGTACGCAAATTAATAATTCGCATAAATCGCCAAATTTGGCGACCCTACTTAAGGCAACCAAAAATCGCCAAATTTGGTGACCCTACTTTCGGCAACCCTACGTGTTATATGTGGTTTTCGTAAATAAATTATTTTGCTTACTGGTTAAATTGAATGCCGTCAAATCGCGCCAACCTGGTTGCAATCATACGTAAGTACCAATTAAATTTTTATTCAAATTGTGAAAGTACAATAAGAAGTTAGCTTACTTGTAAAGTACGACGTTTATTATCTTCCGTATGCACCCAAGCTCTGAGAGATAATTCTGTAATGAATAGTTCTGCTGCTTTAGCAAACAAAACAGGAGCTTCAGCACTGATCATCTGAAAAAGTATACAAAGTAAAACTTACTAAAGAGACTAGAACTAGTAAAGACAACTTGTGACGCTTCCTTACTGGAAGGTCTGAGGTTCAGAAACATAGAGAGTGAGATCAAATTTCAAACACATATTTATTTAACACGCCAAAATCAGTTCCATAAAAACATTTAAGTTAATACCAAAACAGTTGCATAAAGAAATATTCAAGTTAACACCAAAACAGTTGCATAAAGAAATATTCAAGTTAACACCAAAACAGTTGCATAAAGAAATATTCACAAATAAAGAGACATTTCAGTTAACACCACAGAACAGTTGCATCACCAGCATACATTCGAGTCGGCGGCCAACAGCTGGTGGGGGAACAATGTGCGGCAACAAAGCTCTATCACCAACGTGCATTGGAGTCGGCTGCAATCAGCTGGTCGGGAACAATGTGCGGCAACAAAGCTCTACCACCACCGGAGGTACCGATGGGTATTGCCTGAACCGAGACCAAACGAAACTTCAGCGGCCTTAAATACCGACAGCTGACGTCGTTTACTCAGCTCACCTCAGTTCCTTTCTGCTACTCCCATTCGGCACTCACCATACCTATATCGAACCTAGTCCATACTTACACTCGAACCCTAACAACCTCCAACAAAAGGTCACAAAGTAATCACGAGTTCTAAAAATGAGGTTCGAACTAACCAGGTCCGTTACAAAGTGCATATATCTGTGTAATATTTGAAATATTAATTTAAATTTGCATCCTATACATTTTATGAGTCATAAGGCTTATTACTGTTAAGCTCTGGGTTGTTGACCAATATGGGGGGTACAACGATACCGACTTTTTTTTACTTGCAGGACCTAATGCGAACTGGTTTATTTGTGCTTTCCCCTCGGCCAACTAGCGAGAGCCAAACAGTACTGGCTATAAGAGGATAGGGAAAATATTACAATACTTCAAAACTGTGAAACAATTTATATTAAAATATATTTAGCAGCTTATAGAAAATTGATTGCATCCAAGAAACAATTTTCTTATCATATACACACAAAATTAAAAAATATTTATAAAAGGGTATGAACCTAAGCAATCTTGTAAACATAAAACCTAAATTTAATAAAAATTAGTGATCATTTAGCTATGATTTCACATAGCATTGATAAATTTTATTAAATATGATGATAAAATGTACTAAGATTTTCAGTATAGGAGAGATAAAACTGTAAGAATATTCAAATATTGAACTCACTTTTACATCTTCGTCCAGTTTCATTATTTTCTTTATTCGAGCTAAAGGAAGTTCCTGACTTTTAAAATCACCCTGCAAACAAGACATTTGGTGCATAAAACAAAATAGGAAAAACAGAAATAACTTTGATCCAAATAATTATCATTTTACGACATTCCAAATAATCAGCAGTTATGTAAATATAAATCAACATTAAAATGCACAATTTTATCGATATTGGAAGAGCATTATGAAAAGTATTATTAAATTGAAAAAGTTTCATTTGAAGATTCAAATATTCTTAAAACTAGAATCTGGAATATGATTAGTCAAATAAAAAAATTACTTTTGTATGGAGGAAACAAGTAAAAGAGATTTCTTTGATAAAATTGCTCATTAAAAATTTGCAAAATGTTGCTATTTCAAAGAAGGGAAAAAAAAAAAAAAAAAAAAAATTGCATCTTTATTGTGATTTGTTCCAAGTTAACCAATTTTTTAAAAATAATAGTGCATTTTAAAAGCTAACAAATTGGCAAGGTTGGCTTCAAAAATAGGGTAATATTCCGTTAGTTAGGCACCAAATAAAAAAAAAAACTAAATTGCAGACATAACTCATCCAAATCATTTATAATTCCAATAACAAACTGCAAACATTCAAGCTTAGTGATACATTTACGTGTTATTAAAATGTGTAAATATTTAGACTTGGCGACAGCTTGTATCCAGCTAACAAAAAAGTACTGAAAATAGTTATTAATTTCTATTTTAGGCCAAGTATGGTGAGCAGAGTTCCCACTGAAAACATAGATTGAAAATCAATGACTTTTCATGGACTTTTGACAGGGCTCCCACTCAAATCACAGAATGAAAATCAATGACTTTTAAGGACCTAATTAATATTTTTAAGGACCTTTGAAAATTAGTTTTCAGGCATCATGTCTATATATAAATTTTTAATAAAGTATATTCTACCAAAAAAGTTACAAGTTGTTGGATGCGTAATACAAATATGTCGTAAAATTCCAATACGGTGCAGATAAGATGCGGACACGCAGGGATAGCAAGTCAGAGTTGCATTTTTATAAATTTTGCAATTGGCTTCACAACATCTGACAAATTAAGGACTTTTAAGGACCTCTAAGCATTTTCAAGCACTTGAAAACAAGTTCAAAAATATTAAGCACTATTAATGACTTTCAATGACCGTGGAAACCCTGTTTGAGGACCTAAATAATATTTTTGAGATTACCTTCGAAAATTTGTTTTTATGCATCAGGTCTTTAATGTGTAACTTTACAGCTGCTTTGCCCAGAGCGTTAATATCAAAATCTTTCATGCACAATTTGCATTTGGCCGCATGAACAAACTTTGATGAAGGTCTTTGATTTTTTAGCTCACAAAAAGTAAACACTAAACTCACATGTTTGTATCACAGAGTACAATTTGCAACTAAAACCATTCGATTTCGACTCCACCAATCAGTAAATACGAACCAAACGATGTACAAGTTGATGCACGCTTAACACAAATATACCAAAAAATTTTGGTGTAAAAATTAGTGACAAAAATTAAGGAATTTTAAGGACTTCCACAAATTTTTAAACAGGGTTTTCATGGTTTAAGCCACATGTTGTTTTTTTTCAAAAAACCAGATTGGTTTTTTAAAGAATAATTTAAAATTGTATTTTTATTTATTTATAATTAGATTTTTCGAATTATTTGATGTTGTAAATGACTTCTATTTTTAACTGAACAACTCAACTTTTCTTCCTATTATTTTTTATGAAAATAATTCACTAAATGAAAAATTATATGAATACTATAGATGGATAAGTTCTCATGTATTTTAACACGTTCACGCCTGTGCGTACCACTGGTGGCCAGCACTAGACTGTCTCATCAGGCGGCGCGTACCACCGGTGGTACGATGAGACAGTCTAGTGCAGGCCACCGGTGGTACGCGCCGGTGTGAATGTGTTAAAATAAATCTTTCAATTAAAGACTTTTCATAAGAAGTATAGAAGTTTTCATAAGTATCAACAATAAGTTTTTATATTAAACTAATAGATATATTAATGTTTTATGATAATTCCAAATTATTAATTAAACTTAAAATATAGGCTGCATTTTAAATTTGTTTCTAAAATATAGGTTTTGTGTTTTAACAACTTATTTCTAAACATTATAAATATCATTTTGAACAACTTATCACAATTACTGACGAATCTAAGAGCAATATTCTATGTATTATGAAGTAAACAATTACTATTGCATGATATTGTACACGTTCAATTTAAAAAATAGTATCTCTGAATAAAATAGTAAAATTTAATATGATTTGTATATTCATATAAGTAGCAACAATTGTTTATTTACGTTTAAATTATTTTCAAAATAAATATTAATTGTTATTTGAACATAAATTATTCTAGTTAATGTCAAATTTTATTTATTTATATGTATACATGTAATTAGAAAAGGATTATAAAAAAAAAAAAAAAAAAAAAAAAAAGATTTAAACCAAAAACCCGTTTTTTTTTTTTGTGTGGTTTTTTTAGAAACCCTGCTTTTAAGGACCTTTAAGCATTTTCAAGTACTTTAAGAGCTGGAAAACCAGTTAAAAAATATTAAGTGCTTTTAATGACAATGGGAACCCTGGAAAAGGGTCAATAGAAAAAACTTAACGTGTAACAAAATAAGGATGCAACTTACGGATCCGAGGCCTCGGATTTCTTCCATCTCCCTTTCCCAGAAAACATCCAGGACCTGCTGTGCCTCGTTATTGCCCGAGGTATTGGTAGGACTGAAGCCACCCTCTTGAGAAAGGTTTTCCTCCATTTTAAATGCTTAATTCCTGCACACAAAAAAGTTACATTGTAGGAAGGAAAAATGGAAAAAACAAAACTTATTTCAAGGAAGAGAGAATGACAAATTGCAATTAAGAGGAATGCACCCAGAAATCGTCTCATGTGGGCTCTCTATAGGAATCAAGATTATAACAGGACTTGACATTAATATTTTGGCATTTGAGGGTCCTTAATAAACTATAACTACGTTACTTGGGAGTCCAGAGGAAATTATTGAACCATGCTGTTATATCTCAGTCATCATAATTTTAATAGAATGTTTAATAAAAGCTGTTCAGAAAGCTAACCTGTTAGAATTTAATTGGATTTTCCACATCTAGCAAAAGGGATTCTAAAAGAAAGTGATGATAAAAAGTGTTACACAATCAAGATTACGAAAATAAGAATATAGTTGCATTTTATAAATATTTAACTACACATCTGGTTAAAATTTATAATAGAAAATGCAATTGCTATAGAATTTATAATTTAAGAGAGCTACGATGAATTCATTTTGTTTTAATTACTACTTTTTTTATAAACACAAACTCTCCTTTTATATGCTATCATGAAAATTCCATGCATACTGCGTTATTTTCAACCACGAATTACAGTTTTCATCAACAATTTTTTAGTTGTAATTTAATAGAGTTACATTTTTGTTGTTGTAATTTAGGAGAGCTAGTAAATTTGCATTACAAAACATCAGGAAAATAGCCATGACTGATTCATTATTTTTCATATGATAAAGCATTGGTTATGTTATAGCAAACAAAAAAACAATAACAAATTTAATAAATCTACACAGAGCCTCCGCAATCTATAAACCAAATTAGGATTAGAGATATAGTTGATTTGAAGATAGTCAATGGTAGAATTATTCCTTATTTGAATTGTACATGGAGACTCAAAATGACTGTCATGATTTCAACAATTCCAATTATTAAATGAACACTAATTTTACCAAATAAATGCACTTCGAAGTGGGTTTACCATACATTAACAAGTTTTCTATCGGACTTACCTAAGGTCGCACACATTCTTTATGAGTTTGTATCAGATGTATTCAGGTACCAGATTACTATGCTTAAAAAGCAAACATAGACGATTCCCTCACTATATACGTACCTATAACAATTTTATTTGACACATCTAGCATTTGATCATTTAATTACTTTGTCCTTTCAATAAAATATAGAAGAGTAAAACTATTACAGTGTTCCCACTCATATTGAAGAAAAAAAATTCAAGGACCATAAAATTACATTCTTTAGACATAAAAATACAAAACGGAAGCAAAAAAAATAAAAAAAAATCAAGGTGGAGATTATCAGTGGTTGCTCAAAAATTCAAGGACTTTCCAGGACCGTGGAACCCTGCTCACTATATACGCACCTATAACGATTTTATTTGACAATCCAGAATTTGATCATTTACCTTAGTCCTTTCAATAAAATACAGGAGTGTAAAACTATTACTTCTGAAGGGTCTGGTTAAGACACAGGAGTGCTATTCCATACAGACAGGGATAATGACTAGCTCAAGAGATAATTATTATAATTAGAAGGGAAAAAAACTAGTAGCAAACATATGGTAGTTTTACTTTTAACAAGGAAGCAATAATTAAAATCAAGCAGTTTTGAATGCAAACTATTCCCTGGTCACCCACCCAAATAAAAACAAGTCAGCGTTTAATTAGTTAAAGAATATATAGCCTTTTATGTATTGGAATTTATCATAATCCATACAAATTGATTATCTATGATCCAAACTAAAAGTAATTGCAGAAAAGGTAAAGAGCAATGAACTAGAATAAAACAGTTGTAAAGCTATTTTAATTGGCTGGACTAAGATTACAACCAGAAAAAAAGAGAATATATATTTTTTGTGTAAAAAAACAACAACGAAATCTCTTATGAAATAGATTTCTATTTTTATTATTCTTTAACGATAATGCAAACAAACAAAATAAATAGAAAGTATATTCACAGGTGTCTATTGTAAAACTACAAGGTAATAATAAAGTAAATAACATTTTTGTGTAACATTGTAATATTTTTCTTGTCCAGATATTGGGATAATGGTAAAAACAGGAAATTTAAAAAGTGCATGACATATCACCAAGAGCAATGGTAATGCAATGTTTTAAACATATTTCATTATAGAGGATATTGTACCACAAGAAACAGTTACTTGAATACTTCAACTATATAAAACAAGACACATTTTCTTTAACCGAAAATAAAAACCAATACAATAAGTTTCAAAAAGTTGGTACAATCTTAGTTTTAAAAGAAAGATCAACTATCAATTGATAGTTTATAATAAAATTGGGGGTAAATATTCTTCTAACAGGATGGTCAGGATGGGATTTTTTCTCAATAGAGCATACCAAGACAAGTATTTCACTATGATACAAGAATTAGGGTCTTGTATAATAGTAATAATCTGAGTTACCACAAGTTAGTACGAGTTACCATACATTGCGAGACACTCATGTCAGAAGTCCAAATGCTCCAAAAGAATTACAATCGAGTATTACCTTTTAAAGTAGAGCTACTCCTTTAAGATTTGTCCCTGCTCCATAAACTATTGTTTAAGCCACAATATGTGCCAAAGTATTGTTTTAGACATCGTATTTTTTTGCCAGGTATAACAATGGCAAAAAATTGAAGGGAAAATAACTGGCGATTTTTAAAAATTTATAAGAAATCCAATAAAACACATAATCTTCCAATTTGTAAATGATCTTTTATTACAGCAGATAAACCTATTGTATAAAAATTTATATTTCTAAACCAAAATTTCAGCAGATATGGTAGCATAAAAAATTAAGCATTAGGTATATGAGTCTATGACAATCCCTCTTAAGGAAAAATATGGTACTTTTCGGTTATACAGATGCAAATCTCGCCTATTATTATTATTTTATTTTTTTGGCAATGTTGTAGGTCTTAATTATTTGGCGACTTTTCCAGGGTTCCCACTCAAATCACAGAATGAAAATCAAAGACTTTTCAATGACTTTTAAGGACCTAAATAATGTTTTTAAGGACCTTTGAAAATTTGTTTTCAGGCATCACGTCTATATATAAATTTTTAATAATGTATATTCTACCAAAAAAGTTACAAGTTAGCGCATGCATAATACAAATATGTCAGAGAATTCTGATACGGTGAGGATAAGTGGCAATTACGCGAGGATAGCAAGTTTGAGTTGTATTTTTGTTGGGTACACAACATTCGCAAAAATTAAGGACTTTTAAGGACCTCTAAGCATTTTCAAGGACTTTTAAGCACTTTTGGGCATTTTCAAGGCCTTGAAAACAAGTTCAAAAATATTAAGCACTTTTAATGACTTTCAATGACTGTGGGAACCCTGTTTTCGCTTCCGCCTGACTGATTGAAAAATATCAAAGATATATTTTTGTCCCTTAAAGCATCATGAATCTGGTTTAGATTAGATCAGGCTCTCTGCATAAAATGTTTTAAATATTGAATCTTAAAGAGTTGTAAAATCAAGCAAGAAATAATTACATAATAAACAAATACAATTAAATAACAATTTTCTTGAATACAAAGGGGAAAAAATGACACTTGCTAAGATAACAGAATAAAATTTGAAAAGCAATTGCAATACCATTAAAATTATTTAATGATTATTTTTTAAGTACCTCTGTGCTCCAACTAGGTGAAAGTAAGTAAAAACTGTACTTGAATGTATATTCTTGTTATGCTACCTCGGAGTAAATAATAAGTGAAAATGCGCTAAATTATCAGACCATAATTTGATTTAAACTATAAAAACAAAAACTGCTAAATTCAGTTACAAGAACTGCAGAAAAAAAAAATTGAATTCACAAATAGCTATAAAAAAAATTCTGGATTAAGCAATCAAATGTGATGGTTCCGATTATTACAGGGTTCCCACTCAAATCACAGAATGAAAATCAATGACTTTTAAGGACCAAATTAATGTTTTTAAGGACCTAAAAAATTTATTTTCAGGCATCATGCCTGTATAAAAAAAATTTATAAAGTATATTCAACCAAAACAGTTACAAGTTGGCGCATGTGTAATACAAATATGTCAGAAAATTCCGATAAAATGAGGATAAGTGGCGGACACGCGGGTATAGCAAGTCTGAGTTGCATTTTTGTAAATTTTGAAGTTGGTCAACATACACACAAATTAAGGACTTTTAAGGACCTCTAAGCATTTTCAAGGCCTTGAAAACAAGTTCAAAAATATTAAGCACTTTTAATGACTTTCAATGACTGTGGGAACCCTGTATTAAAATCAACATTCTTAGAAAATTCTCTAAGTTTATTTTAGTTAAAATAAAAATATTCAGTAGATTTTTCAATGTACAAAATATAACAAGGAGTGAACGACATAACAAGTGGTTCCATGTGATTAAATAATCTTAGCATGTTGAGTTAAAAAACAGCAGTGAATTTTTTTTCAACCAACAAAACAATTCAAGATTGTGGTCCACATACTAGAAAACAGTTTGTATAGGACATAAATTCGGAAAATCACAACAAGGGAAAAAATAATTTAAAAATCCCAACTAAACACACAATAAGTTAAAAGTGACTTAGAGGAACATAACATGACATAGTAAACCTTGAAATAGGTTATTTTGGAGAATATAAGTACTAAAACAATATTCATGCATATTTAGGGAAATAAGTTTAAAGATAATTTATAATACAGTATGTGTTACGTGCCCATGATAGCATAAACAGATACTTCTTATATTTATGATATATTCTACATTATTTCATCTCTCTTAACAACATCATTGTTGACAAGATTAAAACAATGATATGAATTTACCAGTAAAGGGGGAAAAAAACAGAACAGACACCACATAATTAAAAAAGTAATGGAAAAATGCAATCAAAATTTTATCTTTTTTTGCAGATAATAACTTTTTTGTTCACTTTTGACTTTAGAAAATATTTAAAAAATAAAAATCATTCTTCACTCAAATAACGATTATTTAAGATTTACAGCAAAAAATAGTTAACTCGCGAAATGAAAACTTTAAAACCATGAGCCATCTCTGATTGATTAGAGATAGTATTTTCGAAATACTATATAAGAAAACCTTGAAAAATAAAAATGGTCAATATCAAATACCATATTAGGCACAATTTGGGTAATTAGGCTGGGAATATGTCTACAAGATTTATTAAAAAAAGGCTTTTTTTAAAAAACAAGTTTAGTATAAGTTAAGAATGATATCAAATCGTTAATAAAGAAATTTTGCAAACGATTAAACAAAAGTTAAATTTTCAACATGGTAATAACAACAAATTAACCCAATCTGATTGGCAACATATTGGTTGTCTTCAAAGACAGGTTTTTTTTTAAATATAGAAAGCATAAATCCAAACTGATGGTAAAAGGAAATTTTAATTGTCCCAACGTATGTTGGAATATATCTATACACCGAAGGTAAAAGACACTACATCACATTTTTGAATTTGTACAGGAGAACCAATTTTCCATAACTTTGAACTATTAAAATTTGTTTCTTCGTTACTAATAGAAACAGTAAAATGAAAGTTTGTCACATTGATAAGTATAATTGGAAGTATTGAAATAATTAATAAAAACATGATATTAAGTCAATTTAATAAAAAAATGACATGGTTTCCTTTTTACCTCCAGGAAACAGATATATATGCAACAAAAACTGTTGCACCTAATTTATCAACATAACTTAGTATGGAATACATAAAATACCAAAAGGGAAAAAGCTTACATATTTATAAAGGATTTTCAAACACTTTTAGTAAAAGTTTTTAAAAATGTATAATAAGTAGAAAATTACTGATGAAGTTTGTAAAGATTATGCTTAGTCTTCTAGTTAATAAAGAAAAATGACGGCAAATAAAAGACAAAGCTTCTTTTCTCTTATTTGAAGTTTTTCAAAGTCAGTAAATGGTAATTTCAATATTCCAAAGGTTCAGTCAAATTAGAGAAACTATTATTGCAACTGACTCTTGACAACAATTGTAGAAACTAAGTCATAATTTCAGGGGTTGCAGAGAGTTTTCTAAAAAAATAAGGTAAGATTTTCAGGGATGTTTTCAAACATTTAGGGATATTTTCAAAAATTTAGGGATATTTTCAAAAATTTAGGGATATTTTCAAAAATTTAGGGATATTTAAAGTTGGCATATGATCCTAACATAGACATTCTTTTCAAAGCATATTTCAATACGGATAAAAAACTGCCAATAGAGAAAATTTAGATTATTTTTTTAGGAAGAAACAAAACTTTAAGGAATATTAGGAATTTAACACGACTCTTGTATTTCTCCGGAAGTTAATTTTATGGCTGCACCCATTCAATACCAGGGTTCCCACTCAAATCACAGAATGAAAATCAATGACTTTTAAGGACCTAATCAATGTTTTTAAGGACCTTTGAAAATTTGTTTTCAGGCATCATGTCAATAAATAAATTTTTAATAAAGTATATTCTGCCAAAAAAGTTACAAATTGGTGGATGCGAAATACAAATATGTCGGAAAATTTCGATACGGTGCAAATACGTGGCAGTCACGCGGGAATAGCAAGTCCGAGTTGTATTTTTATAAATTTTGCAGTTGGCCACACAACATCTGCAAAAATTAAGGACTTTTAATGACCTCTAAGTATTTTCAAGGACTTTTAAGCACCTCTAAGCATTTTCAAGGCCTTGAAAACAAGTTCAAAAATATTAAGCACTTTTAATGACTTTCAATGACCGTGGGAACCCTGAATACAATAGAATAAAATGAGTTACTTTAACAACACTTTGGCATAACAACAAACATTTGGTAGAGTATGGCAACGACAGATAGGGAACATCTAGATTCATTAAGCTATGTTCTTCAATATATAGTAAACATAGTTTGGTTCAAATGTTATTTAACATTTTGCTTGCCTGTAGTCATGATATGCTTGTAATGAAAGTAATGTTAGAAAAATATTTGTTAAAATTCAGTTTTTAGGTTTCGGCTATTATGGTACAATTTATACAATCCTCTGTTAAAGAATCGAAAAATTCTTAAGTTTATGATTAATAAATATCTATAAGGCCTGGTAAAAGAAATATTATACACAACAGACAATATTAAGAGAAATGTTCAGCTTTTTATAAACAGTTCAAAGTGGTTACTTTTCGGTAAAAACAGCTTGAAAAATTCTTAATACAAAAGGGAAAAAACATCCTGCAAGGTTGAAGCATTAAAACGTTGTCAGTAAAAAAATTTAAGTGAAATACAGTAATGGTAAAGGAAAGAAATTTTTCTTAATTGACTGGTAAATTTAAATTATTTGGCAAATAAACTCATTTTTCATTTGGGACATTTTAATTTAAGGGTTCTGTCTACTTTGGATGCATGAAAAAAAATATGCTATTTTTACTAGTTTTTTTTTTTTTTTAATTTTTTTATTTAAGAATACTGTTATGTTTATTGATATAAAACTTGTTAAACTTAACAAAAACATTTGTAAATTACAAAAAAAAATTATTTATTTTAACTACATTTTTAGTGTGAAAATGCCAGGTAAACAGGAGTCCTCAAAAAATAGGTAGGTGTGCGCTGTTGAAAAAATCTGATCAACGGCCCACCTGAAACAAAACAAATTTAATGGTTTTAGGTTTAGTGTAACAGCTGGCTATGTCCAGTACCTCTAATATTAATTTATATGCAAAAATAACAAAATGGTGGACAACAAAAATTAAAAAACATGGGTTTTTTTTGGCATGTTTTTTGTTAAAAAAAATAGTAAAAACTAAAATATTTTGCAACAATTCTGATACAGGATATAGCAATAAGTGTACAGAATATGTAGTTAAAATTTCAGAAGGATCAGTTCAGTAGTTTCTGAGATTTTTTCAACAGCGCACACCTACCTACTTTTACAAGACTCCTGTTTACCTGGCATTTCCACACTAAAAAAGTTGTTAAAATCAATAATTTTTTTTTGTAGTGAAAGAATGTTTTTGTTAAGTCTAAGAAGTTTTATATCAATAAACGTAACAGCCCTCAAGAAAGTTTCATGGTTACCTTACAAAAGCTATTAACATGCGGCGCCTTCCTATTCAATCATATAGAAACCACCGCATCTCTTCCTATTTATTCCTAAATCGTTGCTTTTAATGTGAAACGAAGTAAAAAAAAAAAGAAAGGTTTGTTCCCTGTAACAGGGTGGGTGGGTAGGAAAAGTTTTTTTTTGTTTTGTTAAATATATTAAGCAAATACACAAAAATAAATATTATCGGAGTATATAATGTGAAAGATTTTAAACTGATCAGTGTGGTACATTAATTTTTGTAGAGCAATACCCTGGGTATAGGTACCATCCATATAGATAAACAACTGGATAGACTGCTCCATTGTCAATGCAAAGAGAAAAGCGCGTAGGGGATTGCGAAGCTGGTGGGAAGATTAACCAATCACAGTTCACTTTTATAGCTGGATGGAAATGGGAAAAACCTTGCAAAATGCTAGAGTATATATTTTTTTACACATTATTACTAATTAAGGTCTACTATTGACATTTCTGCTGTGTAAATCCCAAAATTTTATTTTCAATTCTCGGCAATTCGTATTTTTTATCCCACCAATGACATCTGGCAACGGCTTCATTTTCCCAGCGTTAAGCAGTCTATCCAGTTGTTTGTTTATATCAATGATAGGTACCCAAATAACCCAGTTATTTATTGAAATTGGTTATTTATAATTTTTCTTTGAGTTTAACTGCTCGTTATGTGATAATTGCTTTCATGAACGTTTTTTATACAACTGAATTTTTTTAAAAGCGTAAAAAAACTTTAGGGTCGAAATTTTTGTATTGTAATTTTAGGGTAGGTAGGGTTACAGGAAGCAAACTACTTTTTTTTTTTTGACCTGAACAAAAGCAAAGTAGGAAAAAAAGTAATTTTAATATATTGTCAATTGTATTCAATATATCTGTACACATAGGCTATTTATATCTTTCTAAGTATGGAAATCGTATAAAGGGAATGGACGGGAATTCATTTTTTGACAAAGCAAAAGATGTTGCCACAACATGCAGTTAATTTTATGATAAAACAATAATTGATAAGTAAGCACATCATCACAGAATATAACTAATTGCAAATCTGAAAAAAATATGTTAGAATATGTGCTTTATGCTGCCCAATTACTTTTGGCGATTTTGCGCCAAGTATGATAACCCGACACCAATATAGGTCAATTCCAACTAGGCATCCGTTACGGTAAACCTGTAGTTTACAGGAGATGCAGTGAGTTTTTTAAAAAATTTAGAAAGGATTTTAGGGATAATTCAAAAACATTTAGGGATATTTCTTTTGAAGCTGACAAATGCTCCTAAATTCTTTCCAAAAGCTTGTTTAAATATTGTCGAAAACTGCCAATCTTCAAAAAATTGGGTGTCAAACAACTTTTTAGCAAAATAACAGTTATATAATTAAACAATTATACTATTTTGACAAAGATGCAAATTTAATTAAATCCACTTTACTCATTTGGAGGAATATCGGGAAGGGAGGGGGGGGGTCCACGGGTTTCAGTGGAAAATCGGGAAATTTTCAGGGTTTTTTTTTTTTTTTTTTAGAAATTATTGAAAAAATTAAGTACAATTTTAGGGGGAACATTTTTTAAGACTGTTAGGAATTTTAGGATGAATGAGACCTTAAGTTTTTTCAGGGTTCCCACTAGTATTAAAGAAAAAAATTCAAGGATCATAAAATTCATACTTTAGACCCCGAAAGCAGAAAGTGCCTAAAACTGCGACGTACGTTGTAGAACAATCAGAGTCCTTGCAGAACAATTTTAAGTTTGGAACAAATGCCCGCGAGTGAGAAAAATAATTTCACCTACGGGATGACATGTTTTGCAGAACAAAACGACTTTATTGTCCACCTTTCCCCTCCCCCCTCAATTTTCTCAGAACAACATTTCCCCCGAGCTTCAGTTTCTTATAGAAAAACTCCCAGCGTTCATAGGGGGATCACGTGTCCGTTTCCCGTTCTGGAGCGCCTTTCTTGCTGAAAGTCATTGATAAAGTTACAAATTTTGAATGTATGCCTTGGTTTGAAAAATAATTGTTTTCGTCATTGTCATTTTGCAATAAATGTGTAGTATTAATTTTATGGGTTTTTTCTTTTATGTCATAATGGAAATTTTGAAAAAATGTCTGCAGAACATTTGTAACTGTCAAAAGTCCCGTTGCAGAACATTATATATTATTCTGCTTCTGGGCAATAGACATAAAAATACAAAACAGAGATTATTGGTGGTCACTTAAAAATTCAAGGACCATATCCTTTTTTCAAGCACCAAATTTCATTAAAAAAAATTCAAGGACTTCGCAGGACCGTGGACACCCTGTTGTTGCCTAATCAACTTGGGTAAATTTTGCAGTCGCCAATTAGGTAGTATTAAGCACATTCTAACCGAAAAAAAAAATCCAACATTTAAATAATGAGGAATAAAATTTTAAGAAAAAACAAAGTTAATTTTCAAGACCAATATTCTATGAACATTGTTTGTCCAAAAATAAACAAATAAAGTTTTGAGAAAATAACACATCATTAGAAATATAAATTTATAAGAAATAATGGAGATGTCTATTGATCAGTTACTGTTGCAAAAGATATATTTAACTCACATTTGTGAAAAATAAGTTAAAGATAAAGCAGGGGAAGCTTTGCACATCAAAGCAATTTTGCATAATTTAGGCAAAACATCACTAAAAACACTTTCAATAAGAAATGCAACATTTAAGCTCATAATTTGTATTAGGATTTTCCAAAAGCAAAAATTTAAAGTTCAATATACTTTTCGCAGAAAAATACTTTGGCTAACATACTAACACTTTTTAATAAAAAGGCTCAGAATACTGTATTCTGTCACTAAGTAACACTGTTGCAGTTTTAGAATCAACTTTTGTAGGAAATTCAAGTTTTTTTTTTGTTCTCCACAAAGAAAACAAATTATAATTTTCTTAATAAGTGCTACATTGAAGGTTTATGAAAGACATTTTGAATGATGGATTTGAGTTTTATAATTCTCACAAAATTTAATTTAGCGCTTTTATGTCTTTAAAAGAAAGGTCATTCAGAAGCTGTTATTAAATTATCGCAAATGCTCAGTTATTTCACTAAGTTCCTGCTAGTAGCAGAAAATATCCGGTTAAAATTCCAACTACGGTACAGATTCTGCACCAAGAAGATTTTTGCCAACAAAGGATATACTAAACTCCACCTTAACTTAACATAACTTAGACGGTAGATCTTCACCGTACATATAGGCAATTCACCCATTTTGGGAGCGTGAAGGCATAATGCTTGCCAAACCTCATAGCCTTTTGTTCTCTACAGGATTGCTGAACAGAGCTTCACTGCATGCCTTCATGCCGCCAAAATGGATGAATTGCCTATGTGCATGGTGAAGATCTACCGTCTAAGTGATGTCAAGTTATGGTGGAGTTTAGTATAGTTGCTGCCATTTCTTTAATAACAAGTGAGTTGCCTATAGTTGCCATAATTTGGTGCGCTTTTATGTAAACAATTCTTGCCGCAGAATTCATATTGTACATGGAAGTTTTACCAAATATTCAATTAGATTTTAGGATGAAAAACGTTTACAAAGTTGTTTGACTGCAAAAATGAAAAGCCAACTTAAGAAAGGGCTAAAAATTATATCACTTCCTGCAATATGGAGTATAGTGGTTACATCTGGTGGAACTTAAAGACACTGGCCTTAACAAATTGACAGCAAAATATATTAGTAAAATAGTCTTTAAGTTTTTCCATGTATCCAGCAAGCAAAACCTAATATCAAGGCAATATTAAATTTGCCTAACATCAGGTTTGGCTTGCAACAGATACAAGTGAGCATTATATATAAATTTTTAGTAATGATATCCGAGTACAATTCTCCTGAATATTTAGTTGCCAAATTAGTAACGTGTGCTATGAAAGTTTCTGAAAATTTTAAACACCAACAAGACTTCACACTATATTACATTGATCAAACTTCAACTTAAGCCTCGCCACTGAAACCCAGCAAGTCTTCCCTCGGCTGATAGTAGAGCTTGAGCGGTGGGTCTTTCTTCCTCCACCTTGTCACATAAATGAACTTGAGCGTGTGATCTTTGCCAAGGATCTCGTCATTACAAAGAATGTCTACTGTACAGCACTTCTCCAGATCTTGGAAAAGCTTCTTTGCCACCAACTTTTTGACATGGTTCACTGTGGTGCGAGACGAACAGCAGATGAACTTTTTGGTGAGGGCCTTCAATGCAGAGGTTTTGGTCTCAAGCTGGATGCACACACGGTCTTCCAAGACTGGCCTCTCCACTGGTCCTTCAGACACTTCAATTTGCTTGCCTTTCATGACTAAAGCATGGTTCTTTTCATATGGAATGCCTTTGAGTTGGCAGAAGATTCTTTCTTTGATTACTTCGCGACATTGCAGCTCTGGCACAACCTTGTAAACTATGTCCTGCATCTTTCGGTCGAGCCTGATACCCTGCAATGGGTTGCTGCGATGAATGACCACATCACATTTGGGACATGTGTTGCCTTCTTTGGAATCCAGTCTTTTGACAATGCAGCTTTTGCAGAAGGTGTGCAAACATTCTGTGATCGCCGTCGCGTCAATCAGGTATCCCTTGCAGATGTAGCAAGAAATGTACGGATTGAGAGACTGGACGGTGACACGAGTATCCATGATGATGAATCTATCGATGGACAAGATACAAATTACCTTTAGATAGCTCACATATGGGACGTTGACGATGTTTACCGTTGCGTTCAATTATTTCTCACATGTTGCTGGATGTCAGCATACGTCAACAATTATGGAGAGATTCGCGTTCAAGGAGCTGTCAAATGAAAATGGCTCACGAAAACGGAAGTCATTCGCATTAACAAAGTATTTAAGGAGAAGAGTTGTTTATTTACACTTGGAAAACAATTTCCTCTCACGAATGCAATAAGCCAATCAAATAGACCTACGGCACTGTACAATGACGACGCAGAACTAAGTTTCCCTAGCAATGGACGCCAACCGGATTGGATATTTCTGACCAACGAATGGCGAGACACCCTTCATCCAACCAATGACCGCGTAATTGTACAAATCCCGCTTAATCAAAAACTAGATTAACAAAGAACAAATACCGCGTTCCCTATACAATATTAAAATCAATTAACTTACCTTAGGGCCAGATCGCTTGAATGAGGACTCAATAAAGATTTCAGCGTTACACGGAATTCATCATGGAGGACAACTTTAGTTTGCAAATTGTTCGGCTATTCGGCTGAATTCAAAACAGCGTGAGCCGACAACACGCTAGAGAACGCACTACCATGAAAAAAGTTAGACACGTGGCGCCATCTGTTGGTTACAGATATAAATGTTGTTACGAAACAATGCTGAATTAAATTTTACTTCCATAAAAAAAGTATTTTGTACAAGAAAAATTTAAAGTGTTCTTATTAATTACCCACAAGAAAAACAATATTTTTATTGAATTAATTAACAGATCTTTTCTGCTAACATGGCATTAAAATAGAAGGAAGAAAAAAAATGTAAAAGATATTTTCATAGTGAAACTAAAGAGTTAAAATAAAAAAAAAAATGCATACTAAACAGATAACGAATTTTTTTCTAAATATCACAACTAACTAGATTAAAGTTGATAGAAAAAAAAACTTAATCGTAGTTAGTATTTAAAGTAGCTTTTAGTTAACATAAATAATCAAAATACTAATAATATTTAATATTTAGGAAAACAGAATTTCGAGAAAATTTCTCAAGAAAGTTTTTAATCGACTACGATTATTTTTAATACATAATTTTGGTTTAGAAGATGAACAAAAATTGACCCATATTTTACAAAAAGTAACACTTTGATAAGATTATTGAGAAATATAAATTTACTAGCTGTTAATGTTTTTGATCATTCTGTTTTTTAATGGATGTTAGAATTATGTTCACAAGTTATTAACTCAAAAAACTTTTAGAATATTATTGTTTAACATTGCAATTATTTTGTAATGATATTGCTTAGAAATGGTTCTAAATGCTTCTTTTCCTTATTCGAGTGTAAATTTGGGACGTCTATAAACCTTTCATTGGTTATTTTGCTAATTCTGAATAATAGTTTTTATTAAGTGTAGTCTTTTTCCATATTCCTTGATGAAAATTTAGCTAAATTAGCACCCAAGATAACCGAAAAACTTGGAAAATAAATTATTTGGGTTGCTCAAATTGAATAAAAATTTCCTGGAAAAAAGATCCGTCTTAGAATTTCAAGTGCTTCAACACTGATGGCTCGATATTTTCATCATTGGGAAGATTTTGTTGGCAATGAAAATTGGATAAATATATTTCAATAAAAACAATTTAAAACTTGTCTGACTTCTATTTTAATCATATTATTTATTATAAACATTTTAAAGAATTTTTATTCAATTTGAAGTCTGTAAATCAGATATAGAGTATTAAAATGGTCTCTACACAAAGCACAATTGCATTGTGCTTCAAAAATATGTATGTCAGTATCTGGTAGTTAGAAGTATCAATATGTATAAGCTTAAGTGGGGAATGTTTTTCAACTTTTGTCCAAAACTTATCCTAAGAATACTTTTACATATACTTTAACAACTTCTTTAATTCAAAATAAATTTAAAAAGAAAGTTTATTTAATAAAAGTAATAAAAAAGTATATTAAGAATATATATAAATTTATAATGCAGGACTTTGGCAAGACAGGACAATCTATTGTTATTTTCTCTTTTTCAACTGATTTTGTCCTATTTCACCATACCCTGTACAATACTTTTCCCATTTGCAACTTATTTCTATCAGAGTAGGTTAATAAAAGTAAAGAACAAGCTTATTTAATAAAAATAATTAAAAAGTACAGTACAGAAAAGTATATTGAATACGAAGAATGTATATAAATGAATATATAACTGAATTATTCTTTTGTTTTTTCAACCAATTTTGTCATGTCTCATCTTGACCCAAGAATACTTTTATATGTTCCCCTTTACAACTTATATGTATTAGTGTAAGTTAATAAAAAACATAGAATAAAAAAGTAAAAATAGCAAATATTTAAAAAAAAAAAAAAAAAAAGTATATAAAAATTGTAAGGAAAAAATATATTTTCCTTTTTTCAAATTATTTTGTCCTCTCTTGCCTAAATTCGGCAAACTCACCTTGAAAATCCATCACCCGAATTCAAGCCTTCAATGTGTTAAGAAACAAGACTGATAATGAGAAACTACATCCAAATTATATTTTTATTGATCAAAGCCATAATTGAACAACAACATTCAATTACAATAAGACACATTTTGAAGAACACATATCAAGCATCATTGCACATATATAAATAAGAAACTTTTGTAAAAAAGAACTATGTACACAAAAGTACTGACAATACAATGAAATATAAAACATAACAAAATGCAACAAACATTCTCCTTTTTATCCTTTGGCAAACAATTCTGTACACAGATGTTCGAAAAATGAAATGTTGATTGTACTAAGTTTTCATTAGGAAAGATTTGTACAAATGTATATATGTACAGACCACATATAACCGGGACTTTATAGAAACATTAAAATGTAGTTTCTAAAGTTTAGTTAGTAAAAGGATTTAGTGTTCAATAGTGGAACTAACTCTGTTAAAGCATAATTTTATATAAAATATACAAAGAAGATATTTACATTTGTCTCCAAGTTTAAGAAATGCAATAGTAATAGATGTAAATGGCTATTTGCCAGAAGTTGTGTTGTAGTAAATTTATAACATAGTTGTATTGTAAAATGCAAATAAGTGACAACAATTATACTTCTTCTTTGGATGTTACAGACAGTACAAATAAGTACATCTTACCGTTATATTTTACCCTAATGCAGGAGGTGCAGTGAGTTTTCTAAAAAATTGGGTAGGGAATTTTAGGGATAATTACAAAAATTCCAGGAACATTTTAGGGATAATTCCTAAAAATTTTAGGGGTGATTCCAAAAATTGTAGTGATAATTCCAAACATTTTAGGGATAATTTAACAGGGTTCCCACTCAAATCACAGAATGAAAATCAATGACTTTTAAGGACCTAAATAATGTTTTTAAGGACCTATACTTCCTTAAGATGAATCCTCCAGATAATTACAAAAATTTCAGGAACATTTTAGGGATAATTCCTAAAAATTTTAGGGGTGATTCCAAAAATTGTAGGGATAATTCCAAACATTTTAGGGATAATTTGACAGGGTTCCCACTCAAATCACAGAATGAAAATCAATGACTTTTAAGGACCTTTGAAAATTTGTTTTCAGGCATCATGTCTATATACAAATTTTTAATAAAGTATACTCTACCAAAAAAGTTACAAGTTGGTGGATGCATAATACAAATAAGTCAGATAATTTCGATACGGTACAGATAAGTGGCGGTCAAGCGGGGATAGCAAGTCCGAGTTGTATTTTATAAACTTTGCAGTGGGGCACACAAGTTCCGCAAAAATTAAGGACTTTTAAGGACCTCTAAGCATTTTCAAGGACTTTTAAGCACCTCTAAGCACTTTCAAGGCCTTGAAAACAAGTTAAAAAATATTAAGCACTTTTAATGACAATGGGAACCCTGTTTAAGGACATTTATTTTAAAGCTGACATAGGCTCCTAATACAGACATTCTTTTCAGAACCTGTTTTAATACTGAGAAGAAAACTGGCCAATTTTCCAAAAATTGAATAATTAAAATCTCAAAAACTATTTTCTCTCCTTGAGAGTTATGTTGTTGTTTTTTCGTGGATTTCGGAGGAAACTCAGGGAATTCTTGAGGTTTTTAATTTTTTAGGAATTATCCAAAAATTTAAGTACAATTTTAAGGAGAAACACAAATTTAAGGAATTTTAGGGTGAATGCAACTCCTGCTAATGGTTTAAAATATTCTGATGCAGACAGGATAAACATTCTTTAAGACAATTATCCGCATTATTATGAATGTACATGCACTGAAAACTAGAATTTGACATTCAGTTCATGATCAGAAGAAAATTACATTTAAACTCTCAGGTGAAAATACCCGAAGTCTGATTATGAAAGCAAACTGAAATTATTAACAATTAACACTACAAAACTTATGCAAAATAACAAATATTATTGCAACATATACTCCATAAAAGGTTGAACTTTATGCTGTTCACTCTTTGCTTCAGATATAAAATCTTAAAAAACTAAACATAAAACTGCAGTAGGGAATTAATATATTTATAAGGCTAATATTTTGTATTTAATGTTTGCAAGGAATACTTTTTGCTTAGTTTCCCTTGCCATTATTCATATTGAATTTTAACCTGTTCTGACACATAGAATAAGTTATAGCTCATAGGGCAAGGATCCAAAATGTGTTATTTGTACAATAACCAGGCCCCTTTCAAAAGATATTAATTTTGTGAGTGTCGAATAGGATGAAATCTACACCAATACGTTAATTTTATTATTATTCTTAATTTTATCATATTCTTTAGGAACTTGCTATGTTGATTTATATAGAACTATGAAGTGAAAGGAAACACATTCTGGTGAAAACTGTTGCATTTAATAATAATTTTCATAGAGTAATTCATTAAAGAAAAGATTAAGATTTGTAGTTTCAAACTCATGAAGTTTTTTTATCACTTACGAAGAGGAATATTTTCTGAAGATTTATTCAAAACAGTGGTTAACTGCTCAAATTCGAAAAGCTGAGTTTTCGCGATAGACGATTCAAAGTGTCTTGTTGAAACAGATCAAACCATATATTTTTTTAATCATAAGTAAACACTAAATCTTACTTTAAATATAAATATGCATACAAAAAGTTTAAAGTTATTACTGCAAAATACAGTTATATACAGATATTCCCATAAATTCTAACAGGCAATAAACAAAAATTAGTATACCAAGAGTAAAGAGTAACATATTAAAAGAATAATATTACACTGTATTTTAAGTAAATATAGTTAGTAGCTACACATAAAAAGTATTTTGCATGCAGAACTACTTACTACTGAAAACTAAAAACTCGGCTGGTTCATTTACACAGTTTACCTCAAATGTAGTAAATACAAGAGTATGTTCAGAACTTAATAATCTCATTGAGTCAAAAGAATATCATTGTTTAAAGAATAAATGTTGAACTGCAAAAATACAATCTAAAGATGGACTATGTATTTGCTTATTAGCATTATACATTTTAAGGGAAGTGAAAATGTAATAAGGACATTTTTATTAAGATACTTACAAATCATAAATATATAAATGATTTAGAACTAGATTTTTGGTATAAAGTCATAAATGGTGGTTATTAAGATAAAATTACTTTTTATCAGGTATATTACCAGTTAAAAAGTATCCTGTATTTGAAATAGAAAACTATATTGCAAAAATCTTTAGATTTTAAAAAGTACTTAATAAAGTAAAATGAATAAAAATAAGATAGTACAAGGCATTGTTTTGATTAAATTTCTAAAATTACTAATATTATTAGAATCAAAATGCTTCATTCTTAATTCAAAGTGCAATAGAAGTATTAACCGAAACTATGCCAAAGAATTAAACATAAAATAAGAGTTAAACAAAATTCACAAAACAACAAGGGCAAGAAATAATAAATCAAAAATATAAATAAAGAATTTTATTTCATCAGTATTTTGAAAACTCTTAGAGTAAACTACAAAACAAATTAATAAATATAAATGCAATAATGAATTATAAAACCAATTCTAAAACAGGATTTACTGAGTATTGCATATCCGAAAATGGTATTCGGTTGCAAATGGCAAATTAATTTACAAATCAGTGTTCTGAAGATAGATACTTTTGTTTTTCTTTATTATATATTACAGAACAAAACTAAGCATGCACATGACATAGATATTTTATGATAAATTTAGATCACAGGGAATAGGAAATAATAAAATTAATAATATGAAAACTATACCATTGTAAGAAAATCACCGGAAGTATTAAAGAGGAAATATTTTTATTTACATATTCTTCTTTCAACACACACGCATAGAAGATAGTTGTACTTCAAAGACAAAGATAAATTGATTAAAGAGTGCTAGAAAACTTTTTTTCTATAAGCTATTAGGCCCACACTAAATAAAATTAATTTCTTTTTAGAAAAATATGATAGTGGCATACAAATAAAAACTAATTACACCCAGGAACTAGTAGATTTTCCACATAGTCATAAAGGAAAATATTTCAATCAATACAAGGGGAAAATAATATTTACATATGTCCAAATGATATGAAGTACATGTTTTGTACACTTTTGAGGGTGATCACATATAAATAGCACTGACTAAAATAAATAATTTTGCTTTGTGGATCACACAAAGGAAGAAATAAATACTCTTGTTCCTCAGGACAGATAAAGAAAGCTAAATTGTAGCAATTAATAAATATATCACAATGCCCTCTTTAAATGGGGAGAATCTTTCAAGATCTTAACCAGCCATTTGTAGTATTTCTGGAAAAAAATATATATATTAAAAAAAAAAAAAAAAAAAAAAAAAAAAAAAAAAAAATATATATATATATAAAGCCAAAATTTTTAATATAAATCCTTTATATGCATTATGAAATTTTATATTTATTAACGTTCTGCCGATTCTGTTATTAGTGAGTGCTTGGTATTTCCCTCTAATTTTAAATATTAAAAATATCTTTATCAGCAAAATATTCTGCAAAGTACATTTCAAAATTCATTTATTAAAAATAAATGTGAATTTATGCATTCATGCCCAAATATCTTTTATTTATCCTTATTAAAACAATTTTGGCAACAGGAAAGAGTTTCAACAATGATTGGTCAAATGGGATTTATTAGTATTCCTAAACGATTATAGAAGCAACCTTTCAATGACAGTGACTGCCCCAAAAAATTGATAGAATGCATGGTCATCGACATCGAATCTATCAGCCAAGTTTCAACCCAACCAGCTGACAGCAAGTGGATTAATTAGGCTTCCACAAATATGCTCGACCGCCACACACAAACAAAATCAAAGTTAATATAAAGGATTTGATGACAACTAATTTGGTCTCAAAACATATGTAACACTTCTTTCTTTACATACCTCCCTAATGTAAACCAAACCTACAACAAAAAATCCAACATATCCATTTACAGGGATGTTGTTGACTTGACCAATTCAGAACAGTGAAGTTTTGTTTTGGCGAAATCAAATTTTTAGAACCAAATATCCAGTTTCAAGAAAGATTGGAAGGACTATTTGAAGGACTTTTATCAATTAACTACTCAAATAGTGTCGTAAAGATCATTTTCACACTGTATTCAGCAATATAATTTGCCAGAATCGAGTCCAGGGTTCCCATTCTTGTTGGAAAAAAAAAAATCAAGGACCTGGACTTTCAAGAACTTTTTTAAGAAAATTCAAGGAACATAAAACAACATACTTTATACATAAAAATACAAATAATTAATCAAAATTTTCACCATTAATGTTCAATGTGCCACAGAATTCTTTTTTAATATTTCTAGAGGAATCAATCCTATGGTCAAGTATTGCGCTAAACAGCAGAGTCGACGCCCTTGAAAGAGTCAATAACAAATTTTAATGTGCGTTCAGTAGAAAACAGAGGCGGAGATTCTCGGCGGTCACTTAAAAATTCAAGGACTTTCAAGGATCCCATTCTTTTTTCAAGGACTTTCAAGGACCAAATTTCAAGAGCTGTGGGAGCCCTGGCAAGGTTCCCACTCTTATTGAAGAAAAAAAATTCAAGGACCTTTTTAAGAAAATTGAAAGACCATAAAATTGCAAACATTTTAGGCATAAAAATACAAAACGGAGGTGGAGACTATTGGTGGTCGCTTAAAAATTTAGACTTTCAAGGAAAAACCTTATCCTTTTTTCACGGGCCAAATTTCATCATACAAATTCCAAGTACTATCAAGGACCATAGGAGCCCAGACAAGGTTCTCACTCTTATTGAAGAAAAAATTCAAGGATGTTTTTAAGAAAATTGAAAGGCCATAAAATTGCATACTTTTTAGACATAAAAATACAAAACGGAGGTGGAGATTATTGGTGGTCGTTTAAAAATTTAGACTTTCAAGGAAGGACCTCATCCTTTTTTCAAGGACCAAATTTCATCATACAAATTCCAAGGACCATGGGAGCTCTGACAAGGTTCCCACTCTTATTGAAGAAAAAATTCTAGGACGTTTTTAAGAAAATTGAAAGGCCATAAAATTGCAACCTTTTTTGACATAAAAATACAAAACGGAGTTGGCGATTATTGGTGGTCGCTTAAAAATTCAAGGACCTTATCCCATTTTCAAGCACCAAATTTCACCAAAAAAATTTCAAGAACTGTGGGAACCCTGTTCAATGCATTTTTCAAATTAATTTTTATAAAATAAATACTTACGCAGGAAAGTTGAAATCTTGCAGAGCTTGTTTTATTGAAGACAAGATTGCTCGATTTTCCTCACGGCAACTTTCAGCACAAAGTGTTTGTATTTGCTTTAAGTAAGCTTCAAAATTTTCTCTAGTTGGCCTTTCCTCAAAATTCGGTAGTTTTACATGATCTAGAAGTGACAGGAAATTGTTTCGTAGTTTCTCATAGTATTCAGACAGGTTGTGGTTCTTCTGTGCTAGCGATTGATTGTCCTACAATAAATGAAGGGAATATTTCATACAAAGATAAAAAAGTTTTGAATAAAAACTTATAAATCAAATTCGTTTTAAGTCCAATTTACTGCTAAACTTCAAAATATCCACAAAAGAAGATAAGAAATTCCTGAATAATTATTTAATTATTTTATCTTTTGCTGAAGCAGATTTTTAAAAAAAAGTTAGTAGTATATTACAAGAAAAAGAATGTCCCTGTTCATGTATAGAGTAAAAGAATAAAAAACAAAATTTCCTTCATTACACACTTTAAACATACCAATTAAATCGAACCAGAAATTTTGAACCAGACATTACAGTTTAGTTGGAACGTTATTATTTGTTATGAATTAATTAAATTTAAGCTGTTTTAAATTACTTTTACATGATAAAAATTTAAGAATAGTGTTTGTTGGTGAGAACTGCTAGGATATCTATCTTAGCATTTCTGTAGTCTAGAAGGTGCAAAGGACCTACACTTCCACCTTACCCTTCAGGGGTTTAAGAATTATCATATTATTACTAATTAATACATTACGTAGAAATACATTAAATGTATTAACACATTATGTGTAAAAATACTTTGAGTATTTTTACACTAAGCCGTTTCAATGTGACTAAAATTCAAACAAAGATTATTGTTTACTCTTTCAGTAATGCGAATGTGCTGTTCCATCTGTGAAATATCTGTCCTAAGTTTTATCATCTCCGACTCAACTTTGGCATTGTATTCCTGCAGCTCCAATATTTCCTCTTCCAATATTCGAAGGTCTTCATCATTGTCAAGATCTGCTGAAATTTAAAGTATGGAAACTATCTTACTCAAAGGTAAGTTTAAGCTCAATTGAATATAAGGTTATGTGAACAGAATATATCTATACTGATATCCATGCTTTTTACACTCTTTCGTATTATTTCATTACAATAATAAAAAGGAATAAATGTTGTAAACTCAATGTAAGCTTATAGTAGTCAAGGGTTGAATAATGTGCATGTAAGAGTAACCATCTGAAGTTGAAACATTTCTGAAAATTGAGGGGTCACTCTTCAAATTAAGCAACTTGATTCGGTTGGTTGATTTGTATACTCAACGACCTATTTTTATGCACAGTAACGACTAATCAGGTCAAAACCTATAGCTTAACATGGATTCTGAATCACAACGAACCTCCATGCCTAATCCGGGATTCGAACGCGGCACCTTTGGCATGCAGAGACAGAGCAATAACCCCACAGCCATCAGGTGGAGCTCAACTTCGTTTTATGCAAGTATAGTAATGCAAAAAGAGTCAATACAAATAATATATAATAAAAATGCCCAAAATTAGTATTTTAGCTAGGCTAATATGAACCGGCTACTTTTGGAGAATGACCAGTCAAAGCCCAAAATAGTGTTAATTATCGTGCCTCATTATTCTTACACTAACTTGATATGAATTCCTGTAGTGACCAGCTAACTTTCAAAGCGATAGGCTAAATTGTAGAGTAATAAAGAAGTGATTTCATAATTTGGCATTGTTATACCACTTGCAAGCAAAGTTATTCTTAACTAAAGATTTCATTTGTTTGTGTTTTATTAACTGGAATGAACATACATTAAAAAAAAAAAAATAGAATTGGCATACATTTTTAGTTATTTTTTATCGCATATATGTAATTTTTCATATCGAATACATAGAATTCAGTTCCAAATAATAAATTCCATAATGCATTAATTTTATTAAATGATTTGTAGATCACTTAATGAAATTAATTTTATTACTATTTGAATTGATTAGTAAACTATTATAAATAGAAATCCTTTCACGGTAATTTTGAGAGGTCATAATTGAGAGGAAAATAAAACCTACTAAATCAAATAAATCTGACGATGGTTGATCGAGTACAGCCGGAGAGTGAAAGTTCCAAAAAGGCTGCATAGTTGCCATGGAAACAACTGTTAATATGGAATATCTCTCCATGCTAAATGTGTATGGCGTGGTGCCAAGGGCGAATCCAGAGTTTTTTATTATGGAGGGGGCGGGTGTTGAATAGTTTAGATAAATTTTGTTGTTCTTAAGTTAAATTACTATACCATGGGATAAGTTAACTTAATTATACAGAATATGTAACAGAAAGTCTCGATTCTCAGTAACATAAAGGTGGCACTATGATTGGCTACATGTGAATTTACGACAATAAATTAGAGTTGTCTTTAATTAGTATATGGTTCTGGATAAATTATTGTTAAATATGATAAAAGGATAATCTATAATGACGAATACATATACAACAACCAAAATTATAATTTGTTTTGTTGTCTTGCTTTGTCCTCAACTTTTTCATCGCCATTTTTTGGTATGAGAACATTTATTTTAAAGATGTCCAGTATGAATTCGTCAGATCTAGATTGAATTCATCCAAAGCCTAAGAGCAGTGCTCGTTAAAAACTGATCGGTAAATCAATATAATACATTGGTTTTATTTTTAATTCCAATCTTTTAAATGTACAAAAGATTATTATATAGATAAATTAAATGTATGTGTTAGTTTTGGATTCCAGTGTTAAGACTTGTTTATCATAGTTCATGGTCATAACAAATAACACATAAAATATTCTTCCGTCTTTTTTTCCTCCCCAACTTAACCCTGAACGATGGAGAGGGTGATCACTTCCTCTCCCCCTTGCTGGACCATCGATATAGATAAACAACTGGATAGACTGCTCCATTGTCAATGAAAAGAGCAAAACGTGCCGGGGATTGTGAAGCTGGTGGGAAGATTAACCAATCACAGTTCACTTGAATAGTTGGATGGGAATGCGAAAAACCTTGTAAAGTGTTATAGTATATATTTTTTTGCACATTTTTACTAATTAAGGTCTACTATTGACATTTCTGCTGTGTAAAACCCAAAATTTTATTTTCAATCCTCGGCAATCCGTATTTTTTATCCCACCAATGGCATCTGGCAATGGCTTCATTTTCCCAGCATTAAGCAGTCTATCCAGTTGTTTATATCGATGTGCTGGACCCGCCATTGCCTGGTGCGAAATGCCTCCCTCGTGAATTCTGCGAATTCGGCTATACTTGTAAATTTGATGTGCTTTGTTCATGCGTGTGAGTGAATCAGGATGTGTGGGTGGGAGAGAAACGAACATTTCTTAGAATTTTCTCCGCCAAATGGAAATAGTTTCCGTGATAAGATTACACAGGTAGTTTCTTGTTATTTCTTAAGTTAATACTAAAACTTATAATTGAAACATCTTTAAACATAGAGTCGCGTTATAAGTAAGTTAAAATAAGATATTTTTTCTATTTTCATATAATTTTGTAAATACTGAAATGAAATTTTGAGTTTGAGTAATTAAGATTATAGAAATTCCATTCATGAATGAATGTGGGAAATGAGGGAGGGAGCGGGGGTGTCACTGTTCTGACTGCACGAACATGATTGAACACGGGCCGCCGCTTTAAAAGATGCTTTCTTGGGAAATAAGCCGAAACCCACATAACTGCGTATAGTTAGATTGTCAATTTTCTTACTCTTATACAGTTATGTTATGCATATTTTCTATGTCGTCCGGTTCCCTCACTGGCGGATTACTCTGCGGTGATGCAAAGAGTTTGTTCAACTTTCTTTATCAGGGGTCTTATCCAGGTTTTTTTTACAGGGTCCTTTTTTTGTAAGAAAAAATATATATTTTTGTGAAACTTTCATGCAATAAAAAAAACTTTTAAAATCTTTAATGTTGAGTAAGTACTTACAAATATTTACAATGAGTACTCCTTCTACTCCTACATGATTTAAATATCTCAATTTTAGAAGAACACTTTAACATGGAATTTTGTGAAGGCCCTTTTGTTTGTTATGGAATTTTGTGAAGGGTCCTTTTGTTGGTTATGGAATTTTGTGAAGGGTCCTTAAAAGGACCCAAATTTCCTTCTGCATAGACCCCTGTTTATGCATCAACCATTTTTGCGAAGTGAAATTTCCATTTGCAAACTAAAATAAAAATGTGTCAATCAAAACCCTTAACAAATGAAAATATTTCCAAAAATTAACCTAGCCAATCACCGCACGAAGAAGTTAGAGCCAATTCCTTCCTCCTAGAGATCTGAACCAAACTGACACACTTCTGAGCTCTGATACTAAGGAAAAAGGACCTATGTTCCTTTCTTCTTAATTTTTTTTTCTTTGTTTAATTTAGCGTGTGTTGAGTGGGATTAAATGTTTTAATGTGCCCTCAACCATCTGATATTCAATGACTCTAACCAGATTACACCATACCCTTTTCATAAAGCATTGATGACATACCATTCTTCTCTGGATCATCAGTGGATAATCTTTGTCTTTTGACTGTCTGAAAAATCTTTGCTGCTTTTGGACCAACTGGGAAACTTAAATAATTTCCGTTGCTCACAGGACTTCCATCGTTAGAGGAAGAAGATCTAAAGGCAAAAATATTGCATTTAGTACATTAATAGGTTGAAGTTCCCCCCCCCCCCCAAAAAAAAAAAAATGCTTACATGTATAAAAATTATTTATAGAAATTGAAAAATACTTGTAAATGGAAGTATAAATTAGACAAGATTAAGTTATTGTTTACAGGGTATCTGGATATTCAGATACTCTGGGAAAATTATTTGCTGAGAGTTTGGCTACGAATAGTTTTAGGCTTTTGTATTTGCTGCACACAGCATTGGATATTTCTAATTGACATTTTATAGGTACTGATTATTCATATGTGAAAGCAGTGTTTGCCAGTTAAATATTTCCAAAGGGTATTTTTTAAATTAATTCTTTTTAAAACTAAAGCAAATTAAGTTTTTTGACAAACCTAATAGTTACAACAATAACAATGATGCATGATCGCGATTTCGGGTATCAGATCAGAAATATGCTTTTTAAATGCAAAACACTTGATGGTTATAAACCTTAAACTAACTCTTTACACTATGCCGTTCGGTGACACCACGTTGGTGTCCCATGAAATTATCAGACAAATACCGGCAGCACCTCGAATACTTTTGAGACAACGCCGGCAACACTACAAAAACTATCACGTAAATGACTGAGAAGTAAAACTTGAAAATTGACCATATCCCAAAAATCTCAAAAAAACTCGACGATAAAGTGTTAATTTATGTTTTCCATGAATTCCCACATGAGGTTGCCTTTTTTCTCTATTTTGTGCAAGAAAGCATGGTAAAAAGCGGGCGAAAT
Organism: Linyphia triangularis; assembly: GCA_963978545.1. Taxonomy (NCBI): domain Eukaryota; kingdom Metazoa; phylum Arthropoda; class Arachnida; order Araneae; family Linyphiidae; genus Linyphia; species Linyphia triangularis. The sequence goes on from OZ021727.1 coordinate 91,534,163, forward strand.
ACACTTAATTAAGGAACGTACGAAATTACATTTGGAAATTTTTGGACACCCCCCTACAATTCACCTACTAATGGCGCATATGGTATCAGCAGCCAGTTAATCACTGGTCTGCGTGAGTCAGGTTTGAAAATGAATGCGATTGTGCAAGTGGCAATTTCGGAAGGGTGATCCGTATATTGCATTCCGTTGGAAAATACATGAACATTTTGCATTTTTCCAGAAAAGAATGCTATTTTCAAAGAAAAAGGGCAGGGAGGTAGCGTCACTCTTCGATAAACAGCCAGGATGATCTCTGATTTTATAAAATGGACGATTATTTCTAAAAATTTAACCATGAAACATGCCAATGCGTGATTTCATGCATGAGGTAAATTCTAAAGGGTGAAATTGATTTTCAATGCATGCATGTTCTTGCAGATTTCATGCATTTTGGCAAACTCTGTGTGAAAGTAACAGGATATTAATTGGCACAGCACAAAGGGTCAAGGACAGAGTCAAACTGTGACATCTGAAAAGTCTTTGAAAGTATGCCACAAGTGATGTCAGGAAGACACTTTTGTACTGAACATTGGAGTCTCAAAAGCCTATATGCTATTTGATTATATGCTACAATGATATTATGGCTGTCATTATAGTATCACTTTAAAGAGCACATGCAATATATATTCATCAAATGTCTGTTAAACCATGTTTCAGTTACATGTTTCTTAGTAGAAGCATAGTGAGATTTACCATGTAGCAGAATTTTTCTGAGATTTAACAAATTTTGATTGAGTAATAAATTAAATTCCCATGTTCTTTGTAGAGAAGAGTAACAGAATTTGAGGAATATGTTAATGATTTTTATTGAAATCATATCCATAAAGATATAAGACAATAAAAACTTTAAGTCATTCTATTATTTTTTTATTCATTTCTAAATGTTTCAAAAAGGCCATAAACAGAAACATTTCTGCTCAATGCGCTTTTTCATTTTTTAAATTTGCAATCAAAGTTCCCCAGTTCACGATGGCGAGAAAACGATTAATTGAATACGACGTCAAGAGAACCCAAACATCTTGGCTTGAAATGCAGCAGTGAAAACCAGTTTTGCAAGTTTCTCACAAATCGCGCCAACCTGTACGGAATATGGCAATGGTCTAAAAAATCAACGCCAACTATTTGGCAGAAACCTCACAATAACCACAGAAACGGAAGGATCTCTTAACGTCACAGATTTTGTTGAGTGCTTTGATCGGCCTGGTTTTAGCTCGGTATGGAGACATTCGCTTTTCTTAATATTTAAATAACTTATTTATATAAAGAACTTTTGTTTAAATATTTGGAATCAGAAAGAAATTCTTCATAAATATAAACTAATTTCACTCGTTTTTAAAAAATGTGGGAATTGTTCATTTGGGGAATAGTACAATAGACCTTGTGTTATATGGCACTAGTGTTGAGCAGCTTTCCACAAGTCTAAAAAATATCAATAATCTGAAATAAAATGTTACTCACGCATTTGGTTCAATTTTTATATGTCTTCCATCAAATGCCATCACTTCATATCTAACTTTTCCTTTATTAGCTAAGGGGCATCCTGAAGCACTGAAATGTAACAAAAACAATAAATACTTAAAAATGTAGAAACAGATAAAAAATAGTTTAGTAATTTTTTTTAAAATTAAGAAAACAGTTCAGTTTTTTCCCAAAATATTCTTAACTTTTTCTACTCTAAAAAATTAGTTTATGGCATTTTTTTTTTTATTCAGTTTCGTCATTTGTTGGTGAAAACAAAAAATTTTCACTTCTCTACATTTATTTTTAGATTAAATTTTTAACTACCATTAAATTATTATTAAAATTGAAAGCATTACTCTTTTTGTGTATCGTAAATAGGTCATTTGTTTTTGAAGCAGTATTGTTAACAGGAAAATAAAAATTTAGGCTAACTAGAAGAGAAAGACTGAAATTTTTTTTTTGGATCAATTGATAACATTAGTTTAATTAAGTATTTGAGAAGACTGTTTCACATCAAAATGAAATAATTCAACCATTTCTAAAACTATCTTTCTAACCACCACAAAGAGAACCCTGAATTTATTTGAAAGAAAGGGTCAATTTAAAAAAACTATTTCTGATTCCGATCAGTGTTTAAACTATAACTAATTGTGAGGTGAAGATGCAAGACCATTGAGTTGAGGGTAAAGGTTGATGAGGTGTGTTTTTTCTGTATTGGTAAAAAATACCTGAAATTTTGAGAAAACAACACTAGTTCATTTTCATATAAAACTATCTTATCTTTTCAATAACTCCAAAGATGTGTAGCTGTGTAATTATTATTTAAAGTGTTATCTTGTAATACATTTGGGGCAATACTGTGTCCGTTTGGAAAACACCACCAGTTCATTTTCATATAAAACTATTTTATCTTTTCAAGCACTCCAAAGATGTAGCTGTGTTATTATTATTTATAGTGTTATCTTGTAATACATTTGGGGCAATACTGTGTCCGTTTGGAAAACACCACTAGTTCATTTTCATATAAAACTATCTTATCTTTTCAAGCACTCCAAAGATGTGTAGCTGTGTAATTATTCTCTAAAGTGTTATCTTGTAATACATTTGGGGCAATACTGTGTCCGTTTGGAAAACACCACTAGTTCATTTTCATATAAAACTATCTTATCTTTTCAAGCACTCCAAAGATGTGTAGCTGTGTAATTATTCTCTAAAGTGTTATCTTGTAATACATTTGGGGCAATACTGTGTCCGTTTGGAAAACACCACTAGTTCATTTTCATATAAAACTATCTTATCTTTTCAAGCACTCCAAAGATGTGTAGCTGTGTAATTATTCTCTAAAGTGTTATCTTGTAATACATTTGGGGCAATACTGTGTCCGTTTGGAAAACACCACTAGTTCATTTTCATATGAAACTATCTTCTGATCACTCCAAAATTGTAAAGCTGTATAATTATTCTCTAAAGTGTTATCTTGTAATACATTTGGGGCAATACTGTGTTAGTTTGAAAAACATCACTCGTTCATTTTCATATGAAACTATCTTCTGATCACTCCAAAATTGTAAAGCTGTATAATTATTCTCTAAAGTGTTATCTTGTAATACATTTGGACCAATACTGTGTCCATTAGGAGGGATCATAAAAAAAAAATCGAAAAACCTTGCTTTTATTATTATTTTTTAATTTAAATTATCAGTATTTAAAAAATTATTATAGAGTTGGTTAGGTTACATGCATAGCAAATATTTGTATCAATATTCCAGAACATTAACAGCAAGAGGGCAAGGAATAATAAAAATATCATTCCAACCAAAACCCTCACTAGAATTTGTATAGGCCATATATCTCCCCTGCTTTAATAAAGTAATTCAAATTGTTTTCATCACCAAAGTGAATATTTAATAAGCTCAAAATTTTTGTAACACACTTATGCAAAATTAATTCAAGTTTTTAAAAATTCCTAAGAAAATGAATTTCTATTTCACATTGCTATGAATTCAAAACTTACATACAAATTATTAAATAAATATATTATCTTAATATGTTGCAATGGATTTATAAATTCCTGATTCATCTAATATCTTTCCCTGAAAAGATCATTAAAATTAGAGCACTGACATTCAGATAGTGGTAGAATTTTCAAGAATGCTATATTGTTCAAAATTACAGGAAAGTATGTGACCAGGGGCCTTCTTAGAAAAAAGTTGGGTCTTTTTACTGACCATTTGCAAAATTCCAAGTTTGAAAATAAAAAACCTTCAAAAATTTATGTTAAAAAAATGGCATGTTAAAGGTAGGTAAACAAAAGTTTATTTTTTCCTTACATTTTCTTCTAGAAGAGAATTTTCGATTTTCAACAAATTGAATTACGTTTCCAAAAAATTATTAAAAATCCACAAAAACCAAACACTATAGAAATCCTTACAGATTCCTAATAATTTTTAATCAGTTTTAATTTTATAGTCTGTTGTAATAAATGTTAAATTTTGTTCAATTCAATTGATTTTTTGTATGAGGCCATTATATATTAAAACCTGAAATTCCATTTAAATGTTATTAATTAAACAATATAAGAATTTTTAACTAATTTCAATGCCAACATTTTATGTACTAATATATTTCTGTTTCTTTTTTAAACTAAATTAGAATAATTTTTTTTAAGCATTAAGAAAATTCATCTAAAATATACCTTTTAATAGATAAAAGACAAGGAAAAGTAAACAAAAATTGCATACAAAAACATGCAGGTAAAATTGTATGGAAAAGACACAGAGCATGGCTATGTAGTATAAGATACAATTCAACTTTAAGGATATTGAAAAATTCTAAAATAAAGAAATTTAATGTAAGATTTTATTGAATGGGTCCAAAATATTTCAAATGAATAAACAAGTCATCATATACTTTTACTTTAAACAACAAACACATAGAGGGAAGTATAATAATTCCATTTATCATTTCAAAACAACCATGGTTACACTTAAAGCAAGCAAATAAACAGGGTTTTTGTTACAATATGATTTCATGCAAGAGCTGGTTTTATGCCTTAAGACACAGAATCATCTGAGAAAAAAATTTCAAATGAAGAAACATAAATTTTTAAACAAGTCAATATTTATAAAATAAAGTCTTTCCAAAAAAATTTTGTTTGCATTTATGTAGAAAGATCAAGAAACTATTGAAAGTTTATGATAAAGGCATAATAATTTTTTCACCAAGGTAAATGATGCCAAAGCCTAGGGTTACAATTTGCTAAACCTATGATCTCATTTGATGAAGTCAAATCAGATGTTGAGCAAAACATGTGCCCTTGGCAAATATTTATGGTGCCAATTGATTATGGTGCATTACTTTGTTCAAGAGAAATGTCGAACTAAAAGTGTAACCATTGCTTATAATGAAGTACTCACACAGTCCAGAAAAATAAACAATAGTAGAAAGCTCTGCACATTTCTCTAAACAGTTTTTATGCATCAAAACTATCTAAAATATAATAATGTTGCTTTAGATACTTAATTAAAAGCAATAGAATTTAGCCCACTGATCAGACCTCTGCTCAACTAACAGAGATGAAATGTTCAATTTGGAAAACTAAAAAATGAAAATCAAGAAATCTGGATATTGATTCACAACTTAAAGTAGCCACATACACCTGAGTAACTTATTTAATTCTGCTTTCGAAGTTGACTATTCCCGAACACTACAAAGAAATTTAGAATGAGGAACTTGCACAAGTGAGGAAAATGAATATTTTTTTTGTATTTTCTAGTGTTATCCAATGAATATATTTGAGCAGTGCAATTATTTGTTATCTTTACATTTTCAATTAATCAAAAATCGAGTTTGAAATCAGCCGAAATCAAAGCAAAAGTCATGTGACCAAAAACGCATGAAAAAAACATGACGTGGTTATGCAGAGATAAAGTCGCAAAATGAAGGAGAAACCATACTTATTCCTCATCTAAAACAGATTTTATACTGGTTCATTATCTGTGCGTTGACATTTCACGTAAAAGTGGCTTTTTCCCGCCAAATCGAAACGTGAAAAACTAATTATTTTTTTAACTATCTATCCGAGCTCAAATATTTGAAATAATGGTATTGTTTTTCATGATTTTTTCTCTACTTTTATTTAAAAATAAAACAAAAAAAAAAGGGAAAGTTCCTCATTGCACACTGCCTGTCTTGCTAAACTTGACACTTCGATGAATCACAAAAAATAATTACTACAAGAATTAGAAATAAAAGAAGTGTAAAGTATCTGGCTCATAACAGAGAAATTATCAATCTCTATGAATGTTGCTATTTCTAGTTGTAAAAAGGAAACATTTTCAATCATTGTAGTTGGACGCTTACTGATAGAAATTTTTAGCCTCATGGTTTGAATGGGAGAGATTAAACTAAAGATGCTTTACAAGAATGCAAAATAAGACACAGTGTCTGAACTGCACTAATCAATTCCAATAATAATAATAAAAGAAATTTACAGACCATTAAACATATCTGCGTAATTTTTTTATACCACAGATAGAATAAAAGATACACAAGGAAATAAAAAAAAAATGTATTTGAAATGCATAAGAAGGAATTCCAAATTACAGTCAAATGATGCTTTTTATCTACTAGAGCAGCTGAATAAGAAATTCTCAATCCTTGTTTCAGAACATTATAATACCAACAACATTATAATATAACAATCAGCCTCATAATTTTAACAAGAGGGAATAAAAAATAAAATTAAAAAAAAAAACTTAAAATTATTAGATTTTTTAAAAATATTCTTAAGCACTGTAAAACGGAAATGTATGGATCGTTCTTTCACTATTAGATACCAAAGATGAATTAAAAGATACATTACAGGAATATAATAACAAAAAAAAGGTGTAAAAAAGTGTCTGGATGGTAAACATGAAGGAATACTGTGTAATAACACAAAGCATGCGAGCAAAACATGAGAAAAAGTTGTAAAGTTAAGATGCAAGATTAAAATGGAGAAAGACAAGGAAACACCATGAGCCAATTGAAATACCTTCGGTGGGACTGAAATTTCCTTGTAATATGTCCGCTACCGTCGCATCCAGGGACAGGGCAGCTAAGTAGGGAAGGGGAGAGTTTAAGGCGCTTAATTACTGCAATCGGGTGCAGCTACGATTACTGCAATGGCTCATTGATTTCAGGTACAAACATAGTGGAGCCTTGCATGTTACCAGGATGACATAAGTACAAGGTCTTATTTAGACAATTTGTGGGGCCAGGGAAAATGTGAATTATCTTTTTTTCATCAAACATATGTTTGTAGCTGGAACACTAATATTTTCCTTCTAAAATATTACTGTTTGCCTAATCGCAAACATGTACTGCATACTGTATGTTTAGCGAGGGAGAATTTTACGGTTAAATTAAAAGTATCCTGCAATTTCTCCAATAATATTATACAAAATTATAACAATTTCTTATGTGTTTTGCTAGTGACATTTTCTGGTATTAAACCAATATTTAGAGTTCCCACTCAAATCACAGAATGAAAATCAATGACTTTTAAGGACCTAAATAACGTTTTCAAGGACCGTTGAAAATTTGTTTTCAGGCATCATGTCTATATATAAATTTTTAATAAAGTATGTTCTACCAAAAAAGTTACAAGTTGGTGGATGCATAATACAAATACGTCAGATAATTTCGATAAGGTGCAGATAAGTGGTGGTGAAGTGGGGATAGCAAGTCCGAGTTGTATTTTATAAATTTTGCAGTTGGGCACACAACATCCGCAAAAACTAAGGACATTTAAGGACCTCTAAGCATTTTCAAGGCCTTGAAAACAAGTTCAAAAATATTAAGCACTTTTAATGACTTTCAATGACCGTGGGAACCCTAAATATTATTGCAGTTTGAAGCTATCACAATAAAAATTGGACTGAAGGTATTTTATTTTACTGACAACATATCAGGTACGTAGAAAAAATGAGCACTAAGAGTGTGCCTTTAATTTGAGACAACCTTTATTGAAGAACCTGTATGTACATGTACATCTGGAGGCTTTAATTGGCTGCAAAGAATTTGTACCCAATTGGAGCATATACTAAGCATGTTTTATCCTGTGTACTTAGTGCCAAGTTAACTTGAATAATAGAAGAGGAGTAAAAGGTTAGTTTTAAGCAATTAACTAGCAACAAGTATAACGCTGTCACAATCTTAATAACAAAAATTCTATGAGGGCTATATCATTTATTTAATGTAAAGTTTATTTTTGAGTAGCTGGCACTAAAAAATATTTTAAGAATATACTCATAATAAAATGTGCTAAAAGAATCAATGTTTTTTGTATTAAAAAAATCTCTCATAATGATGAAGCCTAAGTGTTTTGACCATCTAGGTAACATGCAAGTTTGTTGGTACCTTCCAAACTCCACTGTGTAGTTACCCTTTGATATTAATGTTGGATGTTTTTGATTAAGAGAATTAGGGATTGTATTAGTTATACAAAAAATAATAATAATTAAAAATAAGTTCTACAGCTCATTAAACAGGTATAAAATGATACACTATATCACTTTGTAAGTGTTAAGAAAATTATGAAAAAACAGCAAAAAAATAATAACTGTACGACAGAAATAAAAAAAGTTGTCAAGTGAAGAAACTCAAAGCACAACACTGCACAAACAAAAACAGCAGAATAAAATGTATGTAAATAAGGTACATATGAAAACAAATAAAACTGCAAGTAAATATTTTTGAAGGTAAGGGATGTAAATAGCAATCAACATGATTTAATACATTAAAAATCTATTGGATACAACTAGTATTAGTTGTTAGATAGTTATTGAAGAACAGCTGGAAAAAGTTATTTTTATATTATAGAGGAAGACAAGTACAAGAATTCTTTACATAATTTGAAATACAGAGTAAAGATGAATTTAGTTGCTTTCAGAATTGATCTTGGAATTAAAACTGCAAAAATACTTGGTTTACCCTTGACTATAAAATCTACCCAAGAAATAGTAATAAAAGAAGTACAGCTGCATTATGCTTCTAAGAAGGGTTTGTTTATAAGATCGAATTCTCACAGTAAGAGATGGTAGACAGTACAAGTTTTAGCTTAATTGTTCAATATAAAAGTTACGAAAACGACAGACGCTTATTGTGCGTATGTCCGAAAATATTTCTTTAGAAGTAAATTTAAACTCTTATACTACGTTTTAATAAAAATATATATGAACAAAAAATTTAAAACAGTTAAATAAAAAAAAAACTATATAAAAAAAAAACTGTTAAATAAATTTAAAAAAAAAACAAAAAACTATTAAATAATAAATAAAAAAATAAAACTATTAAATAAAAAAATAAAACTGTTAAATAAAAAAAAAACTTGTTAAATAATATTAGTATTTGAAATGATAAAAATACACGAGGTTTTATTTGCAGAGTAGTTGAAAACTCTGTGAACAGCTTGTTTTAAAATAATAAAAACACTTACTAACATTAAAAAATGTGTGCAGTTAAAATATAATAGTTTTCTTTTCAAATAACATTACCAATAAAAATGTATTGGAAAAATTCAAATTCAAACGCATCCGTCCATGCGCCCAACCCAAGTCAAAAAGTAAATAAACAAAACATGATTAAGATAAAGATGAGTTGCTTGTATCCTACTGCAAAGGGGGAAAAAAATATTCTCATTTGAAATTGTGCACTTTATATCTTAATCCTGGAAAATAATAATTCTCATGTCCGTGACTTAATTTTAACCAAAAACAGGAAAATGTTTTTTGAATTCATCAATGAATTGATTTTTTTTATTTGTTTTGGTTTTTATATTTCCACCAATAAATAAAACATGTTGTCCAAAAGTAAGAGTGAAACTGCATGAAATTTGTGCACCTTTTTGATTTATAAATGGCCAAGTAGAATGCTAGGCGGTTTCAGTTTCAACCAGTTTGTACTTGAGTGTAAAAAAAAATTAGAAAATTCTCGAGTATTCTTTTATAGTTCGAGAAGAGACAAATAAAGTAAGTATAAGTTCAGAATTTTGTCCCATAGGACATAATTCTGAATATTTCATAGAATGTAAGGAAATGTTAATAGATTCTAAGCATACTGGTCTGCCAGAGCAAAAATGGGCGAACAGTTTAAAAAAAATCGACTTTGAAGGAGTTAAACTAACTCCGATGGCCAAATATATCATAACTGGTCAAATGATATTAGCATTCTTTTTTATTTGATGACTCACCAACCGTTCTTTAATTTTCTGAGGGTGGGTGCAGACGATTTTCGATCTCTGGCGACGTCTCTATCTTGCATCTCTTTAACGTGAGCCGAATTGGCAACATCATATGTTACGTAATATTTATTGAAAAATTAACACACTTTTAAAAGATGCAAGTTAAACGTCACTAGAGATCAAAAATCGTCTGCATCATTCCTCATGGATAATTAAAGAGGGTTGGGTAACAAAGTAAAATATAATGTTCCTTATTTGGCAAGTTATGATGCAATTATAATCGAATTAGTGCAATTGGATTTTATTCAAATCTTTCAAAGTCGGTTTTTGAACTGTTTCGGCTATTTTTGTCCCTACAGATCAGTATAACCATAGTCTACTAACATTTCTTTATATTCCATAAAAAGAAAAAGAAAAAAAAAAAAAAATTCAGAATGATGTTCGATACGGTACCTAAACTTGCAATAGCCTCTCAGTCTATTAGAATCGGTACCGTAAAATGGGGTGAATCGGAACACTTTTCAACTTTAAAAGCAAAAATCGGGTGTAATACGATCGTTAACAAACATATTTTTGATATTAAAACTGGTCTTACCTTCTTCTTTGAGGATTAACTGCAAAAATGTTGAAAAAACCCTGACTCGCATTTTTTTTCTTCTTTCTTCATTGCTTACCGATTCACCCCTTTCTGTGGAGTGAATCGGAACACTCGTTACAATTAACGTCTCATCTTATTTAAACGTTTATAGGGAGGGGGAAAAAACAAGTAATACTGCATTGTGATGAATAGGAACACAAGATTATCATAAAAAAAATCCTGTAATATGACAAATAAAAAATATTTTTGTCAAAATAATTTATATTTTTGAAAGTGTGTCAACTCTTTCTCTTAACATCCAAATAGTCTTTAAACTGATAAATATTTTTTAATTTTAGTTACTTTGTGTTTGCATACCTTATGACTGCAAATTGCTTAAAATATCTTGAGGATGGAGAAAAGCATTCTCATCTGTTTCAGAAAATCTCTTCATTCCTAGATGCTTTTTGTAAAACACGCTTATACAACCAAAATCTTGTGGGTGTAAAATTTTGCTCAAATAGAGTCTTCAGGCATTTGGATTGCGTTTTTTCATATACTTTAAAGATAACGAAGTCATCTAATAAGAATCTATTGGAACAACTGGGTTTTCTGTTATGCGGAAACTAAGCTCCTCTTCTGGACATTTATTCAAGTCTGCATTCTTGATTACTGGTTTGAAGGGAAAAAAATGAATTTTCTTTAGTCGTTGAATCTTGTATGGAACATAATCTTGCCAAAAACTGCTTTTTAACACCACTTTTTTGTGTTCCTATTCACCCCGCAAATCTCAAAAACAAGACAGAGCAAAACATAGAAATTCGTAAAATAAAAAGTTTTTAAAACCAAGTTAAATTTAGTATGGTATGCTATTGTGGATATTTACATTTATATAAAAATATATGAGTTAAGTCTGTAACACGTACATGTTAGTAATTCCGGGATAAGTTTTGGAGAGGTTAAATCTCACTGGATTGTATATGTACGCTGTTTCAGAATATTTTTTTTAAAAAAAAAGGACAGTGTTGTAAACTCCACAAGACATATGTTCCAAGATTCCAAACACGTTAGGCGAATAAAAAAAATTTAATCAATAAAACTCTTTTCTTTGTATGAAATAATAAATTCTTTTTAATTCCATGAATATCCGCTCCGATTCACCCCGCTGTTCCTATTCACCCTATTTTTCGGTAGTATATGAAAATTAACCATCTTTTCCAGAGTTATGACTTTCGAAGAGTGTAGGGGATCGTGACGTGTTTTTAAAAACTTTTATACAAATTATACACCGGTAATAGGACGAAGCATTAAACGAAGACAATTCTAAAAATAAAAAGTTTAAATTATCACCTATAAGAGCAAACAATTAATTGGTTCATTTTCAAAAGATAACACCTACCGCAAAGGTTCTGCGTCAATTTTGTCGATGGGCAGATATTTTTTTGACTTATTTGCTCTCGGACATCCAGAACGACTTCGATGAGATGAATAATTTCCAGTTATGTGCCCGGATCCATCGCATCCTGGTGTAGGACATCTAAGAAAAAGAGAAAAAACTCAATTAAAATTTAAGGTATACATATACATTAGGAATCTCGAAATTTGACTCAAGTCTGCGTTTTTGTTTTTTGTTTTTAAAATATTCCCGAATTCATTACCATTAAAATGATACCATTTTCTTGCTGAGACTCAAATTACTTTTTAAATTACAGTAGGTTTTGTGAACCTGTTTTGTATCACGCTCATTAGCGTAGTAAACTTTAAACACGTTTTCTAAAGAATGACATTTTGGTAATATATGACGTTACGCCAACGGTCATAATTTCACAATAAATTATCCAATTTACAAAATTCTAATTTTATTTTTTCGACAATAGTTGTGAATGTGTTTTCTATGGAGCATCTAATATATTTTGGTATGAACAATTTTTTTATGCATATTTTAATCTTAATTTTTTGTTAAAAACTATGTATTTTTGTAAACTTTTTATTTAAAAACTTGTAATTAAATAAATATTGAAGCCAAATTCAAAATTCTCCATAGGAACATGCGTCAATATAATATCTTTTATTTGCAATAAAAATATTACCTCTAAGTTAATTACAAGTTTATTTATGTATGTTCTAATAATGTTCTAATTAGTCACTTTAATTGCAATTAGCTGATTAAAAACTTGACGGAAAAAGTTTGAAATTATAACCTAAAAATTAAAGGAAATCTTCTCAATTGTATATGTGTACCTTAATTGATCTAAATGTTTCAAATTCTTATTTCAATGAGGTAAAGCCAAAAACAAGAAATATTGACCATGTGAGTTGCCCAAGAGAGGAGGAATCACTCAAAACCAATCAGTTATACCATTCGTATATTTAATATTAAGATTCATTTACAAAATGTTTTACTCTAGTGACAGAGTTGGTTAAAAATTCCACTGAAAATAGAGATTTCTTCTCATTTATGAAAATATTGTCTTATTTTATTAGAATTGCATTCTTATACTCAATTTCCCAATTGAAAAGGAAAAGGCTGCTAATTTCATATATCCTCCTGAGACCCCGCTTACATTTAAAGGGACATCGTATTTTGGGCGCATAATTTTTCTTTGCATGAAATCGCCGAATTTAGTCCTACAATTGATGATAGTTCCACCGATTGTGACGAAGTAGAATTTGTAAAGAAACGGCAAAAAACAGTTCTTCTGCCAGTAGAGGCACCACGAAATGTTGGTGCGAAGCAAATGCCAGCAATGGACACTAAGACCTTTTCCTAACGTTGGATGTTCAGAACGAACAAAATTTTTTTGCTCTAATTGTAAAGTATTTTTATGTATCACGTCCTCACGAAATTGTTTTGCAGCCTTTCATGGTTAAATATCACATCTGAACTATCAAATTTCAGAATTTTTGCAAGCTTAAGGAGATAGTCATTTTTTGTCTAAGTGTACTTAAAGTGCATGGATTAGTTCTGAACTTTAAAAGTACGTTACGTAGACCAAAAAGAATAACATACATAAAATTAGCTTTAAATCATGTTTCAAACAATTGAGGGTCTCAGGAGGATACGCAAGATCTGATCTGGTCAAAGACATCTATATTCTGCTGTCCCTGTAAACTGATTGAAATCGGTTAGAAAGTTCAATAAAAGTTTCTGGAAATTTAAAATGACAGAAGTGTTGAAAAAAGCAGCAAGCATCATATAAGAGAGATTTTGTTTGGTCTGTTATTTTTCACGACTATACGATTTTTATAGTATTGAACTTCCGTTCTCCAACTTATGTGAAATTTATTATTTTTCATGAAAAAGATAGCATTACATGGAATATTTCACTCTGCCTAATTTTAATTAAAGGAAGATAAAAAATTTTACTTTACTTTTTCTTTTTCAACTTCCATTTGTAGGAAATACTGTATAAATAGAATAATGACCCTTTGTAGCAATACAAGTAACATCTAAACATTTAACCATGACTATAGGTGTGAAAGTATAACCTCGGATACTAATTTGCACATTACTCTCCAATCATAGGTATCCATTCCACTGATTCGTGGTTAAAACAATTTTATAACTTGGGACTGAAAACTTGTTTTTGATATACATTTTCAACTGCTGGATGTATTTGATTAAATAATAAGATAAATGCTTCCACTAATAAAATACAGTAGAACCTCGATTAACCGTCACTCCTTTATCCGGAACTCTCTGTTAACCGGCAATCATTTAGTCGACATCAAAAATCTTCCAAATGAGTAATAAATCATTTGTTTCTTTTTAAACCGTAATCTTTTCCCTTTCTCTAAAGTTACACAAGTAATGGTGAGGCTTTTGACTGTTTTTCTAAAGAACTGACGTGGTTAGAGTAACCTTCGGATGCAGATCAAACTGAACTATTGCCTTCAAAAAGACTCCGGGATAGAGCAGCGAAACAAAGATTATCAAGATTATTGCAACAAAAACCCATTTCCAACAATTATGTCATAATAAAAACATTAAAAGTCCTGTATTCAATAAACGAAAATCATTTACTTTTAATTGTTTTTTTACAACTCTCTTTTATCCGGAATTTTCCGGCCTACCTTTCCTACCTTTGGTCCGAATTAGGTCGGTTAATCGAGATTCTACTGTATTGGAAAAAAAATAATAACCAAAATATTGTGTTCTGTTTGGGAATACAAGCGTTAAAATATATCTGAAAAATTGGAGTAAACATTATCAATGTTCAAATCAGGATTTCTATTTGGGTTCATCAAACTGAAGCAGACAAGGAACAAATTACTATTTTGTATTTCTCATTTAAGCTATTTTTAATAGGACATGTGCACTAGCAGGAAAGTGCACTCAACCCCTTTGACCTTTGAAAATTTGAAGAAAGAAGAATGGAAAAAGGAGTAAATTCGCAGAAAAAAAAATCACTTATGCCGTTTTAGAAAATTATGTTTCGTGCTATAATGAGCACTTGTTTTCATTTCTTTTTAAGTCACTTAAGTATTTCTTTTTTGTCTTTAAAGTTGATTCTTGCACCTGCGTAATTTTTCCGGACTATTGAAGACTGGATAAAAAAAGAAATATTTATTCATTTTAATGGGCAATCCTCTCCTGTGTTGTTCACTCAATGGACAATTGCGCATATTTTTTTATTTTTTTTAAAATTTGTAACGTAAATTAGCTAGTTTATTTAGGCGGGAAAAACGACTCATTCGGTTCGAAGCTAATATAACACTAGACTGAGAGACGACTGCAATTTTTGGACCCCATCAAACATCATTCTGAATTTTTTAGAAAAATTAGAGAAAAGTGAGTAGATTACGAATCCACTGGTCTGCCGTGGTAAAAATTGCCGAAACTGGTCAAAAATCGATATTTAATAAGTTGAACTAAATCCAATTGCCAAATGTGCCATAACTTGATAAATAATGAGCATTTTTTTTTTATTTGGTAACCCTCACTCTTTAATTTTCAATTAAGAAGGTTGCAGACGATTCAGATATCTGGCGACGGTCTCATTGCATCTATTAAAAGGGAGCCAAGTTGGCAATAAACATTACGTTACTAATGACGTAACTAATATTGCCAATTTGGCTTAACTTTCAAAGATAAAAAATTTCCGAGCCAGAGATCAGAAATCGTTTGCGTTTTTTCTTATTGAAATCAAAATGCTATGGGTTGCCAGTCGAAAAAGTTTGTTCTCATTTTGGCAAGTTATGACATATTTGGCAATCGGATTTTAGTTCAACTTATTCCAAGTCGATTTTTGATCAGTTTCTGCCATTTTTGCCACGGCAGACCGGTGGATTCTTAATCAACACACTTTTCTCCATTTTCTATAAAAATTTCAGAATGATGTTCGATGGGGTCCAAAAATTGCAGTCGCTTCTCGGACTACACGTCACATGTTCCGAACTTGGCTTGAAACGCAGCAGGGAAACCAGTTTTGCAAGTTTCTCGTGCCAACCGGCGCGATATAAGGCAATTGTCTAAAAATCTCACACCATTGGCAGGAACCTTACGATAACCATAGAAACGGAAGAATGTCACGATGTCGCATCTAAAATGTAGCTTTTTGATCGGACTGAAATCGAACGAGGTTTTCTGGCATTTTCTTTTCTTAATATTTAAATAACTATTTTTTTTTTTTTTAAAGAACTTTTGTTCCAGAAAGGAATTCTTCATAAATATAAACTAATTTCACTCGTTTTTAAAAAATACGGGAATCGTCCATTCCTGGAAAATGCTTTGCTTTTTAATTATTAGGCATCAAAGACCTAGGAATTTATTTTTGAAATTTAATTGAGTATTTCTTATACTGCCTTTCTATTTCATTTTTGAAGTTTATTTTTTTTTAATATATATTTCTGGAACACAACGTTAATTTTTTGGCTTTTTGTTCCTCTATTCGAAATACTGTCTCATGAAATCTTGAGAACTAATTAGACGATAAAAAACATAGAAATTACAAAAATCATTTTACAAATCCAACAAAGGAAATTCTGCGATTTTTTAAAAATTATTCTCAAAGAACAAACGAGTGCATAATTTATATTTCATTGGGAAAGGAAATCAATATTCCTAAAAAATTGACGATTTGTTGAAATATCTAACAGTCTTGAACCCCCCCCCCCCCCCCCCCTGCAAATGTTCTGCCGACATTCATGGTAGGGATGACTTTTGTGGGTTTTTTATTTTTCTGATATTATTATGATTTTTTTCAATACATGTATTCAAAGATTAATAACATTGTCAGAAGATCGAATTAAAATATTATTTAAAAAAAAAAAAAAAAAAAAAGTTGAAAAGGATAACTTTTTTTACTTTTAATATAAGTCAAAAAATTATTTACTGACAAAGATTAAACAGTCTTATAAATAAAAAAGAAGATAAACTGTCTTTGTAGATTTTTGTTATTTTCAAAAGAATTAAAAGAAATTAAACATTTCACTGGCTCTTTATCTTTTAAAAAGTATTAAAAATATAAAATCCCCCAAGGAAAAAAAAATTAAATAATATGTTTGAAAACATAATGTAGTATGTTTATTCAAATATTTCTGTATTTATATCTACTAACACTTATTTAAGTAAGACAAATAAGCAATTTAATTAATGGGTTCAAAATTACAATTTCCAAAATCTTATTACAAATGATTTTTTTTATATCAGTTCATTCTTAATCTGTTCCTAAGTATGTAAAGTGTTAAGTTCCCAAGTATATAAAAATAGAGAAACAGATGACCAAACTTTGTTAATAGTCCAATTGCAGACGATATGGCGCGTCTCTGGATTAATGACGTCAAAACTAAATCATAAAATAATTATTTATACTTAACGTAGAAGTTTAATTGTGGTGTTATTGGCTACAAAATCAAATGAATTTTTTAAAGCAAATTTTTTTATAATTTTGGGATCCACTCAATAAAAAGGAAATCTATTGTTTTTGTAGTTAGCCTCATATATTTTTATGTATATTTAACATATTATTTTAAAACAGTTGGTAAAGCACAATTCAAACACGTTAGTTTGAATATTAGCCATTTTTTGTCAAGTTAAAGATTATGTATACAAGTTTTGATAGCTAAAAATTTAGTATTTTTTATGTCTGACAGGTTAATTTTTGCAACTGTAAGTTTTTTTGAGGATGAAAATGTGAAACGTTTGAGAAACGGACTTACTTCAGATCTTGATGCTGCGCTTGCAAGTTGCAACGATCAGCATGTGGACAACCTGATAAGCTGTAAAAAGAATTCCATCATTCAGAACTTTATCAATTGAAAATCTCTCCTTTTAAGTTTTCTTATTGAACCGATTAAAATTATTTAGAAACAACAATTCCTTTCTCCGACTGAAATAACCATGCCTTGAAGTTAAAAAAAAAATTTAAAAAAAAAAAAAAAAAAATCTCTATTGGTTTAAATTTTAGGAATTCTGTAAGAAGCTACAGTTTAGAACTATATCAATTGAAAATCTGTTCGTTTGCTTTTTCTGCAGAACAATATAAAATAGTTTAGAAAATAACAATTTTGTTTCTTGAACTGTAATATTAGTAAGATTTTAAAATAAAAAAATATTGAAAATGTGTTATTGGTTTTATTTTCATCAGATCTAAGGCAATCAATTATTCTCAGCTGCTGATAACCTTTCGCCTATCATTACAGCCAATCACAATATATCTTTAAGTGAATTTTAAGCCAGAAATTATTTGATGGGACATTAGAAAACGAGTATTTTATTTTTGCCGCATGTAGTAGTTGACTATGACGTCATCATGCATAAGTTCCATGAATCAAGTAGCCAAAATAGAACTTCAATTTTTGAAATAGTAATAAAATACGTTCTCTTAAAAGACGTTTTCTGGACCGAATAAAATCATTAACAAATTAATAAAGCATTTTCTCTGATTGTAATAATCTTACAGTAACATAAAATAAAATACCAACCATTGGTTGTAGTCAGTGAGAAAATAGTTTTCTAATTTAGAATCTCATGATTTGAATAAGCTGTTACCCTTTAAGTGTGTGTATGTGGTTTTTTTTTTTGGTTTTTTTACAGAACTTTTTATTTTTAAGCAATTTTTTGATATTTCCAGAGCAATACAATACTCGTTAGTCAACTATGATAGAAACAGTTTTTTTCCCCTCCCCCCCCCCTTTTTTTTTTTTTTTTTTTTTTTTTTTTAATTTTTTAGAAATGTTATTTTCTAGTTTAGAATTTCATCCATTAAAAATCTTTGTTTTCAAGTTTTTTCATTGACGCAATTGTTTCATTTAGAAAATAACCATTGATTTTATGCGATTTAAAAAAATTATATCGTGAAATAAAAAAAAATATATATATATATATTTAAAAAGCAAACTCCAATATTGTTCAGCATTTTAATAAATAAGCATGAAAGCGAGATAGGAGCGTGATTGGATAGTGTGGTTAATCCCTAGTTTTATGTTTACTAAGAATGTGTATCCTAATAAACAAATCTGTACCTCAGAAGTAATTTATCGTAGGCGCAAGTGGTTTAACATTCCATTTACGATTGTTTACTTCTGAGGTGCCAAAAGAAGGATTTATTCAAATAGAATAGCAACTTAGCTCCGTTGCGGTTATTACAACTTCGTAAAATTTCTTTTGTTCTCTATTTCTTTTCGTAGCAATTTTGGCCCAAATAAAGCCCGGGAGTGATTTTCAAAAATATGTCAAGCCTGGAATGAAGTGGATTTCGGACTACTTTAACTACGTCACATGTTGTACAGTAACCCGTGCGGAGGCTAATCTAGTCAAGAACTCTTATGGTCGCATTGTGTAAGACCGAATTTCAAATTATGTTACTTAAATTAATCTTGTATTCCTTTTGACACGTTTGTTAAGATGTGAATTTCTAGTTGTACACAAAAAAAATATTTAAGATGAGAAAGTAAGTAAATAGTAGGTAACGTTAAGTAAGGAATAAAAGAATTCTTTTATTTATGTATTACATAGGTGTTTATTTTTTAATTTTTTTTTTAAATTTTTTTTTAATCAAGTAAACTAAATGTTAATTTCGTTGGAGGAATCAGACAACTACTTTACTTGGGAATTATATGAATAATATTCTTAAATTATCATGTAAAAGGAATGTCTGCTACTTTTCCAATGAAAGTCCATTTTTTTCTAACTTTCATACGGTTAACATGGGTCTCCGGTTTTACATCATTAGTGGTGTAAGATAAGGTGGTTTGACTTAAGAAAAAGTCATTTATTAAAAAAGATACTATGAATTTTTGGAATGGTATATTGTAATCAATTAAACAATGGATGTTTTATTTAAAACTAAAAAATACTAGGTTGTAAAGGCTGCCGCTTCAAAAATTTGTATGTCACCA
Organism: Linyphia triangularis; assembly: GCA_963978545.1. Lineage (NCBI taxonomy): Eukaryota > Metazoa > Arthropoda > Arachnida > Araneae > Linyphiidae > Linyphia > Linyphia triangularis. The sequence goes on from OZ021727.1 coordinate 91,553,806, forward strand.
AGTGTTAACTACTTCATCCTATGCCATTTTCCATTACAATTTAGGATATACGTTTGCTTAAATAGAAAAGATAAAAATGTAGGCTTTCTGAATAATGATTAAGAACAAATAAGGGAACAAATTAGTGATATGATTTAATATATAGACTTTAAAGCGTCAGGTACCGAAAATAAAAAAACAAACACTTTAAAAATATTTTCATGTCAAAAATTCAACTTATGTAGGAGATACTATTTATATATCTTTGAGATAATGTTTTTTAGAATATTGTTTTTATTTATTTAAAAAAAAATTCAAAACCAACCAAGAAAAATCCATAATAATTGATGTTTGAGTATTTTGATACAGTTCAAGGAAATATGTATACATATATTTAAATTGCAAGCTTTCTGTAATAAAGAAAATTTTGTCGTCACAGAATTAGAAAAAATTCAAAAAATTCTCAAAGTTAAAATATTGAATTTTTTTGCTTTTTTCATGCTATCCTTTACGCTAAATGCTATATTATAAATCAGAATCTAAAAAATAAAATTCTGAGGACATAAAAAATGCTTCAAACTATATAAATTAATCGCTCCAAAAATTTGAATAGCCAATTGTGAGTGGTTCTGGAGATATATCGATTTGTATTTACAACATCTGTGAAATATTAGTGCTCGAAAAACGCATTTTAAGCAAACTCTTCAAGGCGTTACTCCTATTAGTGATGTTTAAATAACAGGTAATTTCGTGGCGTTATAATCACCGGAGGAACAAGATAAAAATATCTTTCTGTTCAGGAATGTTGTTTTTAAAATCAGAGAAAAAAATGGGATTTTTGACGAAATTTCGGTACTGGATACCCTTAAAGACAAACTGTTTAGATTAAACTTCTTCTGAAGCCTTTCCAATTAAAAATATAGAAAGTAAAGAATTGAACTCGACAGTAAAAAGTAAGCATTAATTGACTTTTTTATGTAAAATACTGTCGCATATCATAAACATGGAATTTTTGTATGTTGATAAGCATCAAGAATTTTAATTTGTTTATCGAAATCTTATTATTTTTTTTTTTTTAAAGCTAACTTCAGTATTAGTTGATTAGGCTTTTAATACAAATTATCTGGTATTTTTTGTTTGTTCTCATTATTATTTTTTAATATCTTATTAAAAAAACTGTTCGAAACAATCCTTATTCAGTAACGTTGAATGCAATATATAAGGTAAATGCTGAGAGTTCATAAAAATCATTATAATTTCTACCATTACTAAATTAGAGAATGACACTTATTTAGATTTTAAGTCTATCGTGAATGTTAATTTGAACATTTAAACGTTGAGTCAAATGATTATATTGCATAACCCACCAAAAATAGAACCCCCCCCCCCCTTCCCGCCAGTAAATATGATTTGGCGAGAAACCGCAATGCTCTCTGGGGAGTCAAAATGAACAGAAAAAAACATTGATATTAAGTTATCTCAACCCTGATAGCTTTTTCTATAAATATTAACAGCATGATAAAACTGAGAGAAAAGTTCATTAAAATACCACCTTAAAATAGATACTTTATACTTGTATTGCAGTAAGGGTCATTATACTGTATTTCTAGCAACTTAACGACACGTGGTACTTCGCAATAAATAGTCAAACAACAATGCCTTAAATATTAGTAGAACATAAATCAATTTTAGACTACCAAGAACCTTTAAAAAAAAGCTTATCTGATCACCACAACAGTTGCTAAAATAGTTGATGTTGAATTTAAAATTATTGCACTGTTAATGTTTCAAAATCAGCATTTTATTTACGCACGTGCAAAATAACATTTTCCCAGAGCATATTTTGTTTAGAATTTATTATTAGTACTAAAAAGTAGTTGCACAGATTTAATGTCGAATTATGCAACTGAAAATGATCGGATAGTTCCTATGTAATTTTAATAAACTAATATTGTTTGAGTAACAGACTGACATTAATGTGCAGATAGATTTCTTTTACTTGAAGTACGCAATACTTTGTTTCTGCAAAATGCCATTATTTGAGGACGTAATCAGTTATTGCAAAGAAGAACTAAATTTAAAAGAGAAAGCAGGGGGACATATTTTTTTCATTTTCCCATTGGCGACACTAATTTAAATTAGGTCCAGGTCAAAATTCAATTATTTCTAAATTTTAGTTGCGCCATCTATTGTCGTGAAAGATAGTCACTTTTGAAATCAAAAGTACGTCGGTAGATTATGCCGAACAAATTTTAATGTAATTAAAAAAATCACTTAAATAACTTATATTTATACTGCTACAAAAATTATTACAAAACAATCTTCTAGATTTCCATCTGGAACTAACTGTAATATCTTTTGTTTACACTAGGAACAGGATTTACTAACTTTTCTATAGCGGCGCCACCTGTTGGTGAAAAGAGGACTATTTGCCATTTTCGGATTAAAATTTTAATTACTCTTAAACTAGGACTGAAAATGGAAAGCATTCATGTTTTTATGTCAGTTATTAATTGTATAGTTTTGCAACCCTTGTGTTTCGGAGAATACCCGTATATTGCAGTTTCCCTCCTTATAGTCTGAGAGGAGACTACAATTTTTGGACGCCATAGAACATCATTCTGAATTTTTTACATAAATTACAGAAAAGTAAGTAGATTACGAATCCACTGGTCTGCAGCGGCAAAAATGGCCGAAACTAGTAAAAAATTCGACTTTTAATAAATTGAACTAAATCCATTTGCCAAATGCACCATAACTTGCCAAATAATGAGCATTTTATTTTATTTGGTAACCCTCACTTTTTAATTTTCAATTAAGAAGGTTGCAGACGATTCAGACATCTGGCGACGGTCTACTTGCATCTATTAAAAGGGAGCCAAGTTGGCAATAAACATTACGTCACTTACAATTCGGCTTACTTTTAAAAGATACAAGTTTTACCGAGCCAGAGATCAGAAATCGTTTGCGCTTTTTTTCATTGAAAATCAAAGTACAGTGGGTTGCCAGACGAAAAAGGTTGTTCTCCTTTTGGCAAGTTATGACATATTTGGTAATCGGATTTTAGTTCAACTTATTCCAAGTCGATTTTGACCAGTTTCGGCCATTTTTGGCACGGCAGACCAGTGGATTCGTAATCTACTCACTTTTCTCCAATTTCTATAAAAAAATTCAGAATGATGTTCGATGGGGTCCAAAAATTGCAGTCGCCTCTCGGACTAGTATATTGCAGTCTCCCTCCTTAGAGAATAAATGCAGTGCAGTGTACCTTCTGTGCGTGGCGTAGTTGCCGGACACGTGTCCCATTCCGTCGCATCCGGGCGTCGGGCAGTGGACGGGTTCCCGGCTACTCTCTCGCATTTTGGCGGCAGCCGCAGTCAAAGCACTCTTCAGCAGCTTCGGAGAACACACGCCCCTGCAACACAACAGCATTTAGGTATCCCAGGGATGTCAATATCTATAATTAAATATGTGGCATAGCAAGGAATACACACTCAAATACTGCTTCACCAGAAGGACCTTGAACCCGTTGCTTTTTATCAGTTATATTATCAAAGAGATGTTATAATACAAGATTTAATATGTATTACAATATAAATGGTAAGTTTTGACCACTAAATAAAACACGTAGAAGTAAATTAGTTAAATGAACAAAAGTATGTCTGATCTTCCAAAATGGGGGTTGCCGGAGAAAACAAGAATCCGTAAAGAATCCGGTTTCGGCAGTTGATCATTCTTTTGGCTCAGCGGAACAATAGCAAGTAGAAAATGTGAACTTATTGGCTCGGCGATACATTATAGATTATCGTTTTTAAGAACAGCATAACATAAATAAGATATAAAAACCGGTAGCTTATTCAATAAAAATCCAAAGGTAATCCTCATCAAGATTTTTGTTTACATTTCGTCGTAAGCCTGCCAAGGAACTAACACCAAAGGAACGGAAAGCTCGCCAATAAGATTTTGTTCGAAAACACTAAATACAATGTCCAAAAATTACTTAATACAATTAAAAACATTATGTTGCGATAGAAAAAGACATATTATGATTCTAATCATACAAACAAGATATATATATCCAGTGGAAAAAAGAAGTTATACGCTTATTAGACATACTAAACCATGCATAGATTCTTAAAATGAGGATTATAGGGGTAAAAATTTATCAATTTGAAAAATAATACTTAGAAAAGATAAATTGAACTCTGAATAATTGATAATTAAAGAAAATAAATGTGTACATTCCTTTACTTTAGAAGATTACAGGGGTTTCTAGACGGTAGGTAAAAACCCCATGTTAATTTCCATAGACGTCTTAGAATTCCGCCTACGGCGGTTGCTTTTCGCTCTAAGCAATAGGAGCGACCATCTCACTATTACTTATCTCCTTATCTCTAGTTGAACACCATGTCAAGCATTTTCAATGATTTTGTTGGACAAGTGTGGATAACGTGCCAACATTCACGCTTGAGAATGATAGACAAGAATTGGCAAACGTCAGCATTGAAATAAATTTGGATGTAGTTATTCATTAAGACAAGGTTTGCAGGATAAAAAACATATAAGTTCACAGATTCAGATCGAACATGTCGGAGATGAGCATTTTAACATAGGAGTGAGGTATCAGAGCATTGTTCTGCTCTGGTAAATCTATAGTAGATAGGAATCAAAGGAGCCATTTCGAGATTTTACTTGGCAATATGGCATTTGTTGTCCTCTCATACTTTAAAATATTTATTTTGAAAACAAAGAAGAGTCATAAAAAGTCAATTTCAAATAAAGGTTGGTATTGCAAGTGAAAGACTGCGCAATTATTCCAATTTTCCAGGATTGATGATTGTTCAGTTCCAGTGAAATAGTGTTTAGAACCAGATGTAGGAAAAAATCGCGTGATGTAGATTTTAAACTAGCGGTGATTTTATTTCTACCCTTTTGACCTTGATCAAGTAGTAAGGGAATTAACGTGTTCAGCAAAGCAATATTTTGCATCGAGGCTACATGTTTGAATTATTTCAAAGTTTGAAAGAAGTGGCTTCTAAGTGGAAAAGAAAATGTCAGAATGGCAACGTGCAGAAATAATGTGCCTTCAATATTTGATGTATGTGATTGAAACGCCTTATGGGTTTTCAGGATAACGCGTTGACCCACCAAAACCTTGACAACTTAATTGTGTGGGTCCTTTGACTATCCTGGGGTCAACTACTCTAACATGAGGATGTAATATTGGTAAAATCTTTTTTTTTGACCATTCCTCAACATCGGCTTAAATTTAATGATTTTAAAGAAGGAAATCTATTTTAGTCGAGTTATACGATAGTTATACAAAATTATACGATATTTGCAGATTTTAGTCATACATATTCTGTAAATTTTTCAATAACAATTTTAAAGACATAATTTCACATTTTTAATTCTTCATTACTTCTACAAGAAATCAAGAGATGTAAATCAGCAGATGAAATAGTGCTGTGTGAAATAGTGCAGATATGTGCGAAATATATCTACAGACATTTCTGGAGATTTTCGAAGCAAGTGAGTGAATTTTTAGCTGGGTTTATGCCATGTACTGCTCACCTGTCCTTGTCGTAGTCGTGATGAGCGGGCGTGACGAGTGTAATTTGGCGAGGAGGGTTGTTGCAGGTGGCAATGTTGGCAACATTTGTGGTTGGGGTGAGCACGGTCGTAACTGAGAGTGTGAGACAGGCGGCGGCAGCCATGCCGCTGTTAGCGACCGTCGAGGAAGGATTTCTGAAAAAGAGAACATCAGGTTTAAGAATCGTTGAACTTGAGGTTAGATTCCGTAGTGTGCTTTGATAACCCTTAATTCACTCGAAAAAAAATTTACCGGGATGTATATTGCCAGATTACGTTAACGCATACTGTCAGCAGGGCCTGATTTAGAAATTTTTTTACTGTAGGCCCGACATTCAGAGAGGGGCCCCAATAGCAAATATTTATTTCCTTACGTCACAATATTACCAGATCAAGCTACATATTCGTTAAGACTAACTTTTTCCAATTAAAACTCATAGTTTACTTTCACAAGATTTTTTTTTTGTTATAATTAGTATGTTCTTGATTTGCTCAAAACTTTTGAATTAATCAAGACCCCCCCCCCCCTGAACACTGATTTTAAAGCGCACTTTCCTGTATTTTAAACTTACATTTTACCACAGAGGGTCCACAAATTATAAAATAATAAAGATTACTTAATTTTATAACAATAATTGTAAATAATACAAAGTAACCTTTCCACTGTTTCCACGATCTCACCAAAAAGGAGGGTCAAAAAAGTCCACTGAAGAGCCTGCAAACCAACCAACACAAAGACTCTTTAATTTCATAATATAAGAAGTTGTATATGGTTGGTTGGTGAACATCTCTTTACAAGAGGCGAGAGAAGGAAAACAGCGGCGTAAAGCCCTTGTCACCGTGTACATATGAAGAAGTTGTATATGATTGGCTGAACCGGAAAGATTTTCTTAATTAGGTTTTATTAGGTTAATCTATTTAATTTTACTCTCTGTGACTATAAAAAATATGGAATTTGCGGATGTGTAACTAAAATTTTTTTATAATTTTTGTTCAGTACTTCCCATAAAAAGACCATTATATTTAAAATTTTCAGAAAACTTTAAAAATTTGGGGGCCCCCAAATTTCGGGGCCCCTAGGCCCAGGTCTAGTGGGACTAATGGTAAATCAGGCCCTGACTGTCAGTCTGGCCCATGAATATAGATAAACAACTGGATTGACTGCTCCGATGTCAATGCAAGGAGAAAAACACGCCGGTGCTTGATGATGAGGAGTGGATGATTAACCAATAACAGTTCACTTTTATAGTTGGATGAGAATGCAAGAAATCTTGTTAAGTGCTAGAATAGATATTTTTGGCACATTATTACTAATTAAGGTCTACTACTGACATTTCTGCTATGTACAACCCAAGATTTTATTTTCAATCCTCGGCAATCCGTATTTTTTGTCCACCCAAAGGCATTTGGTAACGGCATCATTTTCCCAGCGTTAAGCAGTCTATCTAGTTTATCTATATTGATGGTCTTGCCGAACCTTTTTCTCTCACCTGAGTATCGGCAGGGAGTGCGACTGCTGCGCCACCTGTGGGTGGGCGGTGACCACCAGTGTCTGTGCCAGTGAAGCCAGTATGGAGGGCACGTGGGATGATGAGAGAGAGGCAATAGTGAAAGAAGACGGAGACGATGAATGCAGACTCATTGGGGTGAGACTGGGAGTGGAAGACAGAACCTGTTGGAATAGAGATGGTTGAAACTATTCATGAATTTCTTTGGGCTGTAATTTAAAATGCGTGCTGTGTTATCGGTATTTTCATGGACAATATCATGTTTGAATAAAGAAAACATTGTATAAAAGTAATATAAAAATGTATGTTCAAGAAGTTTCATAACCACAATTGAATCTTACTGCTGAAATTGGTACTTATTCGCTTTAATTGAAATTAGGATGTATTTTCCTTATTGTTTTTTACATCATAATCAACCACTTTAGTGAAGAGAGTGGAGGAAGAAGTGGAGTCAACCTGATTCTATAGATATTACGAGAAATTGGATGCTTTGTTACTAAAACAGTTTAGTAATTGTACTTTTTGAATACATGTAAAATAAAAATAAAGAAATGCAAAGATAAACCGACCTGAATAGTAGAGGGAGATGCTTGAATATGACCTGCAGTAGACGACACCACAATCCGTCCAGTAGAGCACTGTTGCTGCAGGGTCGCCAGTGGATGATGCGCCAGGGACATGGTCCCAGGGACACCGGTGGCCAAGGACACTGTTACTGGATGGGTCAAGGTGGCCGGCAAGCCACCGGAAGAAGGCAGGGACACCGATATGCCACATGTAGAAGGCAACGAGACCGGCAATCCTGAAGAGGGCAGTGACAGGGAAGCTGGAAGGCCAGTTGTAGGTATGACACCTGAATTAGGCAAGGACACGCCACTTAAACAAGGCATGGTAGCTGACAGTGCCGAAGTAGACAGAGACAGGGATGCTGGAAGGCCGCTTGAAGGTATGGATTGTGGCAAGCCATTAGAATTAGGCAGGGACGCACCACCTAAACAAGGTAGAGCTGCAGTCAGTGTTGAAGTAGACAGAGACAGGGAGACTGGAAGGCTACCTGCAGGTAAAGTGGTTTGTAGTCCACCTGAAGAAATAGGCAGGGACGCAGGGAGGGTAGAAGGCATGGATGTGGTCGGGTGGAGCGTGATTGGGCTTTGTATCTGGGTGGAGGATGGGAAGGGTGAGTGGATTGGGGAGGGAGGGTATTGCTGGGATACGATGGTTGGCGGAGGAGGAGAGGATTCCACTGAGGCGGAGGTGGTCCGTGGGGTAGCCGGAGTGGAGGTGGAGAAGTCAACTGGTTCCGTCTGTTCGATGGCGAAAATGGGCTTTGGGGTGACCAGCACTGTCGGCCGCTGTGGCGTTGGGTGGAGTATCGAGGTGTTTCCGGAAAGAGAGCTGCAAATGATAATTCAAATTTAGTAGTGTGTTGTGGAGTAGTATACTAATAATAATAAATTGTACAGTTTACACGTTTCGGAATTTCTCCCTGTTTCAGTAAATGGCATCATTAAGACTGTTTCTGAATCCGTGAACTTATGGTCGCCGAGGTCACTACTGATTTTGCATGCTGTGTGAATGAACGTAATCTAATTATTCAAACATATTTTTCTCCCTGTTTAACGTTATAAAGCATGAAACAAACAATAATCTGTTATACAGGGTGCTTCAAAGATCTAAATTTTCATATTCGAACAAAAGATCCCATTTAGAAATATTACATAGTGAGAGTAAAGAGTAGTAATAGTAAGAAGTGAAATGGTAGGTTTTATACTTTGAATCAGTTCTTCTGCACTTATAGGAAAATGACTATTGCCTACATTTCATAATAATAATAATGATAATAACAACCCCTCTATTCATTATAGTACACTATATTGTGTCCTGTGGTATTGTTAAAAATTTGTTTGAATGCCAGATTTTCATTGAAACAGTATTTAGCAACTGGAATCAATATTGAACGAGCATTGTGCTGCCAGTCGTGGTCATAGGAGAGCACATGTGATAGAAAATATTTGATTTACTGGAGCCAGTGAATGGCATGGAAAATTTGTATGGAGCTAGTCACTGGCATCTAATGATTGCTGACCTCAATTGCCAAACCGACTGGTAAAGTATAAATTAACTAATCAAATAGTATAAGTTTTTATATATTCCGTAATGTCTATGAGATTGAGTGCAACACAAGGACGTAATATTTACAGTAATTGTCTCACTTTCAAAAGATGCAAGTATTTGGTGCCAAATAAGTGAAATCGTCTACACTCTTCCTTATTGAAAACTAAAGAGTGGTATGTTACCAAATAAATAAGAATGCTAATTATTTAGCAAGTTATGACGTATTTGGCTACCGGATTTAATCTAACTCAATCAAAGTATATTTTTGACCAGATTCAGCCATTATTTCACCCCCCCCCCCCTTCACCGTCAGACCAGTAAATTCATACTCTGTTAGCGTTTTTCTATTAAGCACAATAGAAATACTGTTCGAGAAGATAACGGTAGTCTCTCGGACTATATGTCATGAAGAACCGACCGAATACGAATGGTGGCCTAACGAACTACACGAGAATGCGTGCGTAATAAATTGTGCATAATGAGAGTGATGGGCATAACATATGCTAACCTGTTGCATATTCCGGTGGGACACCGTGTATTGGCACTGAGATCGAGTGTGTGGAGATTTCTGGAGCTAGTTGAGGACAGGTCCATCACGTTGTCGCCACTGCTCTTGGTGGAGAGGTTAATGGCGGAGGAGACAGGCTCCAGGGAGAACTGCCTGCTGGGAGAACTCAGTGTCAGTAAAGCCCTTGTTATACAGAGCAACACTTGTGGCACGCGTTCCCCACCGCTTCAGTCGCTCAGACAAGCCACTCGAAGCGGCAATCCTATAGACTAAGAGGCGACTGCAATTTTTGGACCCCATCGAACATCATTCTGAATTTTTTTATAGAAATTAGAGAAAAGTGAGTAGATTACGAATCCACTGGTCTGCCGTGGCAAAAATGGCCGAAACTGGTCAAAAATCGACTTTTAATAAGTTGAACTAAATCCAATTGCCAAATGCGCCATAACTTGGGCCATAACTTTTTATTTGGGGACCCTCACTCTTTAATTTTCAAAAGTTAAGAAGGTTGCAGACGATTCAGATATCTGGCGACGGTCTACTTGCATCTATTAAAAGGGAGCCAAGTTGGCAAAAAATATTACGTTACTTGTGACGTAACTGATGTCGCCAATTTGGCTTACTTTTAAAAGATATAAGTTTTCCGAGCCACAGATCAGAAATCGTTTGCGCTTTTTCTCATTGTAAATCAAAATGAAGTGGGTTGCCAGAAGAATAAGTTTGTTCTATTTTTGACAAGTTATGACATATTTGGCAATCGGATTTTAGTTCAACTCATTCCAAGTCGATTACTGATCAGTTTCGGCCATTTTTGCCACGGCAGACCAGTGGATTCCTAATCTACTCACTTTTCTCCAATTTCTATAAAAAATTCAGAATGATGTTCGATGGGGTCCAAAAATTGCAGTCGCCTCTCGGACTTTTAGGGTCTGAGCGCCACAAGAGACAGTCGCAACCTCTAGCCACAGCAGTGACCTAATATAATAAGCCCCATAGGATTGCATTTTTCGCTTCTAGTGGTTTGTCTGAGCGACTGAAGCAGTGATGCGCGTTCGCCACTCGAATGACTCTGTATAGTGAATTTTGGTAAGGAAAAGCGTTTCTGAAAGACTTTCCATTTGATAAAGCGCATGTGTTTGTAGCATTTGTATTTATAACTGAAAATGTTGACCTCAGACCAATAAAGTACTTTTACTTTTAACTAAATTGCTGCACGAGCTATAAACCTGAATTTCCAACGTATTTGATGAGTTTTTAAAATGAGTTTGGGGTACTCATAATATTAGAAATTGGAGAAATTCGGAAATTTCCCATCCTAAGTTTAGTAATAGAATAGGAATGAGAAAAGCCAATATACATTTTAGTGAGTTTAGTGAAATTTTGGTCATTTAAAAAAAAAAAAAAAAAAAAAAAAAAATTGTTAAACTTACAATCTTAGTTCCAGTTTTGACCAAAAAAATATTAGTTAATATCTACATTTGGTTGAGAATCTTGAACTCGTACATGAAGATGAATCAACGTATTGCTAATTTAATCTTATCATTACATTTGCGTTAAAATTAAAAAAAAAAAACAAAAAAAAAAACCCCTCATTTTTAAATTAATCGAAGAAGTTCATTGGAAATCAACAATCTTTGGCAATAGAATATAAAATTAAAATTGAAGCTTATGCTTTTTATGTCAAATGTGGTAATTTTTTTTTACTGCTAATGATTATGCAACCATTCTTCATTGTTGCAATGTAAAAATAGTGAAAATATCGATATATCAATCTTAAATATCCACGCACAAATCTGATTTTTTAAAGGACCTATTACACTCCTGATAAACCCTCCCTTCTCCCTTCTTAAAAATCGATGCAGTAGTTTCCAACTTGTAGATGGGGCAATTTTCAATATGAAGGACATACACTCAATGTCGAGATTTCATTGAGTGTCTGTCCATCAAGCTGAAAATGGCAAATCTTTAAGTAGAAAAATACTGCATACATTTTGCATTTCTTTAGTTATAGACTGAGAGGCGACTGCAATTTTTGGACCCCATCGAACATCATTCTCAATTTCATATAGAAATTAGAGAAAAGTGAGTAGATTACGAATCCACTGGTCTGCCGTGGCAAAAATGGCCGAAACTGGTCAAAAATCGACTTGGAATGAGTTGAACTAAATCCAATTGCCAAATGTGATATAACTTGCCAAATAATGAGCATTTTGTTTTATTTGGTAACCCTCACTCGTTAATTTTCAATAAAGAAGGTTGCAGACGATTTAGATATCTGGCGACGGTCTACTTGCGTCTATTAAAAGTGAGCCAAGTTGGCAAAAAATATTACGTCACTTATGACGTAATTGATGTCTCCAATTTGGCTTACTTTTAAAAAATAAAAGTTTTCCGAGCCAAAGATCAAAAATCGTTTGCGCTTTTTCTCATTGAAAATCAAAATGAAGTGGGTTACCAAACTAATAAGTTTGTTCTATTTTTGGCAAGTTATGACATATTTGGCAATCGGATTTTAGTTCAACTCATTCCAAGTCGATTATTGATCAGTTTCGGCCATTTTTGCCACGGCAGACCGGTGGATTCCTAATCTACTCACTTTTCTCCAATTTCTATAAAAAATTCATAATGATGTTCGATGAGGTCCAAAAACTGCAGTCGCCTCTCGGACCATTATGAAAACACAAGGAAGTGACTTTCATGTGGTGTGACCGTAGCACTCACTTAAATGCAGTTCCCGGCTGGGGCTTGGGCTTGACGACGATGGGCGTGGGCCTCTGAGGAGGGGGCGGAGGGGTCTCCGGGGCTTCGGCCGTCACTTTCGGTGTCGGCGGGGTGGCGGAGGCTGCTTTCGGCTTCGGGGCAATGGGGCGGTACACGTCGAAAGAGGCGAATGACTCCGAAGAAGCCTTGCTGTACTTGTCGAGTTCCTTGACCAGGTTTCCCCGAGGGGTCTGCGTGCTCACGTAGGGGTACTTGTAGTCCTGCAGGTCGAGTTGCTTCACGAAGCACATGGGGCGCAAGACTCTTTCGGAGGAGGAGGCTGAAAGACACTCTCACTTAGAAGGCCGCTTCTGTACACGTTTCACGCAAAGAAAGTTTGGGAATACCATAGACTTATTATTATCAACAGACTGCGCGTTCCCACTTCAATTATACAACGAGAATGAAACCAGAATGAATCACATGAGTAGGGACTTTTTGGGAGCAGGGTTTGCAGATTTGGCGGGTTTCTCCTCACTCAGGCGATAAAGGATAATAAGATTATTAGATAAAGGATTAATTTTACGTCGTAGCCAAATTAAAAACCACCTGACTGATAGACGAATTTTGTGATTCATTTTGGTTTCACTCTCGTTGTATGATTGAAGAGGGAACGCGAAGTCTATTGATAATAATAAGTCGATGGGGAATACCATCTGAACGAACTATCATTTATTGCCCAGTCCCCTCAAAATATAATAGCATTATTCTGATTTGTTACATTCGTAGGGAAAAGAAAACAAATTATCTTTTATTGCCATTCTGGTGAAAAAAATGACACAACTGCAAAATTTGTCAAATCGAAGTTCAGGTCTCTATTTTGTCAAGAAATACCTAGCACACCGAGGAGAAGACAGACGGAAATAGTTGCGCTCAGGATCACTAGAATGCAGTTGTCTTTTACACTCGTGCATCAATAATTTTATAGTGAAATCAATTTTGTGTGCGTTTCCTATGACATTCCAATTTTCGTACATAGGTCATTTTTATGACCTTGACCCCTCCTTACACCAATATTCACCAGGAAGTTTCAACCAGAGTTACCAGAAATGGTGTCCTGAAGTCAATTTTCTAATCTATAAGCTTGTACCATAAATGCCACAGACATGTCCTTACTACACTGTTAAAAAAATTTGTCCACCATGCACCAAAATTTGGTTCCCATTTAGCTGCCACCAACATTTGGTGCTTAGTTTCGCGATTTAATGGTGCTTACGGTCCGAGGTTGCACCATTAAATCGTGAAACTAAGCACCAAATGTTGGTGGCAGCTAAATGGGAACCAATTTTTGGTGCAAGGTGGAACAAAATTTTTAACAGTGTACCTAGTTATATTGTTAGTCCAACTGACAACATTCCTTGTATATCACCTCTTTATCTCGAATATATCGTCCGGAGGACTAACAATATATTGTGCAACTAAGGGTGTCCTATATCAGTTTCAAGGTCCCGGCAAGATTAGTAGTGTTGAATAAAATTCAATCAATAATTCGAACAGGATGTGCTTTGAATTTTGGCAAGGATACTTATTTCATAGTAGCTGTAAGGGAAGTTCACTTTTACATTAGCTGTACATAGATATAGCATTTGAACTTGGTTATTTTATGGCTAGTTTTTCCGCCAAGTTCGTCACCAAATTCATCAATTTAGTGGCATTTTTCTTTCTGAAAAATATGAAATTTAACAAGGAATTTATTATCATATTGTCGTCAACTTTAACAAGATAATGTTTCACTCAATAAATATCGTTAAATTGTGTTTGCTTGGTTGTGGGGCCGTTGGTGGTTACTGATTATTGCTTGGTAACTGGACCTGACAAATTACACTAAAAATGTATATATGTATAAGTAGCTTTTTACTCTTACTGTGACAATTACTGTCACAATCAACTTTATTTTTCACATGGCTTCAAAAGTTTGCTTCAAAGTCTGCAACAAAAAGCTGCTGATTTTGACGCTCATTGCAATACATATTTAGCCACAGTTTTCTTCTTGATTACAGTAGAGGATTTCTAAACGACAAGCCTCCTCAGAGGTCCAGGTCGGCTCTGACTAGCGTCGGAGCTTTCTCATTGAATGCCTCACCTGGCATCTATCCAGACCGACTGTTTCGGTAGACTATACTAAACTTCAACTTAACTAGACATCACTTAGACGGTAGATCGTCACAGTGCTCATAGGTATTTAATCCATTTTGGCGGAGTGAAGACATAATTCTCGCCAAACCTTATAGCCTTTTGTTCTCTACAGGGTTGTGATTTGGCGAACATTATGCTTTCACTCGGCCAAAATGGATTAAATACCTATGAGCACTGGGACGATCTATCGTCTAAGTGATGTCTAGTTAAGTTGAAGTTTAGTATAATACAATCCATTTGGCGAACTTTATATCTCGCCATTGGTCGATGAGATAATATGCAAGTATCGAAAACTGCATCTCATGGCTCAGATTTACCACACGAGACTCCTTAGCGCGGGTTTTCCACATTTGACGATAACAGTAATAAAATGGCAACTCTGCGGCAAATCCTCTTTTTGGCAAACCTATTGGAGGAAAGGATCTGAAGTAGAGGTCGGCGATATATCGATACGATGATATTTTTTTTTAAATATCGATATTAAAAGTATCGATACAAGTCACCGATATATCGATATTTTCAAATATTTTTAGTTTTTTGATGATCGTTTTGTAGTTCCATGTGTTTTTTCGATTTTCTTTATTCCCTTTTCAAAAACTTCAAAACTAAAGTTTGGACGCGGCTGAGAGACAGTTAAAATGGCACCAATATTCAATAATTTGCTATACACTTAAAAGCTATTGAAAATTATCGAAATTTTTCTTAAAATCACTGAACCAAATAAGCGAAAATATAACTTTTTATTTTTGTAATAGATCCATTTCAGTTGGAAAACTGGTTATACATTACAAAAATCAATCATGTAAAGTAAAAATTTACCCCGAAAAACTTCCTTTCTGGCAAAATTAAGAATCAAATAAAAAAATAAAAAATCATGCATCGATATATAGATATGTTATCGATATTTTTTTTCTATGCAACGATATAGTATCGATATTTATTTTGATCGATATTTCCGACCTCTAATCTGAAGGTGATTTTGAAGCCATTTTGGATTTGGAGATACAGCCATGTGACGTCATTTTCAATTTGGTGATTTTTTTCAAAAGTCGCCAAGGGGTCTCGTACAGTAAATCTTAACCCATCTCTATTTATTATGCATTTAATGCAGTACTTCCAATAAAATAAGTTAAAGAAAAGAACGAATTGTTCTTTATAAGGTACAAAATCTTCCTTACCTTGGCACTGAGTAATGGTAGTAGTTGACGACGTCTTCGTTTGCGTTAACTTATGTTCCTTGTTCACCATTTTCTCCATTGCTGCAATCGGACAGCCTGAAAGACTGAGAACGATAGGGGTATAAAATATAAGCCAATTTATGTCAACATCTGTGAATTTGCCATTGATGCATACAGTAGAAGAATCGGAATTAAATAAAATACTTAATTGTAAGAAAACTAACCATTGCCAATCTGTTTATTAAGTATAAATTCTAGAGTTACTCATTCAAACGTAGAACAAATGATGTTAAAATGAAGTACTAAATTACAGTTTTGTTCAGATGAAACGTCTATGATTTCCAGTAACGATTTAAATTCAATTTCATAGGTTGGTGATATTTGAAGTATTTGAAAACCTTTCGATCACCTGAAATGATTTGACGCAGATAAAATTTAGAAATTTGTTGATTTTTTTTTTTTTTTTTTTTTTTTGAGATCAGTTTGAGAGCCTACAATTTTAAACAAATCAACGAAATACTCTGCCATTCGAAGCACAGACGTCGTCGTGGTAAATTCCTTGTATACGAGTATGGGTTGGCGTGATTTTGATAAGTTGGCGACAAGGCCAAAACGTTGCGGCGGTACACTTTTAGTCGAAAGCAAATTTCAAAATGGCCACTAAAAAAATCTTCTGTCCTCATTCGCATTTTAATTAGGGTTACCATAAAATCGCTGTTGCGCATGCGCGATAATAAAAATAGGGTTGCCAAATGTGGAACTTTATCGTACAAAAAGGCACCGAATTGGCTTGGCGATATTTACGCGTCAACTAGGAATAGACCTAAGTCGTATCTGCAACTGATCTCAAAATGAGAAATCTCGGTTTGAATTTTAACAACTTCGTACAGCTGGTGGTAACATATTGACTAACTTATTAACTTTTTTAACATTTCCTGTATACATACGAACATTGTGGTGATCTCGTGTACAAATGACAGACACAACACCTAGACACTAGTGGTCACTTTTGTCTAGTGGTTAGCACGCCTGTCTTCTGATCTAGGAGTCCCCGATTCGACTTCCCGTTAGCGCACAATCACTAAATTGGTGACTATCGGACAACTGAATCCTGCTGCCATCTATCGGCATCTTCTTAAAATACTGCAGGACTTCCACACTATCATCTCGGCATTTTTGGCGACTCACTGCCAAACAGCAAGCAACCTCCGGCGACTCGCTGCCGCACGAGCAAGCAATTCAATCGTTCGTCCCTTTGTGACTCACTGGGAAGGAGCTATGTGGTGGTCTCGTGTATAAATAACAGATACAATTCCTAGACATCAGATATCTCGTTTGTGTAGTGGATAGAGTATCTGGCTGGGAAACCAACGGTCGCACGATCGATCCCCAACGACGCAATAAAAGCTTATACACTTTAGCCATTAAACTTCACCATTATATAGTAGAACACATCACCGAGAATCTCATTAACTCTATTTAGTCAAAAATGCAGATAGGTCCATGGTGTTAAGTATGGTGGCAACCATTTTGGTGAACGGGTTTGTAGTAAACAACGAACATTTTCATGCAGCTATAGCAGAACAGTTACTATAACAGTCTTTGTTATAATAATAATAATAATTATCTTTTAAAAGTAAAAAAAAAAAAAAAAAAAAAAAAAAATCTGAAAAAGTTTTTAAGTATCTAAAATGTGTCAGCTGTAGTTTTCTTATAAAAATAAGGAATTGTGATTGAGTGGACAAAATACTTACACGATTAGCAAACTTCAAAAAATCATCGTCATCATGTAATACGGAACGTTAGCAGCGGTTTTACTATTATAGTTTTATGTTCAGAAATCTTGAATGATTAAAACTCCATTAAATTAGTAATTATGTGCAGTCCAAACGACCATTTTTGATTTGACGGGCATTTTACGTTGCAAGAATCAAGTTTTGCATTGCTGTGCCATGATTGAAGGTTAAGGGTTTAGTTTTAGTAATTATTAACCAACTGTAGTGTTTTTATGCAAAGATACATTCTAAAGACGTCTAAGTTCTCAAAAAGTTTGAAAGACAAATTTATTTATGCTTTAAGTACTGAGGACAATATTCATGTTAAGTGTTAAAATAGCATAACTGAAATTATGCAATCTGATCCAAAAATCTTTATATTTCGGTTACTTAAATTTAAGTAATGGATATTTTCTTGCTTAGAAACTGCCCGTGGGCTATACCGCGCCTAAAGTTAGTTCAAACAATATATGGGCTTCTAAAAGTAGTCCGTATGATGTTTAGTAGCTATATCCTCGAAGGAGTTCTTTGAAAAGAGAAATGAATCTGCAATGCCTTTGCAAGTAGAATTGGAAGAAACTCATAAAACTATCAGGCAACCCAATAACCAACAAGATACTCTCTGTCAATATTACCGCTGTATTTTCCATACTTTGAATCCACTGTGATCACCTCTCCTCTATGCTCCTGATAACATGCTTGTTTTTATAAATTTCATCCTAAGGCGTGACGTCCACTATCGCTAAGCAGAGCAGATCAGAGCGGAGTGGATTAGAGCCAGTTACAAGGCTGTCAACATCCATTGTAGATCGAGGCTCGTGCTACAGTAGACATTGGCAGCCTTGTAAATGGCTCTAATCCACTCCGCTCTGATCTGCTCTGCTCTGCTTAGAGATAGTGGACGCACAAGCTTTAGTGCGTAACGATTTTGCGAGAGTGGTTTTAAAGTAAGGATCATCGATATAGATATCGATATAGATATGGTAAAGATACATAGTTTTTTTGTTTTTTTTTTAATAGTGGACGCCAAGCTTTAGTGCGTAACGATTTTGCGAGAGTGGTTCTCAAGTAAGGATCATCGATATAGATATCGATATAGATATGGTAAAGATACATAGTTTTTTTTTTTTTTTTTTTTTAATAGTGGACGCCAAGCTTTAGTGCGTAACGATTTTGCGAGAGTGGTTCTCAAGTAAGGATCATCGATATAGATATGGTAAAGATACATAGTTTTTTTTTTTTTTTTTTTTTAATAGTGGACGCCAAGCTTTAGTGCGTAACGATTTTGCGAGAGTGGTTCTCAAGTAAGGATCATCGATATAGATATGGTAAAGATACATAGTTTTTTTTTTTTTTTTTTTTTAATAGTGGACGCCAAGCTTTAGTGCGTAACGATTTTGCGAGAGTGGTTCTCAAGTAAGGATCATCGATATAGATATGGTAAAGATACATAGTTTTTTTTTTTTTTTTTTTTAATAGTGGACGCCAAGCTTTAGTGCGTAACGATTTTGCGAGAGTGGTTCTCAAGTAAGGATCATCGATATAGATATGGTAAAGATACATAGTTTTTTTTTTTTTTTTTTTTAATAGTGGACGCCAAGCTTTAGTGCGTAACGATTTTGCGAGAGTGGTTCTCAAGTAAGGATCATCGATATAGATATGGTAAAGATACATAGTTTTTTTTTTTTTTTTTTTTAATAGTGGACGCCAAGCTTTAGTGCGTAACGATTTTGCGAGAGTGGTTCTCAAGTAAGGATCATCGATATAGATATGGTAAAGATACATAGTTTTTTTTTTTTTTTTTTTTAATAGTGGACGCCAAGCTTTAGTGCGTAACGATTTTGCGAGAGTGGTTCTCAAGTAAGGATCATCGATATAGATATGGTAAAGATACATAGTTTTTTTTTTTTTTTTTTTTTAATAGTGGACGCCAAGCTTTAGTGCGTAACGATTTTGCGAGAGTGGTTCTCAAGTAAGGATCATCGATATAGATATGGTAAAGATACATAGTTTTTTTTTTTTTTTTTTTTAATAGTGGACGCCAAGCTTTAGTGCGTAACGATTTTGCGAGAGTGGTTCTCAAGTAAGGATCATCGATATAGATATGGTAAAGATACATAGTTTTTTTTTTTTTTTTTTTTAATAGTGGACGCCAAGCTTTAGTGCGTAACGATTTTGCGAGAGTGGTTCTCAAGTAAGGATCATCGATATAGATATGGTAAAGATACATAGTTTTTTTTTTTTTTTTTTTTTAATAGTGGACGCCAAGCTTTAGTGCGTAACGATTTTGCGAGAGTGGTTCTCAAGTAAGGATCATCGATATAGATATGGTAAAGATACATAGTTTTTTTTTTTTTTTTTTTTTAATAGTGGACGCCAAGCTTTAGTGCGTAACGATTTTGCGAGAGTGGTTCTCAAGTAAGGATCATCGATATAGATATGGTAAAGATACATAGTTTTTTTTTTTTTTTTTTTTTAATAGTGGACGCCAAGCTTTAGTGCGTAACGATTTTGCGAGAGTGGTTCTCAAGTAAGGATCATCGATATAGATATGGTAAAGATACAATTTTTTTTTTTTTTTTTTTTTAATAGTGGACGCCAAGCTTTAGTGCGTAACGATTTTGCGAGAGTGGTTCTCAAGTAAGGATCATCGATATAGATATGGTAAAGATACATAGTTTTTTTTTTTTTTTTTTTTAATAGTGGACGCCAAGCTTTAGTGCGTAACGATTTTGCGAGAGTGGTTCTCAAGTAAGGATCATCGATATAGATATGGTAAAGATACATAGTTTTTTTTTTTTTTTTTTTTAATAGTGGACGCCAAGCTTTAGTGCGTAACGATTTTGCGAGAGTGGTTCTCAAGTAAGGATCATCGATATAGATATCGTAAAGATACATAGTTTTTTTTTTTTTTTTTTTTAATAGTGGACGCCAAGCTTTAGTGCGTAACGATTTTGCGAGAGTGGTTCTCAAGTAAGGATCATCGATATAGATATGGTAAAGATACATAGTTTTTTTTTTTTTTTTTTTTAATAGTGGACGCCAAGCTTTAGTGCGTAACGATTTTGCGAGAGTGGTTCTCAAGTAAGGATCATCGATATAGATATGGTAAAGATACATAGTTTTTTTTTTTTTTTTTTTTTAATAGTGGACGCCAAGCTTTAGTGCGTAACGATTTTGCGAGAGTGGTTCTCAAGTAAGGATCATCGTTATAGATATGGTAAAGATACATAGTTTTTTTTTTTTTTTTTTTTAATAGTGGACGCCAAGCTTTAGTGCGTAACGATTTTGCGAGAGTGGTTCTCAAGTAAGGATCATCGATATAGATATGGTAAAGATACATAGTTTTTTTTTTTTTTTTTTTAATAGTGGACGCCAAGCTTTAGTGCGTAACGATTTTGCGAGAGTGGTTCTCAAGTAAGGATCATCGATATAGATATGGTAAAGATACATAGTTTTTTTTTTTTTTTTTTTAATAGTGGACGCCAAGCTTTAGTGCGTAACGATTTTGCGAGAGTGGTTCTCAAGTAAGGATCATCGATATAGATATGGTAAAGATACATAGTTTTTTTTTTTTTTTTTTAATAGTGGACGCCAAGCTTTAGTGCGTAACGATTTTGCGAGAGTGGTTCTCAAGTAAGGATCATCGATATAGATATGGTAAAGATACATAGTTTTTTTTTTTTTTTTTTTTTAATAGTGGACGCCAAGCTTTAGTGCGTAACGATTTTGCGAGAGTGGTTCTCAAGTAAGGATCATCGATATAGATATGGTAAAGATACATAGTTTTTTTTTTTTTTTTTTTAATAGTGGACGCCAAGCTTTAGTGCGTAACGATTTTGCGAGAGTGGTTCTCAAGTAAGGATCATCGATATAGATATGGTAAAGATACATAGTTTTTTTTTTTTTTTTTTTTTAATAGTGGACGCCAAGCTTTAGTGCGTAACGATTTTGCGAGAGTGGTTCTCAAGTAAGGATCATCGATATAGATATGGTAAAGATACATAGTTTTTTTTTTTTTTTTTTTTTAATAGTGGACGCCAAGCTTTAGTGCGTAACGATTTTGCGAGAGTGGTTCTCAAGTAAGGATCATCGATATAGATATGGTAAAGATACATAGTTTTTTTTTTTTTTTTTTTTAATAGTGGACGCCAAGCTTTAGTGCGTAACGATTTTGCGAGAGTGGTTCTCAAGTAAGGATCATCGATATAGATATGGTAAAGATACATAGTTTTTTTTTTTTTTTTTTTTTAATAGTGGACGCCAAGCTTTAGTGCGTAACGATTTTGCGAGAGTGGTTCTCAAGTAAGGATCATCGATATAGATATGGTAAAGATACATAGTTTTTTTTTTTTTTTTTTTTTAATAGTGGACGCCAAGCTTTAGTGCGTAACGATTTTGCGAGAGTGGTTCTCAAGTAAGGATCATCGATATAGATATGGTAAAGATACATAGTTTTTTTTTTTGTTTTTTTTAATAGTGGACGCCAAGCTTTAGTGCGTAACGATTTTGCGAGAGTGGTTCTCAAGTAAGGATCATCGATATAGATATGGTAAAGATACATAGTTTTTTTTTTTTTTTTTTTTAATAGTGGACGCCAAGCTTTAGTGCGTAACGATTTTGCGAGAGTGGTTCTCAAGTAAGGATCATCGATATAGATATGGTAAAGATACATAGTTTTTTTTTTTTTTTTTTTTAATAGTGGACGCCAAGCTTTAGTGCGTAACGATTTTGCGAGAGTGGTTCTCAAGTAAGGATCATCGATATAGATATGGTAAAGATACATAGTTTTTTTTTTTTTTTTTTTTAATAGTGGACGCCAAGCTTTAGTGCGTAACGATTTTGCGAGAGTGGTTCTCAAGTAAGGATCATCGATATAGATATGGTAAAGATACATAGTTTTTTTTTTTTTTTTTTTTTAATAGTGGACGCCAAGCTTTAGTGCGTAACGATTTTGCGAGAGTGGTTCTCAAGTAAGGATCATCGATATAGATATGGTAAAGATACATAGTTTTTTTTTTTTTTTTTTTTAATAGTGGACGCCAAGCTTTAGTGCGTAACGATTTTGCGAGAGTGGTTCTCAAGTAAGGATCATCGATATAGATATGGTAAAGATACATAGTTTTTTTTTTTTTTTTTTTTAATAGTGGACGCCAAGCTTTAGTGCGTAACGATTTTGCGAGAGTGGTTCTCAAGTAAGGATCATCGATATAGATATGGTAAAGATACATAGTTTTTTTTTTTTTTTTTTTTAATAGTGGACGCCAAGCTTTAGTGCGTAACGATTTTGCGAGAGTGGTTCTCAAGTAAGGATCATCGATATAGATATGGTAAAGATACATAGTTTTTTTTTTTTTTTTTTTTTAATAGTGGACGCCAAGCTTTAGTGCGTAACGATTTTGCGAGAGTGGTTCTCAAGTAAGGATCATCGATATAGATATGGTAAAGATACATAGTTTTTTTTTTTTTTTTTTTAATAGTGGACGCCAAGCTTTAGTGCCTAACGATTTTGCGAGAGTGGTTCTCAAGTAAGGATCATCGATATAGATATGGTAAAGATACATAGTTTTTTTTTTTTTTTTTTTAATAGTGGACGCCAAGCTTTAGTGCCTAACGATTTTGCGAGAGTGGTTCTCAAGTAAGGATCATCGATATAGATATGGTAAAGATACATAGTTTTTTTTTTTTTTTTTTTAATAGTGGACGCCAAGCTTTAGTGCCTAACGATTTTGCGAGAGTGGTTCTCAAGTAAGGATCATCGATATAGATATGGTAAAGATACATAGTTTTTTTTTTTTTTTTTTAATAGTGGACGCCAAGCTTTAGTGCCTAACGATTTTGCGAGAGTGGTTCTCAAGTAAGGATCATCGATATAGATATGGTAAAGATACATAGTTTTTTTTTTTTTTTTTTTAATAGTGGACGCCAAGCTTTAGTGCCTAACGATTTTGCGAGAGTGGTTCTCAAGTAAGGATCATCGATATAGATATGGTAAAGATACATAGTTTTTTTTTTTTTTTTTTTTAATAGTGGACGCCAAGCTTTAGTGCGTAACGATTTTGCGAGAGTGGTTCTCAAGTAAGGATCATCGATATAGATATGGTAAAGATACATAGTTTTTTTTTTTTTTTTTTTTAATAGTGGACGCCAAGCTTTAGTGCGTAACGATTTTGCGAGAGTGGTTCTCAAGTAAGGATCATCGATATAGATATGGTAAAGATACATAGTTTTTTTTTTTTTTTTTAATAGTGGACGCCAAGCTTTAGTACGTAACGATTTTGCGAGAGTGGTTCTCAAGTAAGGATCATCGATATAGATATCGATATAGATATGGTAAAGATACATAGTTTTTTTGTTTTTTTTTTAATAGTGGACGCCAAGCTTTAGTACGTAACGATTTTGCGAGAGTGGTTCTCAAGTAAGGATCATCGATATAGATATCGATATAGATATGGTAAAGATACATAGTTTTTTTTTTTTTTTTTTTTTTTTAATTGTTGGAAACTGAGACGTTTGAACCGGACACCTTATATATTGCAATTTCACGGGAAACTTTTTTTTAATGTTTTTGCCGCTTTCACCGCTATTGTACATGTAAGTAAGATAGTCATATACTGAGAGTCGATTGCAAATTTTTAAGTACCTCATGGGACATCATTCTAAATAAGTTTTTATAGAATGTAGAAAAATTTCAAGTAAATAATGAATATATAAATTTGTCAGGGGTTAAAATGGCCGAAACTCTTCAAAAATTGACTTTGAATGAGATGAACTTGTCATGACTTGCTAACTAAGGAGGATTTTTTTTCTTTCTTTTTTTTTTTTCTTTTTTCATTTGGTAACCCACCGTTCGTTGATTTTCAATTAGGAAGGGGGAAAAGACGATTTCACTTCTCTGGCGCCAAATGCTTGCATCATTTAAAAAGGAGCCGATTTTGAGATATATCCATGATGTATTTCTCTGCATTTTGCAAATATTCAAGAATGATGTTCGATGACGTACCTAAACTTGTAACTTCTCGGATTGTAATAAAGTATGTCTCAATGAAACCTGCATTCAACATCCACATTTTTCTAGAGTAATTGTAATTTACTCAGTGACACAGACGGTTGGTTGTTTTCAGATTATCTGGCGCCGTCAGAAACATGAGGGCTATAATGCGCCTAAACATTCGTCATTAGACAAGCCAACATACATTTACAAACACCCATGCCTAACACGGGACTCGGAACCCGCAACCTCGCGGTCTAGAAGCTAGCACACTAACCACTATACCGTTTGGTCGGCCATAAGTATTATAGACGGAACTTACCTTCTGTGAGAATTTCTGTTGCTATTCACATGACCTTTTCCGGTGCAGCCAGGAGTTGGGCACCTAAAAAAATTTAAAATTCAAAAATGTGAAACAATTTTTTTTTTTTTTTTTTTTTTTTTTTTAATGTAAGTAATGTTATTACAAGTAATATTATTGCTTCGAAATCTAAAAAAAGTTTATCAATTTTAACAAAAAAGAATTAACATCTTGGTGTGTTTTTAATAAGAATTTGCCAAATTTTTAGTTTTTTGAACCAAAAAAGCGGAAAATAATAATGGACAATTTTCTGGCTGACGCACGGGACATTTTGGCTCTTTTTTCGATTCGTAAACAGATAAGAATTATAAAATAAAGATGAATCTAATAGTTATGTTTTCATTTTATATCATATTACTTGTTGACAAAGTTATATGGAAATATAATTATTTTAAGTAGGTCAAATATGCATTTATATCGTCTGACGCACGGGACACATAAATTTGTCCCAAAGTAGAGCTACATAAAACAAAAGCATAATTGCTAGATTCGTAATAATTTTAGAATTCTAATTTGTTTATGAGTAGAAAAAAGAGCTAAAATGTCTCTTACTTACAGCACAGAATTGCCCTAATAATTATAATAATAATAATAATAATAATAATAATAATAATAATAATAATAATAATAATAATAATAATAATAATAGTAATAAAAATAAAAATAATAATAATAATAGTAATAATAGTAATAATAATAATAATAATAATAATAATAATAATAGTAATAATAATAATAATAATAATAATAATAATAATAATAAAAATAAAAATAATAATAATAATAGTAATAATAATAATAATAATAATAATAATAATAATAGTAATAAAAATAAAAATAATAATAATAATAGTAATAATAATAGTAGTAATAATAATAATAATAATAATAATAATAATAATAATAATAATAATAATAATAATAATAATAATAATAATAATAGTAATAAAAATAATAATAATAATAATAATAATAATAATTATAATAATAATAATAATAATAATAATAAAAATAAAATAAAAATAATAATAATAATAATAATAATAATAATAATAATAATAAAAATAAAAATAATAATAATAGTAATAATAATAATAATAATAATAATAATAATAAAAAGTCACATATTCATAGAAACAAAGTTTTTTTCTCTCTAAATCCTGTGTATGAATTGCCAACTTTAATGTGCAATTGTAACTAATTTAAGTGATTTTGAACTCTAATCAAGTTTTCATAGAGTTTGACCGCTACTTAGAAAACATCCATTCCTTGCCATAGAATATCTTTTCATGCACCAAAAAACTTGATGGAATGCATAAAACGGCGCAATAGCTTAGATCGTCTTAATAAGCAAGTCGTGTCCGAATAAAAAAAGAGTTAACTTCTATAGACAAGGAGGGCGGGGTGACTCTTGGCGAGAGAATAAAGAGCAAAATCTCAAAGTGTGTAGTCTCTTGTCGAACCGAAATCTTGGGTTTTTATAGATAAGTGACAAGCGCAAAAAGAACTGGTATGAACCGGTTTAAGCCGGATCCAACCAGATCCAATGAGCATCTCACAAAATCCGGAAAACACTAGAAGGTACTTAAACGAAAATAGAAGTACTAATGGAAATATATAACATGCATTGTCATTGACAATGAGTCTATCTGCAAGTTTCAGGCCAATTGGATGACGGTAAGTGAGTTAATTAGATCTCCGAAAAATTTCCCTCCACAATTGAAATCAAAGTTGATGCAAAGGATTCAAAAAGTGAATAATTATGGATTCCCTTCGATGTTTCTTTGTGCGTCTGCATGAAAAATAATATGTTTATTATCGAGAAAGCAAATAGAACATATGAATGAAATTTGGAACATAACTACTTAAATGGTCCCTAAATTACTGTAAATAGACAAGTAACATTTTTCAATTTCTTCGCACTAATCCCAGGAGTATCAATTTTATACATACCGTGGAAAAAATGTATGAATTAAAAAAATAAAAAATAATAACTGTTAAATTAATAAAAAAAAAAAAAAAAATATTGGTATTTAATTAATAATGAAAAAAAAAAATATTGGTATTTAATTAATAATGAAAAAAAAAAATATTGGTATTTAATTAATAATGAAAAAAAAAAATATTGGTATTTAATTAATAATGAAAAAAAAAAAAAAAAAAATATTGGTATTTAATTAATAATGAAAAAAATAATAAAAAATATTGGTATTTAATTAATAATGAAAAAAAAAAAAAAAAAAAAAAAAAGTTGGCCAATAAGAAACAACAATGTTAGAAATTTTGATTTTATTATATTAAGCTATTGCAGGTTAAAGAAAAAGTTTGACTTTTTTTTTTATCCTAAAATCTCAAATTCAAATTTATTGAGCCTTAGCTAAATATACTCGAAGTGAAAAAATGATACTTCTAAAATTCTCGATTCCTGGTTTAAGCATGGGTGTTTGTTGTTGTTCGGAATCCACGTTAAGCTGTAGGTCCCAGCCTGATTAGCCGTCATTGGGCAAAAAATAGGTCGTTGAGCCAACAGATCAACCAAATTCACGATTGATTTGAAAGTTGGAGAAATTCTAAACGAAGGTACATTTTTTATGATATTAGTAGTATGTGTCCTATCGTTGCTGTTTGGAAGATTTATATGATTACAGATTTCTAATGCAGGAAGATGAATGTTAAATTAAGCCTAGGATTTTCAAAGATGGAAGAGTGTTAGTTTTTGGAAGAATGGTAAGTTTCGGAAGGAGTTTTAATTTTGAAATTTTTTTGATTATTGATATTTATATGATTTAAATGATCTTCCTCCCCATAAGATATTTAAAATTAAGAACTTGAGTTTAGAAATCACAATAACTTTTCCCTTATCACTAATATATTAATTTATTTTCATCAGTATTTACATCAATATCTTAATTATCTTATAGTCCGAGAGGCGACTGCAATTTTCGGACCTCATCGAACATCATTCTGAATTTTGTATAGAAATCGGAGAAAAGTGAGTAGATTACGAATCCACTGGTCTGCCGTTGCAAAAATGGTCGAAACTGATCTAAAATCAACTTGGGATGAGTTGAAATAAAATCCGATTGCCAAATACGTCATAACTTGCCAAAAAGAGAACAAATTTTTTCGTCTGGCAACCCACTGCATTTTGATTTTCATTGAGAAAAAGCGATTTCTGATCTCTGGCTTGGAAAACTTGTATCTTTTAAAAGTAACCCAAATTGGCGACATGAGTTACGTCATCAGTGACGAAATGTTTATTGCCAACTTGGATCACTTTTAATAGATGCAAGTAGACCGTCGCCAGATATCTGAATCGTCTGCAACCTTCTTAATTGAAAATTAAAGAGTGAGGGTTACTAAATATAAAAAAAATGCTCATTATTTGGCAAGTTATGGCGCATTTGGCAATTGGATTTAGTTCAACTTATTAAAAGTCGATTTTTGACTAGTTTCGGCCATTTTTGCTATGGCAGACCAGTGGATTCCTAATCTACTCACTTTTCTCCAATTTTTATAAGAAATTCAGAATGATGTTCGATGAGGTCCAAAAATTGCAGTCGCCTCTGAGTCTAATATAATAAAATTTGAAATTTTACCATTTAATGTGCCTTTAAGGGCACTTTTTAACTTTATTAAATATAAAATCATCTTATTTTTAAATAACAGGTTTATGGAAACTTACTTTAATATTGTCTCGTGCATGGCAAGAACTGAAATATACAAGAAATATTTGTTTCAATGAGATTAACATTTACAATTAAATTATCATACAATTACAAAAATGTTAGACTCAAAATCAACTCATCATATAATTACAACATTTTCAAGTGTAAAATCAACTCTTTATGATTGCAAACACTTCAAGAGCAAAATAAATCTATTATACAATTAGAACAAATTTAAGTGCAAATTGCAATGTGGATTAGAAGTTATTGCGAGCAATTATTTTTGCATTCACCCACAATCTGCTTCACTATCTGACTAAATTCGTTAATTGCTAAAAGATTAGTAGAAAAAAGAAACATCATATCATAGAGCAGAAGGCATTTATCATTTAAAGGGACAATACTAATTTTAACATTTTAAAAAGCTCCAAACCAAATTGATGGCTCAATTGGCATTTCCCATTGAACGAGGTGACACCTAGTTCTAAACGTAAAAAGTTTTGCCAATTGTCCCCAAACGTGCCAAATGTGGAACACTGGAAATTTAACCAGAGATAAGACAACAAAGCTAATATTTTGCTCTGCTGTTTAATTGAATACGAAATAAACAATAAAGAAAAATACAAATAATCTTTATCATTATAAAATAAAATTGTCACCTAACAGTTTAGGATTACTCTTCAAATATGCTACGGGACATCATGGTCACCCTGATTTGGTGACTTGACGTATCGTAGCATTTGAAGAGTAATCCTTGTAGTCCGAGAGGCGACTGCAATTTTTGGACCCCATCGAACATCATTCTGAATTTTTTTTATAGAAATTGGAGAAAAGTGAGTAGATTAGGAATCCACTGGTCTGCAGTGGCAAAAATGGCCGAAACTGATCAATAATCGACTTGGAATGAGTTGAATTAAAAATCGATTGCCAAATATGTCATAACTTGCCAAAAATAGAACAAACTTAATCTTCTGGCAACCCACTTCATTTTGATTTTCAATGAGAAAAAGCGCAAACGATTTCTGATCTTGGGATCTGACAACTTATATCTTTCAAAAGTAAGCCAAATTGGCGACATCAGTTACGTCATAAGTGACGTAATATTTCTTGCCAACTTGGCTCCCTTTTAATAGATGCAATTAGAGCGTCGCCAGATATCTGAATCGTCTGAAGCCTTCTTAATTGAAAATTTAAGAGTGAGGGTTATCAAATAAAAAAAAAAATGCTCATTATTTGGCAAGTTATGGCGCATTTGGCAATTGATTTAGTTCAACTTATTAAAAGTCGATTTTTGACCAGTTTCGGCCATTTTAGCCACCCCAGACCAGTGGATTCGTAATCTACTCACTTTTCTCTAATTTCTATAAAAAAATTCAGAATGATGTTCGATGGGGTCCAAAAATTGCAGTCGCCTCTCAGTCTATTGGTGACTTAATTTAGATCCCTGGTGGGTTAATTTGGAGACTTGATTATACTAAACTTCAACTTAACTATACATCACCTAGACGATAGATCGTGACAGTGCTCATAGGTATTTAATCCATTTTGGCGGCGTGAAAGCATAATGTTCGCCAAACCACAACCCTATAGAGAACAAAAGGCTATAAGGTTTGGCGACCATTATGCTTTCACTCCGCCAAAATGGATTAAATACCTATGAGCACTGTCACGATCTACCGTCTAAGTGATGTCTAGTTAAGTTGAAGTTTAGTATAGGTG
This sequence comes from Linyphia triangularis, assembly GCA_963978545.1. Classification (NCBI taxonomy): domain Eukaryota; kingdom Metazoa; phylum Arthropoda; class Arachnida; order Araneae; family Linyphiidae; genus Linyphia; species Linyphia triangularis. The sequence continues at coordinate 91,584,096 of OZ021727.1, forward strand.
AGGCTATTTGGTTTGGAGAACTTAACTGATATGCACTGAAATGATTGGCCGCGTAAATGTAGCAGAGAGTACTTATCGGTTAAAGGGACATTGAATTTTCACATTTCTGATACTAATAAAAACGATATGTCAGTTGAGAAAATGAACATGTACTGTATAATGTAGTATAGATACTAAACAGCAGAGCTCTTGATTTAAGGATGGTTACCTATATGGTACCTTAGGTGTAATTACAAGTTCTCTACTTTACAGCAACACGTTTCGGATACCGAGTTATATTATGTAGACTGGAAATGGGTTCCGTAATTCATCTCAGACAGGGATTTCCAGGGAAGATATAATCAATTTTAATAATTTTCTTTCGGTTTATTGTTGAAAATATTTATATCTACAACATAAAGACTGTGTTAACTCACTTAAAGCAGGATAAAATTATCAAAAATTCACCTAAGTGGGTTGTAAACGAACCCTTTTGGTTTAACTTAAAGAGTATTCAGAAACCACCGCACTTACTCAATATTTTAAATTTTAAAAAATTAAAAGCTTTTATTGGCTGGGAGAATCAGCAAACGGTCGCAAGTTCAAAATTTATCTAAATTTCAACTGGATCTTAAATTCCAAATTGACAATCATTTTTTCTTTTCTTGAATTTATAATTTTTGCAATTAATAATGCGTCTGCATTTTAATGAATTTAGATTATTGTTCAAATATTTTCTGTTCGCGATCAATCTGGTAACAAAGCAAATGTGGCTAAACTTTTTAATTTGTGCTTTTCTAATAGATTGCCCAGATCTCTAATAATTCGTAATGCTGCAAGATGATACTTTTCGAGATTTTACGTCTGCTTAGAAAGCATATACAAACACTTAATATTTTCCCACTTGCTAGTTTACCTTTTTTCTTCAATCAAGCAGTTTTTGCAGCCTCTGAGGCTGGTGGAAAGGGTAATCTACCTTATCGCACCCCCCCCCCCCTCTGGATTTGCCCTACATACCCCCCCCCCCCAAGAAGTCAGTAGATATGATTTTTTTTTTGGGGGGAGGGGGGTATGGTTGAATATTTAATCAAATACATATAACAAGTTACACTAAAAAAGAAGTGGGGTGGGTGATGAAACAAGATTTCACACAATTTCTCGGAAGGGAGGTGGGTCCTGTTAGTCCCTCCCCTGTCTACGGCCCTGTCCCCTAGTGTCGAGAATGTAGTTGAATAGCGATGATTGACTAGACACGGCATTTTACTAAATATGTATTCTATGTATTCATGAATCGGGCAACTTTTAGTCCGAGAGGCGACTGCAATTTTTGGACCCCATCGAACATCATTCTAAAATTTTTATAGAAATTGGAGAAAAGTGAGCAGATTACGAATCCACTGGTCTGCCTTGGCAAAAATGGCCGAAACTGGTCAAAAATCGACTTGGAAAAAGTTGAACTAAATTCCGATTGCCAAATGTCATTACTTGCCAAAAAGAGAGCAAACTTTTTCGTCTGGCAACCCACTGCATTTTGATTTTCAATGAGAAAAAGCGCAAACGATTTCTGATCCTTGGCTGGGAAAACTTGTACATTTTAAAAGTAAGCCAAATTGGCGACATCAGTTACGTCATCAGTGACGTATTATTTATTGCCAACTTGGCTCCCTTTTAATAGATGCAAGTAGACCGTCGCCAGATATCTGAATCGTCTGCAACCTTCTTAATTAAAAATTAAAGAGTGAGGGTTCCCAAATAATAATAAAAAAAAAATGCTCATTATTTGGCAATTGGATTTAGTTCTACTTATTAAAAATCGATTTTGGACCAGTTTCGGCCATTTTTGCCACAGCAGACCAGTGGATTCATAATCTACTCACTTTTCTCCAACTTCTATAAGAAATTCAGAATGATGTTCGATAGGGTCCAAAAATTGCAATCGCCTCTCAGTCTATTTATTTGGCGTGCTAATTTGATTGAACCGAAATAAGTCCCTTTTAACCGATGCGCACTTGAAATCATTAGTCGTATTAAAAGAGCAGAAAATATTAGTCGTTTCTTACTTTCTGGAGTAATCTTATCTTTCCTTGGACAGCCAGACAAGCTAAAGATTAAGAAAAAGATAGGAGTGAGTTGCTAGAAAGACGAAAGAAGAAGAAATTTTATGAGAGATCATTACTCGTTTTCTACCCAATAGACCTAATGCAAGATATTTTCAAATACAAAGTCAGCAGAAATATTGCTTTAAACTACATGGAATTTTTTACCACATATAACCACAATGACAATAACAACCGATATTTTAAGGATCGTTAAACTTCAATGCTAACTCCAATATGATAGGGTTTTCAGGACAGAAAAATTCCTTCTAAAAGTGCAAATTCAACATGAGCTTTGCACTTACATATCCATCATTTACTATAAATTTATATCAGCAATCAAGTTGCAGATTTTACTTAATCAATAGGTTTTCTCTTCAGTTTACTTTCCATTGCCCATATGCTTATATAGGGTAATGAAAAAATTGTTTTCAGTAAAATATTTTTTTTTTCCTTTTCATTGCTCCATCCTGACTTCAGAAAAGTGGTCTAAAAAAAATGTCTGTCTGTGAAAAAGGGGTTATCATAACTAGAAGTAGAAAATAATTAATAGTTTAAAAAACTAAAAAACCCGCTTTAATAGAAAGTGAACTAAAAAGTAGAAAATAATTTTAAATAAGTTTGAAATAAGAATGGAGTGATTAACAAGAAATATTTATTTTATTGTAAAAAAGCGTGGGGTGCTTTTTGAGATATTTTCATAATGGCTCTACTTTTACCAATATCTGTCATTAAATATTTACAACAATTGACATCAAACACCCCACGCTTTTTTACGATAAAATAAATATTTCTTGTTAATCAAACGAATTAACTTACGATGTTCAAATTTGGTGTATGAGTTAATGGTGGCCATGGGACCTACCATTAGGGTTTTCGTCAAAATTGCGCATGCGCATAAAGTAGCTGAAATTGAAAAAAAATCATGTTTTTTTAGTAATTGCTAAAACACGCTCCAACGATTTTGATCAAAATTGCTGTGGTAATGCCTCGTAGGAGTAAAAAGTTGGAAAAAGAATGTCTTTTACATAGAGTCCTATTCCCTTGAGCATCACTCATCAACGTCCGTTTTTCTCTTCTCCTCTGTTTCACTTACAAGAAAGTATTACGTAAGAATTATTGAAAAGTACATCGCCAAAATCGCCATTCTGTCCAGGGGTTATTATTTTTTTGCCCATGTAAGAATTATCGCCAAAAATATCGCCTAACTGAGCATTTTTTCAAATGAATGAAAGTATAAAAATGGTATCAGCACTGTTTCACTTAAAATTTAAGCGTAGTGATCACTATTATAGTGCAACTGAAAGTTTTGCGATGTTCCACACCACTTGTTTAAAAATATACCAAAAAGTAAATTGAGACCAAAGTGTAGTTAGCATCTTTTCACTCCAAGTCGACGATTTATTGGACATTAGTACAAGAAGGTTTTATTTTTTAAAACTATTTTCTATTTAACTGACTGTAAAGTAGTCTCAAAATTGAATGCATTATTGATTTTATGTGGAAAAAAAATGTACTGTATCTTAAAATAATATTTAGGCGTCGTATTGTGTTTAGAAAATATCGAATTAGGTGTTGGAAGTAGAAAAAGAGTGACTAGTCACAGTGAAGAGGAGGTTTCATACTACCTCCTGTGGTGCGAATAGAGGCCGGTTGAATGACCTATTCCATTGCAACCAGGAGTTGGACATTTGCTATCTGAAAAAGAAAACAAAACATAGTTGAATAATTTATTGTGGAATGGGTTTCAAAAATCCTTTCACGAACAATGTGTTGTTTTTAACCCTTTGCACTCAATGCTTTTTTTGAAGAAGAAGAAGGATCCAGCAACTCGAGACGTTTCCCGCCATTTTTGTTTCGGTTCGCGGTTACAGATCCACTTCAAAGAAACTAAATACAGTCATTGGTCTTGCATTGAGTTTCCGCATCAAATCTAGTGGTCCTCTCGAGTTGCGGCATTCAATCATGTGGTGAGTGATAGTCACCTCTCGAGTGCAAAGGGTCAATATCTAACTACATTTATAGTTGATAAATTAGGTACTCACATTTTCCTATGTTACTATATAAGTTTTACAAGGACCCATAGAGACATAAATAAAAGAACTTCGTATTCTTTATGGGCGTAAAAACACTCTCATCGCCTCGAAAAAAAATCTGACAACATGAATAACGTATACTGAGGTAATAGACTGAGAGGCGACTGCGATTTTTGGACCTCATCGAACATCATTCTGAATTTTGTATAGAAATTAGAGAAAAGTGAGTAAATTACGAATCCACTGGTCTGCCATGGCAAAAATAGCCGAAACTGGTCAAAAATCGACTTTATATAAGTTGAATTAAATCCAATTGCCAAATGCGCCATAACTTGCCCAAATAATGAGCATTTTTTTTTTTATTTGGTAACCCTCACTCTTTAATTTTCAATTAAGAAGGTTGCAGACGATTCAGATATCTGGCGACGGTCTACTTGCATCTATTAAAAGTGAGCCAAGTTGGCAAAAAATATTACGTCACTTATGACGTAACTGATGTCACCAATTTGGCTTACTTTTAAAAGATATAAGTTTTCCTAGCCAAAGATCAAAAATCGTTTGCGCTTTTTCTCATTGAAAATCAAAATGAAGTGGGTTGCCAGACGAATAAGTTTGTTCTATTTTTGGCAAGTTATGACATATTTGGCAATCGGATTTTAGTTCAACTCATTCCAAGTCGATTATTGATCAGTTTCGGCCATTTTTGCCATGGCAGACCAGTGGATTCGTAATCTACTAATTTTTCTCTAATTTCTATAAAAAATTCAGAATGATATTCGATGAGGTCCAAAAATTGCAGTCGCCTCTAGAACTATAAGTGACCCAAATATGAGCAACCCCAAGCATTTTAATAATTCTAATTTTTGTTTCAGAAGATAAAAATTTGAAAACTGGTCGGTATATTCTCCTTGCAGGGAATAACAGGAAAGAAATAAGAATCGAGTTATAAGCATCAGATAGTTGCAATAATGGACAGTGCCCATGTTGGGAACCTATGATAGGAACCCTTGCACCTAATAAGCCCCCCCCCCCTCCCCTTAAATTTATGCAAAACGTAAAACTTGAAGCAAAGCCGTCAAAAAAATACATCTTCCGATTGAAGATATACTTGTACCAATTTCGGTTATAATAATGTATGACTCTTTAAGAATAATGTATGATTTTTTGCTTGAGTGTAAACTCGAACCTGGTTTCTGTAATAAAATGCAATTAAATGACCTTATAATGATTCTTTATTTATGTGTCAACTGATAAATTATCAAGAAATGAATCCAGAAATCAACAAGGATGCTTTAAAGAAATTTCCCAACCATCTCGGGTACACAGTTCCCAAATCTGTGGCTTTATCCTTGTAAGATGACTATGATCCAACAGATGTTCCAACAAATGTGCCCCACTTTATGCTGGAATCAGAAACAGATGAAGATACAATTTACTGAGGAGATACTCACTCTGTACCAACAATATTTGCCTTCCTTTAAGAAGCATTGAGTTTTCGTCTTTTGTAACTCTTGGCACAAAAACTTTCGCCTCGAGAGTTACTATTAAACCAGACTTCTTTAACGAGGACCCTTTAACAAGGGAAATGATTCTGGTTACAAAAGTAGAATTAAAAAAATTGAGAAGACAGGTCGTTGAAAATAACGTTGCAGAAAAAGGTGTCAAACTCATCCAAAGATTGTGATAACATTCTCACAGAGATTAAAATAAGAAACAATTTGTTTTACTGATAGTTGCCGGAAACCATTATAAAAATACTCAACTGGCTAATAAATCTTTTTTCAGGAAGAAATAATGTTCAATGTTCGTTCATTTCGTGTTTTGATTCTATTTAGAAATCATTACTGTAAATAAATATGAGTTTTTCTGAAAAAAGTTTTAATCGTTATTAAAGAAAGTCTAATATTTCTTAAATATTTCAAACTACATTGGAAATAATTCAAATTTTTAAAAAAAATTGACTCAGTATATTTTTAAACAATTTTTGGTATTTACATGGATTTTTTCACATAATTTTACCTTAGAAGAAAAAAAAATAGTTGAATTGGAGAAGAGAATACTCTTATGAACCGAGTTAAACGATGCAACTTCTATGTTTCAACCACAAGACGTTTGAAGGTCGCCTTGCAGAGGCCCGATTGAACTAAAACTTTGAATAGACCATTTTTTTTTTTTTTTTTTTATCAAGATCAAGGCATGGGATGAGCACATTTTTAACTTTCTGGAAATTGCTTTTAGCTAGTGCCATCCAAGTGTGCATTCCGAACATTAACGTCCAAAGCCTATAATGAGTAGATGTCCTTGTCCTGAATTCCCCCATGGAAAATGTGTCAAGTGTAGTTTCCCCGGCAACAGACAACACTGGATACACTGGAGAGGGGTATTTCTAGTGATAAACAGACAGTACACCTCTGTGTCACGCATGTTTCTGTCAAAGAATACTAACTTAGAGAGTTAGCGCGGTGGTTCTTGAACACACGTTACACAACCTCTCATATATATTATTCTATGACCCATACATCCACCCATGATGTCCCTAAGAAGTCATTTATAGTCCCGGGGATGTCTTGCGACTTCATAGAGACATCCCTTGGAGGACGTGTGCTATATGGAGAAATATTCCAAACTGTTTTCTGGCTGGTGATTAATTTCAAAAAGTGCTTTTAAGCAAATAAATATCGTTGGTTGAATTTGTACCTTTGAGTGATCCGTCCGAGTGGCTGCCCATGGAAATGTCGTCGGTCAGTGCTTCCAGGCACGACGCGGTCATCATCAACGAGGAACAGGTGTTCTCTCCGTGACAGCTGCTGTTGGGACTGTAAACACAAACACACATATTAGGTTTTTTTTTTTTTGCCATGAACTGAGACATACGCTGTCAAACGACCACTTAGGCTCTTATCATAGAGAGCCACACTGGTGGAGAAAGAGTGACACCGCTTCAGACGCTCAAACAAACCACTCTTTAAGTGGTACCAATCACATATTATTATACTTGCAATTAGATGGAGCTTATTATACTGGCACACGTCAGTGGCTAGACGCAACCTCTAGACACAGCTGTGTCTGAAGCGATGGCACGCGTTCGCCACTAGTGTGGCTCTGTATTTTAAGGGCCGATTAGACTCTTTTGAGGGATTGGGATATTCTTAGAATAGCAAACATTTTACATGCGAGCCCTAAGGCACGACAGAGGCATAACCTGGCAATAACGAACATGTTCTATATTACCCTCAGGGTTACCATACAAAGCCTAAAAGTGAAAAATTACCTCTTTCAGATGAATATTTTCACATATTAAAGTTTCCCCCAAGTAGTTACCAAACAAGTCAAGCCAACTAAAGTAATATTTCAATGGAAAAACCACAGAAAACATATTATGTTAATAAAGAATAGCGAATAAAAGGCAAAAAATCAAACTTCATCAGAAAAAAAAAAATCTACGACACTGTGGAGGATATAGATTGAGTCGAGATTAATTTTACTAAGTGAAATATCTTATTTTAACAAGAAATCAAACTATATCAGAGCTCTTGACTTGTATTCATATGGTTTCATCCACAGAGTTTTATATTCTAAATAATGCCGACTTAACTTCCATCCGTTGTCGTGTTAAGTTTCGTGAAGTGAATGAAAGGAGCGAACTCCAAAAGAGACAAATCGAATCGAAAAATGGGCATGATATCAGATTAGAAGATATTTCCATCGGCAGAAGGTTAACAGATTTATTACTCAAAAATTTAGCTGGCGGAAGCATCAAACTACGCATATGCAAATTACCTAGAGCGAATTTTTTATCAGCCAATAGAAAATCAACCTCATTTTTGAATCTGAAAAGCATGTTCTTGGTGGCTTTCCATTGCCATCTTATTTACCCACTCATTGCTGCTAATGACTTCCCATGATGATTAGCTCTACTTTTAGAAAGAATGTACTTAAAATCCTCCCCACAACATAATTTAAGATTATACAGTACAGGTTTAGGGTGCAGGAAATGAAGACGAAACTATTCGTATTTAATTAAGCATTTATTAATATATATTCAATTTAGGATAATTATTAAAAAAAAGATATAGCTAATGGTTTTGTTTTACTAGCAAGAGCAACACCGAACGAAAGACTACAAGCCAGAATAGGCTGTACTAGGAGAGAACCGACATAAAATTCGTAGAAGTTATATATATACTGTGAACAAAGTCTGAAAAATTAACGTTAGCATAAAAATGTGGAGAGTACTGTGAAGATATATTTTGTAGTAAGAAAAGTCATCCGAGGAGTAATTGCCTGCAAGTTCTTCTAGAGCTGTTACTGAGTCAATCATAGCAGATTTTTGGTGAAAATATTCATATCTAAAAAGCAGAATACTATTGCCTAATTCTATCTAGCATTCGAATTACTGAAAAAAAAATAGTAAACGAATGTATAAAAGAAGCACTCGTGTATTTAACCAGTCATTAAAAGTATCTGAACGATAAATGGGTTTGAAACAATGAATGATAATTTCATCAAATCACTAAAAAAACAAACTATTCCTTCCAAGTTAGTTTCAGTATCCAAAATGTATAAGAAAGACTAAAGCTCGCACTACGTGCTTAAACATAAAGATATGAAATTGAAGTTCCGATCCATCCTCTAGCAATTTTCCCCCATCTGTTTCTGCAATTAAATGCTCAACAAGAAATTACCATTCTAAAATAATCAAAAAAAAAAAAATAATAATAATAATAATAATAATAATAATGAAGTTAGTTGAATAGCTTGAAAAGGAGGAAACCGCAGAATGTTTTACTATAACGTGCTAGGCAACTGGTAGAAAGAGCATGTTTTGCCTATTTGGCAGTCTGATATGCGCTTCCGCGGAAGCTCGCTCGTTCCCTTGTTAAATGACAGGGAGTAGCTACTCCAGTTCAGTATTCTAGCTCAGTGAATCATACTTACAGTTTCCATACTATTGCAACTGTTTGGTTTCAACCGAGATTACACATTGTGACAGGCTTAATTGAGCTCGTTGAATACGCTACAATGATGTGTGAACCGGTTTTACTACGCACTGATTGGCTGATTGGAACAATGTGTGGGCGTTTCGTTGAAACTCTTATAGTATGCGTGATTACAAAAGTAAATTATTAATTAAAATTTAAACTTAAAAGCGCTTATTTTCTTTTTGTTATCAACATATATTTAAGATTAGTACAAAACTATGTGCGCAGGATATCAATATTACTATAAAAGTTGTAATTTGTTTGGAACTATATCTTTGAGCGGAAGGATCCATCCTACAGTGTATACTCACTCATGGCTCAAGTAATGTCGTCCCGAGGAATAGGTTCACGAATGTGCTTTTGCATGACTTACTCACCCCATATGCGATTCTGAGTCCTTAGTGTCTCCCCCCTCGTCTATGACGAGGGGGTTGTCATCGTCAGGAAGTGGCAGCAAGTGCTCCTCGTACGTCTGGGGACGATCGTCCAGAAGGGCGAAACGACGCACTGCAAACAGAGAAAGGATTTGAGAATAAGAGACACTAGAATGCTTTTACTCTATACTTGGACAATTTCACGGGCCCAATCTAACATAGCAAGCAGTTTTATGGAGTATAATTCTATATATCTTCTTATGGTTTACCAATGAGGTCCATTTTCATTTCGATGTATATGTCTATAAAAAAAACTTATAGATATGAGGTACTGAACGCCCACCTGTGTGCCTCGACACACTAATGCATTCGACAAGAGGAACAGGGTGGGCTGCCCATTTTTCAGGAGATTTTCAGGTCATTTTTTAGGAGAGAAACGATAAGCTCATTCCGTTAAATTCAGATTTTGCTATTTTTTGCCACATTTCAATATTGCAACTAATTTTGCCAACTTGGGTTAGGATGTCCTTTCTGAAAGATCCTGTATATTTTCTAAATGGAATCGGTGTGGGTTCATTGGATTCATAGACGAAGATCTCCTGACCTTTACAATGACGAATGTTTCGGAGCATTATAGCCATCGTGTTGCTGACGGCGCCAGATAATCTGAAAACAACCAACCTACCTGACCTTTACACGAAGATCGCCTGACCTATATCGTTTTACAAAATGAATAATGCTACTATAAATTATAGGAGCTTTCATAATGTCGGAAGAGCGTTATTCACAGAAAAAAGATCCCACTCTTTAATTACGATTTGCCACCTATGGACAATTCCCGCATTTTTTTTTATTTTTTTTAAAAAAGAGTGAAATTAGTTTATATTGTTACGAATTTTTGTATATTTGTAAGTATTTCGTAGTGTTAATTTAGTAAATAGGAAAATTGATGTACATCTCGCATAAGGCAGTGCAATAGTTCGTCTTTAGTTTGCTTTCCCGCAATGTTTGTCTTAATGCTTGATAACGAGTTTTACAGAGGTAACGCTGGGAAGCGAGTTTTACAAGGAGCAGGGCATTTAACATTATGGTAATGGAAATCTCGCCAATTTGGCGAGATAGAGCCAAGTTGGCGACGGTTTTGGCGACTACTTTTTGTCGCCAAATTTGGCGAGAAATCGCCAAATGTCGCCAAACTTGGTGACCATTTGGCGACATTTTCGGTCCCCATGTACATGTATAGGACTTTTCGACTACGATCTGGAAAGTTCTCCAAATATCTACCTCTAGAAGATTCACGTATGTTCGCCTCCCCTATAAAAGCTCAAGAGTGATGGAGTTAGTTGTTAGTTGAGTCCATTAGTTGACTGGAATTACTGTATTGAGATACTGAGTCTCAGTGAGCATTCAGAGAGTTCCGAAAGCGAACTGTATTGCATTGTCTTTTTCAGTGATTTTAGCAGTTGTGTTGTCAAGTTTTTAACTGCTGTTTTGTGCTCTATTGTTGTGAAAAGAGCTGTATTGAGTCTACTAGAACGAGAAGTTCTGGAGTTGTAAAGGAATCTGTGAAGAGTTATATTGGAATAAATTTCTGCAAGTGTTGATCTGCTTTGGCTTCAAATCTTTCGAACCCATCCACGCAACAATATTTATAAAGAATTTCTTCCTGATTCCAAACATTCAAATCAAAGTTCTTTACAAAAGTTAGCTTTGTAAATATTAATAAAAGAAATTGCCCCGAAACCCCGTCCGATTGCAATCCGATCAGCTACAGTTGTGACGTCAAAACATCCTTCCATGGTTATCGTTAGGTTTCTGTCAAATAGTTGCAGTTGGTTTAGTAGACAGTTGCCATATCCTGTACAGGTTAGAGTGATTTGCGAGAAACTTACAAAACTGATTTCCGCTGCTGCGTTTCAAGCCAAGTTATTTCAGATCATTTGACGTCACATTAAATTCGAGCCGAATGAATCGTTTTTCCCGCCAAAACAAGTAAGAAAATTTAGGTTGCAACTTCAAAAAAAAAAAAAAAAAAAAAAAAAAAAAAAATGCAGTGAGCAGAAATTTTTGTGTTTATGGCTTTTCAAAACATTTAGAATTGATTAAAATAATAAATAAATGTGGGAATTGTCTATTGTGTGTGAAAAGCTATCTTTTGATTGTAACTGCTACAAAATATATCATATTAGATCAATTAGAGTAAAGAAAAATACATATTTCTTCTTTTTTCTGATTTAGCTTTAAATGATTTTCTTGTCCAGAGCTTTTTAACAACAGCATTTTTTTTTTTCGTTAGAAATCACTACTTTTTGTAAATTAAATTTATAGAGGAAATGTACTTAAAATTCTTTTTATCAAACATTTACATCACTTTTAGATAAATTGTAATTTATCTAAAATCTACTTTTAAATAGATTGTAATTTATCTAAAAGTTAAAATAATTTTTATTGAACCCTTTGAACAAACTATAAGTTTCAATAGTTTTATAAGTAACGACTTTCAAATGTGTATTGATATTTATCGACCGCACCGTGTGAAATATAAAATAATTGCTTTGAAAGATCTTAAGCACTCGAGAAAATGGAATAAATCCTCATGATTTATAAACCAAATGTTTATGACAATCTTCATTTTAAGTAATATTTTTGGAATTTTCTGAGAGAAATACAGAGCAATTATTTTTTGTAGATAAAATGAGATGGAGTATTAAAAATGCTATGCTTAAAAAAAAAAAAAAAAAAAAAGGTATTGGCACCAAAATCTAGTTATTCTTTTTATGCAATATATCTGGATAAAGTTTATAGTATTTTTGTCCACATTTGCAGGAACAAAAGATTGAATTTGTCAAACAATAGTGGAAAACATTACTGGATTGAAAATGGAATGTGCTTCTCAAAACCGCTTCGAAATTCATTTACAATTTTATAATGCATAGTCAAGTTTCGTATAAATATAAAGAATTAGACTTTGCGAGAGAAACTTTATGCAAAAAAGATGAAAATGTTGGTGAAAAACGTGTTTCTTGGATGTCTTTCTGAATTACCCATTTATTCAACCTGTTTTAGTTTTCAATAACTTAAACAGAATTTATCTTGTCTAAAATCTAAATGAATTTCATCGTCATTCAATCAAATTGAATTGAATGCCGCTGCAACTTTTTATTTACTAAAATTACTTAAATAGGTTTTTACGTTTCTACAACACATCGAAAAGAAATTTTACATTTGTAATATTTCCCCTTTAACAATAGACTGAGAGGCGAGTGCAATTTTTGGACCCCATCGAACATCATTCTGAATTTTTTATAGAAATGAGAGAAAAGTAAATAGATTACGAATCCACAGGTCAATCCACTGGTCACCGAAATCGGTCAAAAATCGACTTTTAATAAGTTGAACTAAATCCAATTGCCAAATACGCCATAACTTGCCAAATAATGAGCATTTTTTTTTATTCCCTCACTCTTTAATTTTCAATTAAGAAGGTTGCAGACGATTCGGATGCGTGACTAAGGCTTTTTTGCATCTTTCACAATTGAGCCAAATCGGCAATAAACATTACGTCACTGATGACTTAACTGATGTCACCAATTTGGCTTACTTTTAAAAGATACAAGTTTTCCGAGCCAGAGATCAGAAATCGTTTGCGCTTTTTCTCATTGAAAATCAAAATGCAGTGGGTTGCCAGACGCGAAAAGTTTATTCTCTTTTTGGAAAGTTATGACATATTTGGCTAACGGATTTTAGTTAAACTCAATCAAAGTCGTTTGTTGATCAGTTTTGGCCCTTTTTGTCAAGGCAGACCAGTGGATTCGAAATCTACCCACTTCCTCCAATTTCTAAAAAGAATTCAGAATGATGTTCGATGGGATTCAAAAATTGCAGTTGCCTCTTGGACTTCAAGGTTATGATCACCCAACCCAGTTGGTTCCCTTGCTAAATGAAAATTATTACACTCCTAAAATGTCCATTCGATGAGTTGTAGAAACATCAAAAACTCATTTGGAGTTGGTACCATAAAATTTATAAATAATCGATTTTGAGTTTATTATTGTTTATCAAAATTTATATTTTCTCCTTTAAAAGGATACCTCATTTGGAATAATACCTCAACTAGAATAATTTTTAATAATTTTTTTTGAGATAAAATTGGTAACTATTAGTAAAAGTAAAGTTTTCTTTAGATTGCGGTTAACTCAAAACTTCATTTTTCATTATTCATGTACCTTTTTCTCAGAAACTGCACAAATTATCTTCTTTAAAAATTTTACTACATATTCCTGTTATCTATCTATATATACTGAAGTGAGATTTCGTTGTTATTTAAAAAATATTTTTTTATTTTGGATAATTTCGGGAAAAAAAAAAATATTTTGAAATAAAAAATTTTGAATAAAAAAAATTGTGATTTTTAATAAATTGGAGTGGCTTTCACAAGAACTCATTTAAATAAAAAAGTAAATGAATTACAATCAAAAGATAACTTCAGAAAAGTATCAAGTGTCTACTAAATGCACTGAAAAATAAATTAGGCTTCTATGTCAATGCCAAATTAACATTACCAGTACAGAGGGTTCCAACTCCCCTTAAGTAACTTTAGAAAATAAAAAGTTGCAACGAGCTTGAATTCGATTTGATTGACTGACGATGAAATTCATTTACTTTTTGAACAAGATAAATTTTGTTTAAGTGTTTGAATGTTCATCTGACGCTATAATTTGGTTACTTCTGCATTAAATTTGTACTTGGATTATTAATTCGAAGCACTTGTTATTTTTGTAACCTACATGGTCTTTCAGTTGGTTGGTTGTTTTCAGATTACCATGCGCCGTCAGCAACACGAGGGCTATAATGCGCCGAAACATTTGTCATTAGACAAGCCAACATACATTTACAAACACCCATGCCAAACACGGGACTCGAACCCGCAACCTCGCGGTCTAGAAGCCAGCACGCTAACCACTACACCGTTTGGTCGGCCATGGTCTTTCAGAAATAACACCCTATCTTTGAAATGACGCAACTGCAGAACAGTGAGGAATAGAAAGAAGAGACAAGTGGTGCGGGGGATAGACAGGTAAAGAAATTTAAATACACCGGTCTCTAAACACAGTTACAATACTGAAATGTAGGAACAAGTTGCTGCAAAATCTGAATATTGCGAAATGACTTCCCCATCAATTTAGCTAAACAACTGGATATACTGCTTAAGGTATCCGAACTCGTTCGGAGTACTTTTTTTTAAAAATGTCTTTAAAAGAAACAATTTAATTAGATTTTTAGAAGTAGTACAACTAAGCATTAGTAATTAAAGCATAAAATTTTAATTATATTCTAATAATTTTATAAAAGTTGTAATTTTATATGAAATTTTAAATAAATTTCTCAAACTCTTCAAAAATGCTAAATGACAAATTATTTAAATTATTCATAAAATAATTCTATCAAATTCCACTACATACTTATATCTAGAGGATATAATAATAAAATAAAGAAAACTTTAAGAAATAAATTTTTTAACTGTCATCTAAACACTTCTTCATTTTCAACATTTTTAACGTGTTATTTTTTAAATAATGCTTTTTACTTATATGTTAACGAATATTTTATTCACACTTTTTAATATAACCTCTAGAAAACAGTTAAAAAAATAAATAAAAAACTTTTCAACTATCAAGTTTTAAACGAATTAACAGTTAGAATCAAATATATCTCTATAAATAACATATTATCAACTTTTAAATGAATTAACAGTTAAATCAAATATATTTCTATAAACAACATATTATCAACTTTTATATGAATTAACAGTTAGAATTAAATATATCTCTATAAACAACATGTTATCAACTTTTAAACGAATTAACAGTTAGAATCAAATGTCTCTCTATAAACAACATGTTATCAACTTTTAAACGAATTAAGAGTTAGAATCAAATATATATCTATAAATAACATATTATCAACTTTTAAATGAATTAACAGTTAAATCAAATATATTTCTATAAACAACATATTATCAACTTTTATATGAATTAACAGTTAGAATCAAATATATCTCTATAAACAACATGTTATCAACTTTTAAACGAATTAACAGTTGGAATCAAATATATCTCTATAAACAACATGTTATCAACTTTTAAACGAATTAACAGTTAGAATCAAATATATCTATATAAACAACATATTATCAACTTTTAAACGAATTAAGAGTTAGAATCAAATATGTCTCTATAAATAACATTATTATCAACTTTTAAATGAATTAACAGTTAAATCAAATATATTTCTATAAACAACATATTATCAACTTTTATATGAATTAACAGTTAGAATTAAATATATCTCTATAAACAACATGTTATCAACTTTTAAACGAATTAACAGTTAGAATCAAATGTCTCTCTATAAACAACATGTTATCAACTTTTAAACGAATTAAGAGTTAGAATCAAATATATATCTATAAATAACATATTATCAACTTTTAAATGAATTAACAGTTAAATCAAATATATTTCTATAAACAACATATTATCAACTTTTATATGAATTAACAGTTAGAATTAAATATATCTCTATAAACAACATGTTATCAACTTTTAAACGAATTAACAGTTAGAATCAAATGTCTCTCTATAAACAACATGTTATCAACTTTTAAACGAATTAAGAGTTAGAATCAAATATATATCTATAAATAACATATTATCAACTTTTAAATGAATTAACAGTTAAATCAAATATATTTCTATAAGCAACATATTATCAACTTTTATATGAATTAACAGTTAGAATCAAATATATCTCTATAAACAACATGTTACCAACTTTTAAACGAATTAACAGTTAGAATCAAATATATCTATATAAACAACATATTATCAACTTTTAAACGAATTAAGAGTTAGAATCAAATATGTCTCTATAAACGACATATTATCAACTTTTAAATGAATTAACAGTTAGAATGAATTAGAGATCAAAAGTTGTCCTCACCTGGCAGTGTAGTGGGCGACATCGGTGCCGACACCTGAGTGCTCTCCGACGAAGTGAAATCAGTGTTAGTGGAAGTGGTGGATACTTGTCGCACAGCTCCCTCTTCCTCCTCGACCAATAAGAGTCCGTCTTCGTGTTGGGATGGGGTCGGGAGGGAGTCCCCCACAGCAACGTCAACTCGCGGGGGTGGGGGAGAGGAGGAAGGAGGGGAAGAGAGAGGAGAGGGGGAACGGGACGAGGGGGAAGGGGAGGGAGACGTGGCAGGGGAAGGGGAGGAGTCGGCAGAGATGTACTTGTCAGAGTCGGCAGGGGAACACTGTTCGGGAAAGATATTTGGAGTTAAGCAAGATTTTTTTTTAAATAAATAAATAAACAAACAAACATACAAACAAATAAATAAATAAATGAATGAGTGTGAATAAATAAATAAATAAATGAATGAGTGTGAATACATAAATAAATAAATAAATAAATAAATGAATGAATGAACGAATGAATGATTGAATAAATAAATAAATAAATAAATAAATAAATAAATAAATAAATAAATAAATAAATAAATAAATAAATAAATAAATAAATAAATAAATAAATTTTTAAGAGTTTTCAAAAAATTTGGAAATTTCGAAATATTTGGGGAGGTGTGGTAAACTTTAAAAACAATTTGAATTATTAAACGAAATTTCTTATTTATGTGAACCGTACAACATTATTGTGTATCAAAAAACTAATCTTATTGGTTTTTTAACGCTTTTAAATTCTAACAATTTGTTTATTACAAAAAAGCATGAAAAGAGTATTGTTAAATTAAACTTCAATCAGTAAGTTTTTTGTAAAAGAACATAATTTTTTATAAAAAGAGAAAATTGGGATTTTTTTTTTAGAAAAAGTTTAATACATGTTTCGTTTAGTCTCTAGAAAATTGAAATAATGAGGTTATGTATATTTTGTTTATTTTCAAAATTGATACAAAATTCGGTAAATTGATCAAATGATTTTTTTTTTTTAATCTTTTTGTTTCAGTGCTTTTAAACAAATAATTTTGTCATCAGAAAACACATTAAAATTTATTCACGAAGCAAAAATTTTCCGATATATCAACTTTTGCGAACAAACTACACATTTAATAATTACACATTATTATTCACCGCTTTAATTAATCCCTACAACTTCTTTTTGAACCTCTACTTGTTTACTTAAAAGGCTGCCTGCACGCTGATTAGAAAGCTATTCTAACACGCGTTTCTAATGCATTCCAGCAGATAATTTCCCAACCAATCATAAACGTTTCCAAAATACACGGTCTCTTCACAATTGGTTAACCAAATGAAATATGATCACAATTAAATTTGTCATAGAATACTCTGTCGTGCCTAGTATCCCTAAATTTCACCATGTTCATAATTATTTCTAGTAGTGTTCAGGAGAACATAAAGCCTTCAGCCTAGATATCCAACCCCCACCCCCCTATCGTCTGTAGAAACATGGGTTCTGGGAAGATTGACCAGTTCATGTTGAAACTCGAGCATCGTTCCCAAATACGTGATTTTTTTAAAGAAAAACATCTAAAAATCATCACAAAACATATTTTTTCCCCTTCGTTCTTTCTTATAACACCATTCAGATTTGAAACTCTGCATCAACATTTAAAAACTTCCAGTATATTTTACCCCGCACAAGGCAAGAGAATGGCCAAGATAAATAGCAACGGCCAGTCTACAACGATCCACATCGAGATTGGCCAGTGTCGAGATGATATTGGTCAGCGTATTTGTGCTACTGTGGTATCTTCCCAGCTTGCCCATCCGTCCCCATTTCTTTCCTTCTCGTTCATTCTATGACAGAGCCAAGAATGGCCAAGATAAATAGCAACGACCAGTCTACAACGATCCACATTGGGATTGGCCAGTGTCGAGCTGATATTGGCCAGCGTATTTGTGCTACTGTTGTATCTTCCCAGCTCGCCCATCCATCCCCATTGTTTTCCTTCTCGTTCATTCTATGACAGATTAGTTTGGAGCGATCCCTTCACGATTTCCCTTCGGTGCCCAAGTAAGGGGGATTTCGGAGGTAAAATATTTCTATTGGTGATATTAAAATCACTATAATGAAAAGAGAAGTGTTGTACCGGTCTTCTGTAGCATATCATCTCCTGCTGCAATGGTTGTGTGCCGAAGGATGCTGCCAGAATATTAGCGCATTCAATCTTCAACAGGTTTTCAACATCGTACTCTTTAGATGTTTTTGCCGCATCTTCTCGAGACGACCCTGGAAAAATAAAATAGTTTGAAATGTGGTTGAAGAAAGGTTGTATTATCTTAAGAAACTACTACTTTAACTATCGAGAGTACCTTTTGGCAAGTTTTTAAGAATCCCTTGAATCAAATCCATGGACATAACCTTTTTTCACTAAAATGCACTGATTTGTTTTTAGAATAAATGAAGTGCTTTTACATTACCCTTATGTGATATGAACTTAATGCTTATTAGGAATTCCATTCAAACAAAGATACGTTTCTGATAAATTTGTGGGGGCTATTTCCTTCTATCAAAGTCATCATAAAAAAAAAAAAATCAAACACTCGGACACATCCTTTTGTAATAAAGAATCCCTTCATAAGACTTAACAAATCCTTTTTTGCATTCTAACTTAATCCTTGTAATATATTTAGTGTAGTATTCGCTACGGCACGATTCGTGGCTTTTTTTGTGGCCCACAGGCTGTACAGATGTAAGGAGGGGAGGGGGGAAGGGTAGCATCCCCGATGTTAATTTATTTTTAACATAATTTTAATTTATTCTACATTTTATCAAAATTTGTATGTGTTTGTGTGTTTGCTATCCAGAAATCCAGTTAGTGTTACAAAATAAGATGAACAGAGCATTTATCGCAATTTGTATATAAATAATCTCAAAAATACCCATTAAATCTCCAAATATATTTTTAAATATCCATTAAATATTATTACATGCCCATTAAGTATCAAAGAAAGGAATAATTTTTGACTTCATCTTGCCTGTTATATAGAAGTTTTAAATTGTGACTTTTTAGATGATTTTCAAATGCAGAGGACATTTTTATACGTTTCCTCATTCTGTTACTATTGTCTCCCGATGAGAATTTAAATTTTAAAATTCCCCTAAGGTTCTTTTAAATTAAAGTACCCAGAATTTCTATTTAAATTGAAAGATAGTTTACAGGTATAATAATTGTACACTTTTCACCTAAACTTTCATTCTATTAGATGTGATTAGAATGGAAATGTTATATTTAATTCTCAGGGAACCAAGTACATTGTTAGGATTGTCAAAAATGCAAACGCCTTTTTAATTTGTACTTAATTCGTTCATCCAGAAAAAATATCTTTCTTGATTTCCCAATCATAAAATAATTTATGTTAAAATGTATAAGCATGCTAATAAAATAATAATATGTGCTTAGAATAACCTGAATAAAGTAGTTGTGGTACTAAAATTGAACACTAGACTTAAATGCCTTTGTAGGAATTTCGCCTAATGAATATAACAGATACTGTTATGACAAGTACTCAGAATTGGTACATTTACAAACATAGACATGCATAGGAAATATGCAAATATAGATACCTTAATACTGAATTTCCATTTCTAGAAAATATTGCATGATTTCAAATCTAAGATTTCAATTTGAAATAAAGTTCTCGATAAATGAAGAATTATTAAAATATTTAATTAACTTAAATCTAATATTGCATAGAAAAGTACTACTGCACAAACAGGCACAACTTCATTAGAACTCACCAAAAATGTTGCGGACATTTTACAAAATTTAGTGACCAACGCTGATTTAGTGTGTAGTATAATAAATAAAAATACTTAAATATATTAGCGTTTTAGCAGAGAAAAGATACATATGTTTAAAAAAAATCTGGAAATAGACCAACCAAATAGAAAAATTATTACTTCAATTAAACCATTACTTGAATTTATAATTAAAGTCATTATTAATGTATACATTGAAGTAATTAATTTATGCATTGAAGTTATTAATTTATGCATTGAAGTTGTTACTTTATGCATTGAGGTTATTAATTTATGCATTGAAGTTATTAATTTATGCATTAAAGTTGTTAATTTATGCATTGAAGTTATTAATTTATGCATTGAAGTTATTAATTTATGCATTGAAGTTATTAATTTATGCATTAAAGTTGTTAATTTATGCATTGAAGTTATTAATTTATGCATTGAAGTTGTTAATTTATGCATTGAGGTTATTAATTTATGCATTGAAGTTAACGATAAGCAAAATGTGTCCAATTTATTCCCCAAGTATTTGCACTAATCTGTTGGAGTTTCTAAATTTCTGAAAACTGAACCGAGCCTGATGTATATTAGCTGTTATTCCACTTAATACCTGATTATGTAGTAGGTATTTATAGAATACCTACTACACAACCAAGTATTAAGTGAAATAAAAGCTATTCACATCTTTTTTAAGTATTTATAATTTAATATTAAATAGTTAGAATTACTTGACTTTTTGCCATTTCTTTTGTAAGTGTTGCTGTGAATTTCATTAAAAATACATGTACGTAGGCCAAAAGTACATCAGTAGACATTTAAATAAAAATTACTTGTTAAAAATTTGATTTCAAAGAACAAACACATCTTTAAACACTAAAATGGGAACCAAGTAATGTACGATAACTTTTGTTAAAATACTAATATCATATCTGCTTACACCATTCTAAATTGAAAAGTATTAACATTCTTTCTATTTTAATAATAATTTATTATATATGACCAAAAATATTAAACTCTACAAAGGCTATTCATTGAAATTGAAATAAAGACCCTTGAATAGTAGCATAATTTTAATTTCAATTACCCATATGTATACATGAAGTAATGAAAGTATAGTATGCAGTCAAAAAAAAAAAAAAAAAAAATCGATATTTTTTTTTTTTTTTCATTTTCTTACGTTTTGGAACATCCTGATTTAAAAAAAATGGTCTAGAAAAAATGTATGTGTGTACGTGGTCAGCATAACTCCCGAACAAATTGATCTACGATGTTCAGATTTGGTGTGCGATTAAGCGATGGCACAGGGACCTACCATTAAGGTTTTAGTCGAAATCGCACATGCGCATTTGGTAGCTGCAATTAAAAAAAAAATTTTTCAATGATTGCTAAAAAACGGCTCTAACGGTTTTGATCAAAATCGCTGTGGTAATGCCTCTTAAGGTGTTTTAAACATCCCCACTTGGCCGACCAAACGGTATAGTGGTTAGCATGCTAGCCTCTAGCCCGCGAGGTTGCGGGTTCGAGTACCGTGTTAGGCATGGGTGTTTGTAAATGTATGTTGGCTTGTCTAATGACGAATGTTTCGGCGCATTATAGCCCTCGTGTTGCTGACGGCGCCAGATAATCTGAATACAACCAGCAACCAAACATCCCCACTTCTTAAGTTCCCGTAAAAATGCTTTAATGGCATAAAAAGTTGGAAAAAAAATACCTTTAACACAGAGTTCTCTTTCCTTGAGCATATCTCATCAATGATAATTTGTTCTTCTCTCCCCTGTTTAACTTATAAGAAAGAATAATCTAAGAATCGTCGAAAAGTATATAGCCAAAATTATCATTTTGGATTTTTCTTTTAAAGACCCACTCAAAGATTATCGCAAAAAAATATCCCCAAACTGTCTATTTTTGCTAAATGAATGATGAAAATATAAAAACGGTAAATGACACAAATCCATGTCAGTATTATAGTGTAATTGAAAGTTGTGCTATACTCCACACTACTAGTTTCTCTTGTTAACGTTTAATGTCTGGTGGAAATAGGAAAATCTTTAAACTTCCCTCACACACGAGCAGTTGCTTATATCTAAGGATTTGTGTAGGCCTAGCATTGCAAATTAGAGGTCGGTGATATATCGATACGATGATATTTAAAAAAAAAAATATCGATAATAAAAATACCAATACAAGTCATCGATATATCGATATTTTCAATTTTTTTTTTTAGTTTTTTGATGATCGTTTTGTAGTTCTATGTGATTTTCGATTTTCTTTATTCCCTTTTTAAAAACTTCAAAACTAAAGTTTGGACTTGGCTGAGAGACAGTTAAAATAACACCCTAGCCAAAAAGAAAACATAATGTAATGGAAAGGTGTGATCGTTTATTAGTAGTCATTAACAAAGAGCCGTTTCTGTTGCTAACGTGTGCCTGGAATTTGCACTAATTTTAAATATTAAAAACATCTCTATCAGCAAAATATGCGGTAAACTACTTTTCGAAATTTCTCCTTGAAAAAGAAATGGGAATTTATGCAAATATAATTTATTTATTAAAACAATTTTTATCATTCATTTATTAAAACAATTTTTTAAATTTATTTATTAAAACAATTTGGGCATAAATTCATGAAAAGTAGAAATTTGCCCTAGAAAAATTTCGTTTCTGGCAAATTTAAAAATCGAAAAAAAAAAAAAAAAAAAAAAATCATGTTTTGATATATCGATATTTTATCGATAATTTTTTCAATGAAACTATATAGTATCGATATTTATTTTGATCGATATTTCCGAGCTGTATTGCGAATGCCTCGGAAACGATTTCAGTTTGAGGCTTTCGCGATATTCGCAAGGGATTAAAGTCAGGTTTTATTGTAATGTAATTAAGGGAAGACAAAACTCCCCGAAAAACGAATCAGTCGTATTTTAAGTCAATTTAAAAAGTTCCCTAAATCATTTAAAGTGCGATATTTTAAAATTAATTTTAGACATAGACAATAAACAAATATTTGTTATGAATGTTACACTTTCAGTGTTTATTTTATTTTATGTATATTTTATGTAATAAGCCTACATTTGGGACGTAGAATTTTAATGGAATATTTGGTTAGGTACACTTTTTTCAAATTCTATCGAATATTTTAATCTAATTTTTTCCATGATAATGAATATACACATCTATCTAGTGATTCTAAATTTTATCTTAAATTAGTAAAAAAAAAAAAAAAATATTTTATGTGATATTTTATGTTGTGAAAAATGAAAATTTTTGTATACGCTCTATTACTGCTTTAATTAACGCTCTTTTATTGCTCTCTATTATTGCTTTAATTAACGCTCTTTTATTGCTCTCTATTATTGCTTTAATTAACGCTCTTTTATTGCTCTCTATTATTGCTTTAATTAACGCTCTTTTATTGCTCTCTATTATTGCTTTAATTAACGCTCTTTTATTGCTCTCTATTATTGCTTTAATTAACGCTCTTTTATTGCTCTCTATTATTGCTTTAATTAACGCTCTTTTATTGCTCTCTATTATTGCTTTAATTAACGCTCTTTTATTGCTCTCTATTACTGCTTTAATTAACGCTCTTTTATTGCTCTCTATTATTGCTTTAATTAACGCTCTTTTATTGCTCTCTATTACTGCTTTAATTAACGCTCTTTTATTGCTCTCTATTATTGCTTTAATTAACGCTCTTTTATTGCTCTCTATTATTGCTTTAATTAACGCTCTTTTATTGCTCTCTATTATTGCTTTAATTAACGCTCTTTTATTGCTCTCTATTATTGCTTTAATTAACGCTCTTTTATTGCTCTCTATTATTGCTTTAATTAACGCTCTATTATTGCTTTAATTAACGCTCTTTTATTGCTTTAATTAACGCTCTTTTATTGCTCTCTATTATTGCTTTAATTAACGCTCTATTATTGCTTTAATTAACGCTCTTTTATTGCTCTCTATTATTGCTTTAATTAACGCTCTTTTATTGCTCTCTATTATTGCTTTAATTAACGCTCTTTTATTGCTCTCTATTATTGCTTTAATTAATGCTCTTTTATTGCTCTCTATTATTGCTTTAATTAACGCTCTTTTATTGCTCTCTATTATTGCTTTAATTAACGCTCTTTTATTGCTCTCTATTATTGCTTTAATTAACGCTCTTTTATTGCTCTCTATTATTGCTTTAATTAACGCTCTTTTATTGCTCTCTATTACTGCTTTAATTAACGCTCTTTTATTGCTCTCTATTATTGCTTTAATTAACGCTCTTTTATTGCTCTCTATTATTGCTTTAATTAACGCTCTTTTATTGCTCTCTATTATTGCTTTAATTAACGCTCTTTTATTGCTCTCTATTATTGCTTTAATTAACGCTCTATTATTGCTTTAATTAACGCTCTTTTATTGCTCTCTATTATTGCTTTAATTAACGCTCTATTATTGCTTTAATTAACGCTCTTTTATTGCTCTCTATTATTGCTTTAATTAACGCTCTTTTATTGCTCTCTATTATTGCTTTAATTAACGCTCTATTATTGCTTTAATTAACGCTCTTTTATTGCTCTCTATTATTGCTTTAATTAACGCTCTTTTATTGCTCTCTATTATTGCTTTAATTAACGCTCTATTATTGCTTTAATTAACGCTCTTTTATTGCTCTCTATTATTGCTTTAATTAACGCTCTTTTATTGCTCTCTATTATTGCTCTAAATATAATTTTAAAGATATATTAGGTAAAAAAATAGATTCACTGTTTGAAATAGAAAGTTTATTTGCATTTGGCAAAATTTTTATGTAAATTTATTGTATATTTATTCTGAAAAGTGTACCTAACCAAAAGTTGGCATAAAATAATTATAAAATTCTAAGTCCGGATATCGACTTATTACATAAAAAAAATATAAAATAAAATAAAATTATCAAAGTAATAATTATAACAAACATGTTATTATTCACTGTGTCAAAAAATAAATTAAAAATATTGCATTTTAAATAATTTAGAGCACGTTGAAGTTGAATGAAAATACGGCTGATTTGGTTTGTCTGGGACTCTTGTCTCCCCTTAAGGGAACCAGAAAATTTATGTGTTGACAAATTATAGTTATATTATATTAGGATTTTAAATATAAATGCATTTTTGGTAATTTTATCTTAAAAGGTTTCGAAACTTTAGACCAAATTCATTATACACTAATCGCCCTTTAGATTTTGTGTTGTTTTTCTTGACATCTTTGCTGACGGTAGAATGATCTTTTACACTGAACACTGCAGTACGCAGTGAAAAAAAACGCACCCGCAATAAGTTCTTTCAAATTGCGTCGGGAGGTCAAATACCATACATAGTCATTTTTATTTCCCAGTGTTGATATGGATATCAGTTTTTAAATGATAAGAAATAACGATATTATATGTTGTAAACGAAACCGAATAATTATACTGTTGTATATTTGTTAAAATTACTAATTAAAAAAAAAATCGATTTTACCTGGATAGTTACTACATGTTATCTCTCAATTTGATTATTTTCATATTTGGAAGTATTAAAAAAGGATTCATATTATTAAATGACAAATAACTAAATAAAGTTTGACACATTTTATCACAAAAACCTATTTAATCTGAGAATATGAGAAATACTAATATTATAGAGTGTTGATCGTTGACCAATAGAAATTTAGCATTGCAGTAGCACGATCTTAAATTTATTGACCATTGAAAAGACATTTTAGGAGAGAGAGTAGAGCATTTTAAAAATATGTAGATATATAAAGTCCTTTTTAATGAACGATAGTTGAGATCCAGTCTTTAGTTTGTTAAATTTCTAATTAATTAGAAATTAAGCTACAATTATCTAGGCCGACCAAACTGTATAGTGGTTAGCGTGCTAGCTTCTAGACTGCGAGGTTGCGGGTCCGAGTCCCGTGTTAGGCATGGATGTTTGTAAATGTATGTTGGCTTGTGTAATGACGAATGTTTCGGCGCATTATAGCCCTCGTGTTGCTGACGGCGCCAGATAATCTGAAAACAACCAACCAATTATCTAGCATTAAATAAGAATTAATTTGTCAATACTAGAGACCTCTACAAAACTTTATCTATATGGATAGTGTTGTTTGGCATTAAAGCAATGCTCATTCTACTTACCTATATCGTTCTTGTTGTTTGGGTACACCCCATCTTTGCTGCTTATATTTTCCTGTCTACACGTTACGAAGTTCACAGTAGGAGGCTCCTGGGAGACACTCTTAACAATTTCGAATCTTTTGGCAATCGGCATAACGGGTCTGTTGTTTACGAAACTTTGATGGCAAACCTGGACTTCCGAATTCTTCTTTTCGAAGTTGTTCGCAAAGTTTTGATGAGAGACCGAAACTTCCGAATTCTTCTTTTCGAAGTTGTTCGCAAAGTTTTGATGAGAGACCGGAACTTCGGAATTCTTCTTCTCGAACAGGCTTCCGAAATGGGTCTTCTCCGACGCGGTCGAACCTTCTGAAGTGGGATTCTTTGCCATGAATCCTCCAGACGAGTTCGCAAAGGACTTTTTCTCGTTCTGTACCTCGCAGGTCTGATGTCGGACAGGATTCGAGTTGCGCAGCATCTGTTGCTGATTGCCAGAGAGGGGTTTGAATTCTTGACCAATGTCCACGTGATTGAATCGAAATGAGTTGCAGTTGTTTGGATTTTGGAGAGTCGGCCGAATGTTGCCTTAAAATAAATAAACACGAAGTTAAGCATATAAATTTAAATAGAAACATACAAATAAAAAAATTGAAATTAAGTTATATTTTATTTAAGGAACTAATGTTGTATGCAAAGAGTGCTAATAAGAAAACAAAATATAATTTTTTTTGTTTTTTTTTTCCTTTTTAAGAAATAAACTCTCAATGTGGTTATCAATGCAGCAAAGGTAAAAGAATTTATCAAATGTTTCGCAATATCCAAACGAATCTGTTTATTAGGAAATTTTTACTTAACTCAAGAAATCATATTACTACCTGATAGAGCAGCTATTTGTGAAAACAAAACGATGTTTTCACGAGCAATTGTACAAATGGTATGAAACAGCAGCCTAAAATAAAATCAGAAAGCTGTCCATGTTTTTTGTTGTAATTGACAAAAGAAAAAAAAAAAACGGAAAGTATGATTGTAATTTGGAAAATTTCTTAGAATTATATACACTTTTTAAGAGTACGTACGTTTTTACGTATTAAAAAAAAAAAAAAAAAAAAAAAAAAGAGTCAAACTTTAATAAAATATCCATTCGTATCTAGATTTAGCAAATAAATAAATAAATAAAAAATGAAGCACCAAGCTGTATAAATTTTAAATGAATGGTTAGTTATTTAAGTAGCAAACAGGAAATAATCTACGAATGTACAAAATAATTTTTTTTTTATCCATAAATGGTAAAATAATTAATATATCATAAATTTGTGTTTCAGACGGTAGTTTGTAAAGACCATACATAAATAACAGGTAACTTTAGGATTAAACTTTTTCCTACATATTATCTAATTATCTAATTCGTTCTTTAAGAATAATAAACTTATGAGTATCCAATTCTGTAGAAATCGACCGAATCGTAAAAAAATATGCATATTGTAAGGATGTATAAAACGTAAAACTGACAGCTTTAAGTAATACTGACTGCTACAATCTAAGTTGTTAAAATTAAATGAAACAAGGAATATAAAAAAAATGTTGATTGATGGAAATGGTTTCTAAGTTTTTGATAGTTGAACTTAGACTTTAGTGGTGTAATTTGAAGAGTTTTTACTAAATGGTGAATGAAGTTCAATTTTAAAGCTACAATCTTACAATTAAGAAGAAAAAACAAAAAACATTGGAGTCCTTCAAGTTAATATCTAAGAAACTTAAAGGATTTAAAAAAAAAAAATATGGCAAATATGAACACTTATTAAGTTCAGTTCAAATTTAAGTAAAAAAAATAATACATAACCTACAAACGTTTAAATATATTGTGGAAAATTTAAGTATGATAGAGAAAGATTTTAAAAACCCCTTCTAAGGCAGCTTCTAATTGTATGAAGAGTACGTGTTTTGATCAAGACATGGTTTTTTTTTTATACCAATTATCAGTGGCATTATTTGCAGTAGAATTACTGTGAGTGAAACAGTATGTTAGGGTTATTCCACACTTAAAACCTGTGCCCTTTTTCTACCATAAATCTGAAATGAAATAGTGGAATCCTACTTTTTGTATTATAATGACACATATGCGACAAATTGATTTTAACAAACAATTCACAAAAAATTAATTTTTTGACACAACGGTTATTAATTTTAATTAGCAGGGACAGACTGACAAATACTAAAGAGCCGTTACCTTGAAAGTGATTGACTTGCTTGGCCACAGGATTACTGTTGGCGTTGGCGTAAACCGTCTGCTTGCCAAACATTGAGTTAACTCCCCTATTGGGGAACACACTGTTTTGTTGATTGTTTGTGACCATGGTTGCTGGACCGCGTTCCTCTTGGAGTTTGCGGCCAGGACTGGAGTCCATCCGCAACAAGTTCTGATTGTTGTTGACGCAGGCAGCAGCAAAGCTTGTCACATACTGGCCAGTCCTCACGTTGCTGTTCTGTTGAGGAGAAGTATAACTATTCAGCTGTCTGATTTGAAACTCGCTTCGTTGCAGGTTAGAAGGTGCAATCGAAACTGGTATCCCGAATATAGTTTCTTGTTTGACTTTTTGAGGCACAGTCTGCTTTGTTTCTGTTGTCAGAGTCACAGTCTGTACAGCCTGTTTTGTATCCATAAGTGAAGAACTGTGCATAGTCTGGACAGACTGCTTAGTTTCTATCGGAGGAGATTTTTTGTCTTCCGTCTGAGAGGATGGCTTTCTGTCTTCATCCCTCTGGAAGGTTTGACATTTGGGTTTACACTGTTCGTCTTTAGGTTTGTCAACGTTCTTCTTTTCACACGCTTTCGTGACTTCCTTTTTCACCAATTCCTTCTTCCTCATGGTGTTCTGGGTCGAAGAAAAATCACTTTTAAGTCCCCTTGCCTGCTTAATGTTATTGCAGGGACTAGAAAATTTCACAACATCGGAATTTTTCTCCGTCTTGATAATCTTCACGTCGATTTGTTCGTCGGTTTTGACCTTCGCCTTCTTTTGTGCGCTTGGGTTGTCCTCACTTTTGAATTTGTTCGATGGGGAGCATTCCAAAGCGGGATTATTGTCCCCATTTTTCAATATCGCCTCAGATTTCGGCTTGGGGCAGTCTCTGGAATAAGTCTCCTCTGCGTTTTCTTCCTCCATCTCGTATTTTATTCCCTTATGAATCGCGGGGACATTGTTGTTAGCACCACTTTTAAGTCGCTTTTCGTTCTGCGCGGTGTTCGATTTCTTCTGGAATCTATCGGGAGTCTTCGAATCGTTCTCTTTCAATTTCCCTTGTGGCGACGGGGTGGCATTTTTGCAGTTGCCGCCACTGACGTAATCTTTCAATTTCGGCGAATCGTCGTCTTTGGCCGAATTTTGAGTTTTTCTCGAATTGACGACCGGAGACGAGACTTTTCTCGAGCGCTTTTCACCATTTTCTTTTACAATAGAAGTCACAGAACCTAGAATGAAAGGAAATGTTTCAGCTTTTGTTTCATACTGCTTGAATATCAAAGTAAATGTGCCATTTATACTAATTTCCCGTAGTTCTAAAAAATTACTTATGTTTCCACTATGAATAAGTTTATGTTTAATTTTTATGTACATAAATTTGATTTATACAATTTTAAAGTACGTATAATAGAAATTGCTTTAAAACAATGTATGAATAAATTTCTTCTACAAAAAAAAAAAAAACCCACCTTTTTATAGAAAAAATTTAAAAACAATAACTATACAAGCAATAACTACAAATTAAAAAAAGTCTTACACCAATGTTTAACAGATAATTTTATTTAATGCTATGTAAGGTAATCATTGTTATATATTATTCACCGACATTATGGAAAGCCAAATCTGTACAATACAACCAAATTCTTTCATATACCTTCGTAGAAAGGAATTTTTCTATAAATGTTTTAAAAAAGATGAGAATCAGTTATTAGCTATATTCGTATTATGTAGTTAAGAAGAAAAGAGGAGCCGAATGAGTTTGTTGCGGTTTCAGATAGGTTGACAGACACCAGAAAGATATAATAAATTCTTCCATTATGGTAATTATCCTTATGGTGTTGTCAAAGCTCTCTGATTCTTTAGTCAAGAACAATACCCCCCCCCCCCCAGAAGCCTATTTTGGTCTTTTATCCAATTTAGCACTTTCACATTAAAGATTTTTTACTGATCTATTCTTCTTATATCAGTATCCACTGCCTACTTAATGTCACCAACACACCTAATCTTCTGATATGCTTGTTGAAGGCAGGGATTATCCTTCTAAAATAAAATGACCTTCTACAGTATATAAAACAATTCTGAAAGTACTTGGAGTGAATTAAGAAAGCAGGGTCAGAAGGAACATATCCTTCCACTCAACTTACAAACAATTTACTTGGATTGTCTGATATGTGCATGAAGACTATCTTATGAGTGCAGAAAGTGTCTGCATGATTTTAAGGTCTCCAACTAAGAAATTTCTTATTTTTTATGCAGTTTTCTTACAATTAGACGAAATATCTTGAGAATGAAATGAATTTTGTTTCATCTGAAATTTTTTGTATTAGAATAACGAACGTTGTCATTGTCTTGTTTATATTATTATTATCTTAAAATTTTTATTTTTTTTAATTTAGTCAACAAGATCAAACCTCTACAAGTGAGAGGATATATTTTTGCATATAGTTATATCGCATTTATAGAACAGACCCTATCTGAAATGGAACCGAACCGATGCACTGCTGAAGAGCGACAGACTAGCATCGATATAGATGAACAACTGGATAGACTGCTTAACACTGGGAAAATGAAATCGTTGCCACATGCCGTTGGGTGGACCAAAAATACGGATTGCCAAGGATTGAAAATAAAATTTTGCGTTGTACACAGCAGAACTGTCAATAGTAGACCTTAATTAGTAATAATGTACACAAAAATATCTACTCTAGCACTAAACAAGGTTTCTCACATTCCCATTCAACTATAAAAGTGAATTGTGATTGGTTGATCATCCACCCATCATCAGCAACCACCGGCGTATTTTTCTCCTTGCAGTGACATCGGAGAAGTCTATCCAGACAGTTGTTTATCTAAGCGAGGGGAGCGATAATCAGTTTTGAAAACTACGGAAATAAGAAAGAACGTTTCATAACTCAGAACAAGTTGAAGCATGAAAGCTTATTTGCTGTGTTTTGTCCTCTTTGTATAAGTACAAGTAAAATATCTACTCTAGCACTTTACAAGGTTTCTCGCATTCCCATTCAACTATAAAAGTGAATTGTGATTGGTTAATCATCCACCCATCATCATCATCAACCATCGGCGTATTTCTCTCCTTGCATTGACATCGGAGAAGTCTATCCAGACAGTTGTTTATCTAGACGAGTGGAGCGATAATCAGTTTTGAAAACTACAGAAAAAAGAACGAACGTTTCATAACTCAGAACAAGATGAAGCATGAAGGCTTATTTGCTGTGTGTTGTCCTCTTTGTATAAGTACAAGTAACCCCAGGCAAAAGTTCATTAAACGGGACTGAAACTAAAAAATTAAAAAATTCTCATTTTTTAAATTTTTTTTTATTATTATTATTGTAAAAAATAATAAATGTGTTTCTGAATAAAAGGACACAATAATTGTGGTTCTATCTTAGGTAGAATTTGAAATATGCAAGTTTTTGTTGCATGACAACTGTATCGTGAACATGCTATCTTGAAACTTTGAAACTGTTTTTCTAGGAGATGGCTTTTTTTCACTTTTTTGAGTTTAAATGGATATTACTTAAAACTACTTTTTATAAATGTATGAAACTATCCACAATTTTTTTTCACATATACTTCTTTAATTTACCTTCAGAGATTGTGTATTTTAATTTATCTTTTTCTGAAAAAGTTTTTAGAGCTTGCATATTATAGACTTAATGCAGTTTTTGCACAAAATATTTCTTTTTTTAATTCTTCTAAATATTTTATTGAAAAATCAAGAAGACAATTTTTTATATGAATTATATGAGGTAGTTGAATACAAAAATATAATGATTTTTTAAAAAAAAGTTTTTTATATATATCTATTATAGGTAACGGCAAAAATTGTGAAGTTTTTTAATTCTTAAAATAAAATATTTTTTAAATTTGAAAGTTTAAAATAGTTGTTTTAGTTTCAAAGCATAATACAATACTGCATCAAAATTTTCAGAAAAATAAAATCCTGAACCCCCTTAAGAGATTAATTACTCATAATATTAAATCTATTTCCCTAGATTTTAAAATCTTAGAAATTCAACCCAAAATATCTTAATAGCTTGAAATGCCCTATTTCTAAGTTTTTAAAATTACATATTTTACACTCATTGATTCATTAGAAGGACACAAAATGTTTATTTTCTAAGCACGCATTACAAAGGGTTTGCAAATATGATATTTTATAAGTTTTTTATTCTTAGGGTATTTTAAGTGTTGACGCCATTACGGTATAATACAATATCGAAATGTGTATTCTTATTTGAGGAAAAAATTCCTCGTGTGCCATAATGTGCAACACGAAACTTACGGGATTTAGTACAGACTATATGAAGTCCTACGCCAAAAAAGTCCAATTTTTTCGAAATCGAGGTTTTCCCTTCTAATACTGCTAATCTTCTAATCTGCAATCTTATAGCAGATAGTTTTAACCACGCAGAGTCCTTTGATAAAGAAACATCTCTGTACATGAGATTAAGAGCGGCCATTTACCTCAACCCTGATAAAAGCCCTGAAACTTGAAACTTTAAAGCCGCTTTTCTGGAGAATTGAGTAAAGCGAACTCTGATCGTTCTTGACGTAGCCTTTCATATATGCTAGGAGTCTTTCAACAGAAATAGATACATTTAAACAGCAAAAGTAAAATAATGAGAAGAAAATTAAGGAAGCACAGAAATATGTTGTTGTTGTCTCTTATCCCAACTGGTCTAGCGGAGCTAGACCAGGTCCATGAGTCCACCCACCCTCAGGAAGTCGAAGAACAAGACTGGGTCTAATCTTCTTTTTCAAAATGCATGCAGCTAAGGAGGTGAGCCGGGCTATCTGCACCGGTGAAACACTTATTGCAAGTTGGATATACCTTTCTTTTATGTTCATATCTCATACACCTTAGGTGACCACTGATAAATCTTGTGTACGCAGTCTGATCACCTCTATCTCCTCTGAAGGTCAAAGCGCGTGCCGGCTTTTCCCCAGAGTACCAGGTGTGCACCGGGGGAACAATCCAGTCCAGCTGTACACGTTTCTTTCTAAATATACATAAGTAATGCTTAATAATAAAAATTCCAATGTGTTTTGACCACCTACTTTTAGTCGACGATTCCTTCCTGTTCTGTTCCTTCTTCTGTCCACCCCCATTGACCATCGTCCTCAACTCTTTGCTTCTGGCCTTTTCTGTTGTGCGCTTGCTTCCTCCACAATCTGCTGACTGGTGGCTGTTTCCGGTGGCCGACTTTTTCTCCGCTTCCTGAGTATGGCCCTTGGCACTGTGCTTCGGGTGGTCCGACCACCGTCGTGTCTTCGCCACCGAGGATTCATGGCTCGAGTTGTCGAGCAGTTTCCTCTTTTTGGCCGCCAGAGGACAGCCGGCCACCCTGCAAAGAAGTTCTGGATCAGTGGCGTACCCAGGGATGAGATCAGAGGGGTTCAGCCCCGACTAATATAAAATAAATATTTGGAAAATGGAGAAAATTGTATTATTTATTCTACAGGGTGCTTTTAAAGTCAGTACCTATTTGTAACAGTGAATATTTCAAAGAGTAAGCAACTTATCACAGTTTTATTTCCATTGAATTCATTATTAAGGTGTACCATTTGGTTATTAAGTTTGTGGCGGACATCAAATAACAGATAAAACTTCCGTGCACTGGAGTACTCTTTTGCACAGCGGTAAAGCATCTGTCTCGAGACACAATGGTCCCGCGATCAAAACCCGTCGCCCTTGAAAGCTTGCTAACGCTTTATTGGTGACTGGACTAAAAAAACGAATCATGCTGCCATCTATCGGCGCTTCTGAAAGGAGACACTTTATCGCAACAAGTCAACACATACGCAACTCGCAACAAGCGATTACATACGCAACTCGCAACAAGCGATCACATACGCAACTCGCAACAATCGATCACATACGCAACTCGCAACAAACTACCACATACGCAACTCGCGTGCAACACCGCAACAAGCGGACACAACGATGCAACAAGCATCCCAAACCTCCAACTCCGATCAGACGTTGATCAACAGTATCGCTCCTTCGTCACTAGAAGGGGGCTATGTGGCGACATCAAATAACAGATAAAACTTCTGTGCACTGGAGTACTCTTTTGCACAGCGGTAAAGCATCTGTCTCGAGACACAATGGTCCCGCAATCAAGCCTCGTAGCCCTTGAAAGCTTTCTAATGCTTTAAGTTACATCTCAGCGTATTCACTTGCATTTTCCAACACATCTCTGGATTCTTTTAGGATCAGAATCCAGAGCTCTCCTTAGCCTCTCAACTGGAAGATTTGCAGGACGCTTTGTTCAAGTATGTTAATATCACTTGGTTTTAACTTGTAGACTTGTTCCTTAGCCCAAAGTGTACAAGTTAAAGCCAAAGGATATTAATAGCCTTGAAAGAAGTATAAGTGAAGTATT
Organism: Linyphia triangularis; assembly: GCA_963978545.1. Lineage (NCBI taxonomy): Eukaryota > Metazoa > Arthropoda > Arachnida > Araneae > Linyphiidae > Linyphia > Linyphia triangularis. The sequence goes on from OZ021727.1 coordinate 91,619,121, forward strand.
TACAAATGTTCCAGTTGAGATGCTAAAAAGAGCTGCGAATTCTATAACTACAAGATTTCAGAAATGTGCTGAAAATGCGAGTGCATACGTTGCAATGTAATTTAATAACCAAATGGTGCACTTTAATAATGAATTCAATGGAAATAAAACTGTGATAGGTTCTTTACTCTTTGAAATATGCATTGTTACAAATAGGTACTGACTTTACAACCACTCCGTAGACAAAAACCTCATTAAAACATTTCATAATAAAGTAGGAGCAATTTTTATTCTTTCTTATGACAGCAATGCATGGTGCTTTCTTAGTACTGAAAGAAGTACCTTTTGTTGATGTCCACTAGTTTGTGTGCTATATTGATTCTTCTGGATAGCCTATGACGTTAGTGTAGTTTTTTCTTAATAAAATGTTACATATGCATAAGACATCTTAAGTTACAAATATGGAATTCTTAAGGTTTAAATATTAAATACTTTTAATTTATATGCGTAACACGGCACATTATTTTAACAACTTATAATCTTAGAAACACTTTTACCTTTTTCAACTTCCAGGACACCAATTATTCGTTCCATTTTTTTCATTGACTTAGGAATTTAAACTTTTTACTAATTACTCTTTTTATGCTTAAAATTAACAAAATAAGAGAAAGCAAGAATACACTTTCGTAAAATGCTGTAAAAATACTTGATAATTTTCTTTTATATACTCCAATGAAGTATTATAAGTTCATTTGGTGTACAGAAAAAAAATTGAGACACGTATATATGTTACGGTAAATGTGATTAATCTGGTGATAATATATAATAATTGGTAATTATGCATAAACACCACTAAATTTGATAAATATGATAAATTTTTGAAAAATTATCTAATTAACCGGTTTGTTTGCGTAATTCTCAACTCGTAATGGTAAATGTGATAAAAGTCAGTTGTATACCAGAAATCAATTCACAATTTGTGAAGAAAAATTCTTTTTGCTTGAAGATGTTCCAGATCTAGCAATATCACTTCGAGAATGCGTTAGAAATGGAGGTTAAGGATATCAGCGATGTGTTTGGGAGGGACAATGCAAGTCTAATAAGTGCAAATGTAAAAAATCAGGCAAACTTTGTAATTCTAAATGTCATAACAGTCTAATATGCTTAAATAAGTAAACTTAAAATATTTAGTAATTTGTAGTAATAGTATTTAACGTTCTTTGAAAAAAAGGTTTTTTTTTTTTTTTTTTTTTTTTTTTTTTTTTTTTTTTTTTTTTTTAAATATGTAACCAGTTTTTTTTTTTTTTTTTTTTTTTTTTTTTTTTTATGTGCAACTGTTTTGTAAAAATTCATGTAAATTGTACTCTTTTTATTTCACTACACCTGTCAGTCTCTTATTCAAATTAGTTGAGGCTAAATAAATGTATGTGACATAAAATAACCATTTATTGACTTTTTAATTGTAAAATATAAAATATTGTAATTTTTTTTTAAATATGTAACCAGTTTTTTTTTGTTTTTTTTTGGTTTTTTTTTATGTGCAACTGTTTTGTAAAAATTCATGTAAATTGTACTCTTTTTATTTCACTACACCTGTTAGTCTCTTATTCAAATTAGTTGAGGCTAAATAAATGTATGTGACAAAAAATAACCATTTATTGACTTTTTAATTGTAAAATATAAAATATTGTAATTCGTGGTCTCTTACGCCATAGTGTCCAACGAAAAAATATCTTTCTGAACAGTAACCACACACACACACACACACACACACACACACACACACACACACACACACACACACACACACACACACACACACACACACACACACACACACACACACACACACACACACACAACACACACACACACACACACAAACCTGCACTCTATTCTACTGGCCCAATCAGTCATGCTATTTATCACATTTACCATTACGAGTTGGGAATTATGCCAAAAAAACCGGTTAAATTGATAAATTTTCAAAAATTTATCATATTTACCACATTTAGTGGTGATTATACATAATTACAGGTTATTATATCTAATCACCAGTTTATTACTTTTACCGTAACATATACATTAAGGTACTTAGGTAAAGTATATTAAAGGCATTTACTAATTCCATATTTTACAATAGAATTTCTTAGAATCCTTCACTTGTTTCCTTCCTACTTATAAGATAATACATATACAAATATAAAAACGATGAACCAACTACAGGCACAAGGCCCATCAAGGTTGGTCCAATTTAACTTTTCTGAACAATCTGAACTGTATTGATCTGTCTGTCTTTTAAAACTGTTGACCCCCGATGCAATTTACGATGCGGTCTAGTAGATTGTCCCACTTATCAATTACAGTAAAACCCCGATTATCCGAGCCCCGGTTATCCGAGTTTCCGCTTTAACCGAGCCAGATAATATTTCTTTAATTTTTTTTTTACCCCTGATATTTTCCTTTGTCAAAACTAGTACAGAAAAAAATTGGTACATGATCTCTCAAACACTCAAGAAACATTACATTCCTTTTCATTGAATGACACTGATCCTCCTATCGCGTCCCTAAAGGTCTTAAGGCTTAAGTAAGAGAACTCTTTAAGCATTGCTATATATTATTAATTGCATGTGGTTTACCTATAGTATAACATTTGTACTTGTCAAAACATACATTTAAACCGATACGATTTATTTTATTTTTAATTTTCGTTTTAACCGAGTTTTTCGGTTATCCGAGTTGGTCTTGGTCCACATTAACTCGGATAATCAGGACTCTACTGTACTCTATTATAAAAGAAACGTTTCTTATTATCAAAATTAAACTTATGTCTGGCTTTAGTAGTCAATTTCAAAGATTAAAAAAAAAAATCAGAAGTATGACTTTGGAACTTACGTTCTGTGTTTGGTAAACTTCCCATTGATGTGACCAGACCCATCACAGCCTCTTGTTGGACAACTAAAAACAAATAAAAAGAAGACATTTTCATAGTGGTTACTTATTAATTATAAAATATCTCTATTGAACATTAACAGAGTTCCTACGGTCATTGAAAGTCATTAAAAGTGCTTAATATTTTTGAACTTGTTTTCAAGGCTTTGAAAGTACTTGAAAATGCTTAGAGGTGCTTAAAAGTCCTTGAAAATGCCTAGATGTCCTTAAAAGTCCTTAATTATTGCGGCTGTTGTGTCAACCGCAAATTTTATAAAAATACTACTGAGATTTGTTATCCGCGAGTGACCACTTCTTATCCGCACTGTATCAGAATTATGTGACATATTTTATTACGCATTCGCCAACTTGTACATTTTCTGGTAGAATATATTTTATTACAAATTTATATATAGACATGATGCATGAAAAACAAATTTTCAAAGATCCTTAAAAACATTATTTAGGTCCTTAAAAGTCATTGAAAAGTCAGTGATTTTCATTCTGTGATTTGAGTGGGAACCCTGATTAATTATAAAATTCCAAAAAATAAAAAATGCTAATCCCTTCAAAACATTTTATCTTTAATAATTTAACTTTAAGATTAAATATCCATACATTTATCCCCGAGTGACCACTTCTTATCCGCACTGTATCAGAATTCAGTGACATATTTTATTACGCATTCGCCCAACTTGTACAGTTTCTGGTAGAATATATTTTATTACAAATTTATATATAAACATGATGCCTGAAAAACAAATTTTCAAAGATCCTTAAAATCATTATTTAGGTCCTTAAAAGTCATTGAAAAGTCAGTGATTTTCATTTTGTGATTTGAGTGGGAACCCTGATTAATTATTAAATTCCAAAAAATAAAAAATGCTAATCCCTTCAAAACATTTTATCTTTGATAATTTAACTTTAAGATTAAATATCCATACACTTAAAACATGTAAAGATATAAAAAAGAAACTACGCGGACAAATACTTACGTTTTAAATCGAACATTTTAAATCAAATAATTAATCTAATAGTTTTTCCACCGTACATAAAATTATATTACGTAATCAAAAAATAAACAGCGCCGCAAGAATGACTAAATGAAAATGGCGCAATTAGAATGTAAAGTAGGAATCTTTTGAGTTTCCTTCGCCGTGAAATGCATTTTTCGACATGATACAACCCCTGCCTAAATAGGAGCATTTAGCTTTTAATGGATTTCAGCAACTAATTAAATTTATTTTCAGAGCCAGAACTCGCCACGGAAATCGATTAGAATTCTTTGCTACAATCCTGGAAGCTTGTTAGTGTTGAGTTAGCTCCATTTTAAATATGAGGATTGTCTCATTAGTAAGCGGAAATTCAATTCGTTTTGTATATAATTTGGATTTTTATTTAGACGTAGACGGTTATGTTTCAAACAAGCTTTCAGATTGAAACTTCTTTAATGAAACATAAAATGAATGTTGAGGGTTGAGGAGATATGAAGATTCTTAACAATTTTGTTCGTGATGTTCTTTAAAAAGCGTTTTTAATTAGAAAAATTATGTATATTAGAATCAAATCCAATCGAATATATCGATATAATTTATGTAATAGAATTATACATTACAAAGGTATTAATTCCAAACTATCTCCAAAATATAATGGTTTGATCTGTTTTTAGTTTAGTAATTTGATAGTGAACATATCTATGTATTGCGTTCGAAGGTGAATATGATGAGAAGAAAAGGATTGATTACTATTACTTAGTAGAAAAAAAAAGGTTTTGAAAAAGGGCATTTCTTTGCCAATATGAAGCTCAGCCGATAAAATATTTACGTCGAAAATGTAATATGCTTTAAAAAAAATGTATACTTAAAGCAATGGTAGGATTTGTGTCTTCCAAAAAGATAGCTTTGATAAGTATTTACTAATTATTTAAAAGTAACTAGTGGATATCTTAAAATATATCAAAACTTATTTTTGAACTTTATTTTGACTTATATCAAATCTTATTGTTTTAGCATGCATATTCAAATTAAAAGGGTTCATATCAAACTGAACATTGACCGCAAAAAAATCCATTCATTGACCCATTTAAATATAATCCCTCTTAGTTTGGATTATATTTAAATGCTTACGAAGGGCATTTTTAAATGTCACTTTTATTCATGGGTGTTTCCATTATTTTGATAACCACCTGTAGACCAGAGAGACCAAGCCAAATGATAAGGGACTATTTCTTACAATCATATTCGTGTATACTGAATTTCGAAGTACCAAGATATCAAATAGAACTTTAAAATGACGAATAAGAGACTTATTGTCAAGTGCTAAGCATTTTGAACAGCGTAGACTTTTCTTATTCTGGAAATGAAAGCATAAATTTGTTGTATCTTTTAGGGCTTAGTGAAAAATAAAGCAATTGAAAAGTTCTACTTTTGGTCATAGTATACACTGTTAAAAATTTTGTTCCACCTTGCACCAAAAATTGGTTCCCATTTAGCTGCCACCAACATTTGGTGCTTAATTTCACGATTTAATGGTGCAACCTCGGACCGTAAGCACCATTAAATCGCTAAACTAAGCACCAAATGTTGGTGGCAGCTAAATGGGAACCAAATTTTGGTGCATGGTGGACAATTTTTTTTAACAGTGTATAGTTCTGTAAGAAATTGACATATTACTCACCAAATAGTATCTTGAGATGAGCCTAGAAAAGAAATAATAATTTTGATAAAATTGTGGATATTTAATTTAAACGTAAACACAAAAAAAGTTTATAAAATTATTTTTGGAATAATACCATAAGGATCTCGATAATTCACAGACGGTTTTTAATAGTTCCGGTTTTCAACTATGCAGATAAAAGCAACCCACTCGAACTGAAGGATGTAATCCTATGGAGCTTATTATACTGAGCCACTGGTGTGGCTAGAGGTTGCTTCCGGCGCTTCTGGCGCTCAGACTTTAAACGATACATGTAATCCTATGGAGCTTACTATACTGAGCCACTGGTGCGGCTAAAGGTTGCTTCCGGCGCTTGTGGCGCTCAGACTCTAAACGATACATGCAATCCAATGACACTTCTTATACTAGGCCACTGCTGTAGCTAAAGGTTGCGTCTGTCGCTTGTGGCGCTCAGACTTTAAACGATACATGTAATCCTATGGAGCTTACTATACTGAGCCACTGGTGCGGCTAAAGGTTGCTTCCGGCGCTTGTGGCGCTCAGACTCTAAACGATACATGCAATCCAATGACACTTCTTATACTAGGCCACTGCTGTAGCTAAAGGTTGCGTCTGTCGCTTGTGGCGCTCAGACTTTAAACGATACATGTAATCCTATGGAGCTTATTATACTGAGCCACTGGTGTGGCTAAAGGTTGCTTCCGGCACTTGTGGCGCTCAGACTCTAAACGATACATCCAATCCAATGACGCTTCTTATACTAGGCCACTGCTGTAGCTAAAGGTTGCGTCTGTCGCTTGTGGCGCTCAGATTTTAAACGATACATGTAATCCTATGGAGCTTATTATACTGAGCGACTGGTGCTGCTAGAGGTTGCTTCCTGCGCTTGTGGCGCTCAGACTCTAAGCGATACATGCAATCCAATGACGCTTCTTATACTAGGCCACTGCTGTAGCTAAAGGTTTCGTCTGTCGCTTGTGGCGCTCAGACTTTAAACGATACATATAATCCTATGGAGCTTATTATACTGAGCCACTGGTGCGGCTAGAGGTTGCTTCCTGCGCTTGTGGCGCTCAGACTCTAAACGATACATCCAATCCAATGACGCTTCTTATACTAGGCCACTGCTGTAGCTAAAGGTTGCGTCTGTCGCTTGTGGCGCTCAGACTTTAAACGATACATGTAATCCTATGGAGCTTATTATACTGAGCCACTGGTGCTGCTAGAGATTGCTTCCGGCGCTTGTGGCGCTAAGACTCTAAACGATACATGCAATCCAATGACGCTTCTTAAAATAGGCCACTGCTGTAGCTAAAGGTTGCGTCTGTCGCTTGTGGCGCTCAGACTTTAAACGATACATGTAATCCTATGGAGCTTATTATACTGAGCCACTGGTGCGGCTAGAGGTTGCTTCCGGCGCTTGTGGGGCTCAGACTCTAAACGATACATGCAATCCAATGACGCTTCTTATAATAGGCCACTGCTGTAGCTAAAGGTTGCGTCTGTCGCTTGTGGCGCTCAGACTTTAAACGATACATGTAATCCTATGGAGCTTATTATACTGAGCCACTGGTGCGGCTAGAGGTTGCTTCCTGCGCTTGTGGCGCTAAGACTCTAAACGATACATGCAATCCAATGACGCTTCTTATAATAGGCCACTGCTGTAGCTAAAGGTTGCGTCTGTCGCTTGTGGCGCTCAGACTCTAAACGATACATGCAATCCAATGACGCTTCTTATAATAGGCCACAGCATTGGCCAGAAGCGGTGGCGCGCTTTCTCCACTCGAGTGGCTCTTTAAAATAAGATCCGTACACTTAGCACAAAAATTATTGGAATTCAGCGCAGGATTTTCCGATAAGCTGACTTAAAAAAGTAAGACTGTTTCATTCCGATGTGTAAGTAATGTGGTGAATCAGAAAAAAGACTTCGGTCATAACTTGAGATCTACAGAACCGTTTTGAACCGGATTTTTTTTTTTTTCGGTAGGTATCTGGATCAATCCAGATCATCGATATCCCAAGTTCATCTAGAGGAGATGAGAGAAATTGGCAAAAAGAGATAAAAATATTGTGCTTATAACTCTTTCTAAAAAGTTCCTATGGTGATGTGGGTGCTTGCAAATGAGTTCATATTACCATACAAACAAGCTTGGACGCAAGTGATTTATAATACTTTAACACTTTTAGAAGTGTATACTTTGTTTAATATGGTAACATTTTGTTTAATATGGTAACATTTTGTTTAATATGGTAATATTTTGTCTAATATTTATCCACACTACAATATATCACTGCAATAATAGATTGCAATAAGGAATTCTTATGTTTTGAAGCTATATTTTACCTGACAAGGCATTTTAGTAAATAATACACGAAGCACGTGAAGTACTAAAAGACTTATGATCTCCCTTACATCAAATCTTTTATCCTTGTCGAGGGAACTTTGAGTGTAAAGATCCTGATTATTATTGAAAATAATTCAATGTACTTAAATGAATGTGTACATACGACACAAAATAAGTACAAAAAATAAAATGTCTATTGTATAATTTTTTAATATTGTTACTCAAATATACTGTGTATAGTTATAAATAGTGACGTATGTCCTTTAAAGTTCCATTTTTTTTTTTTTAACAACGATAAATACTGGTTAGAAAAAAGGGGACTGAATCAATCGGGAAAGTTCCCTTACATCAAATCTTTTATCCTCGTCGAGGGAACTTTGAGTGTAAAGATGCAGATTATTATTGAAAATAATACAATGTACTTAAATGCATGTGTACATACAATACAAAATAAGTACAAAAAAATAAAATGTTTATTATATAATTTTTTAATATTGTTACTCAAATGTACTGTGTATAGTTATAAATAGTAACGTATGTCCTTTAAAGTTCCTTTTTTTTTTTTGTTTTTTTGTTAACAACGATAAATACCGGTTAGAAGAAAGGGGACTTAATCAATCGGGAAAGTTCGAGGAGTTATTATCATGCGATTGGTTGACTGGAATTTGCTAGAAATTTCGATCTCGAGGCTATAAACAGAGCCAATGGATGAAACCGCAGATCTGTTGAGTATTGGACGTTGCTTTGAAATGACCTGAGATTTTGTTCACTTTCATTGTGCCTACATTATCGCTGTATCCAAAGTTGTATGTACAGAAGATTTGTTGAAGCTTGATATAGTGAGTCTAGTTTTGTTTGGAGAAGTTTTGTAAGCCATTGAAAGAAGAATAAATTGTAGGTTTTATTTAGTAAAACTGAGTCATTTTACATCTTGAGAAAATTCTTAACAATTTATTCTTTACCACTTGAATAACGAATAGAAGAATATGAATGACTTACCTGCGGGACCTCTTGATCGCGTATTTGGTCTAGAGTCGTCAACCTGAAAAGAAACACTCAATTTCTCTTTAACTGTTCATGTATAAATATATTGTTGCACAAATTGTCTGTATATAGTGTAAATAGTGACGTATTATTTTAAAATTCTATTGTAATTTATTTTTATCTAATTTAATTTATTAACAGCGATACAGGTTAGAAAAAGGTGGCAACACTTAAAGCAGTCGAGAAATTTCGAGATGTTTCTTTTCCGATGAATTGGCTGGAAATTTCGGGAATGTTCTCACGCGCCTGGTATATACAGACAGGTGATCGAGAAAGTTTTCAGATTGATTTCGGACTTCGATGAAAGCTGATCGCTTTGTTTACTGGAGAGAGCTTGTATAATTCCTGTATTCGAAGTTGTTCTTACTGAAGCTTGTGTTGAAGCTTGAGATTGATTAGACTGTTGTCTTTGAATAAATTTTGTGCCTTTGAAGAGTGAATAAATAGTTTTTTTATTTTAAAAACTGTGCCATCATTGCCTCAGCTGAAAAATTCATAACAATATCAAGATGTTCAGAAGGAATTACATTTAAATTTTCTTGATACAGCATCAAATAAGTCAAAATTTGTAATGAGCTAACACATGCTATACTAGATTTTTGTGAAGTCATGACACTTGTGAGAGCAAATTCCGACAAGGAGCAAAACCTAAATAAAAAAATAACTCTTCGCACTTTAAATCAGTAACATATAAACTAAAACAGCCCTCAAAGAAACAGAAGTCTTATCAAATTAAGAATTCAACCATGTTTCATGTAAAAGTAGCAAACACATGGTTCTAAACAAACATCTAAGTTATTTAAATCTTACTAAATCAGTCAGAAAATAATAGGAGACTGCTTTCCATTACTGCAGTCACAATGCATTGGCTTTATTTCTACACTATCTACCAATAAGTATTCGGACACTCATGCAATTGAGAATGTCTGCAGTCCTGATCTACGTCACCCTTGATCCCAATTCATGGTAGGCTCAACGCTGACTACTACTCCACTAACTTAGATAACTATGTGCTCCCTACGCTGTGACAATTTTAAGGTTGGATCAATGTTACTTCCAAGATGACAACGCCACTTGTCATGTTGCGAGGTCCACCATGGATTAGTATGATGACAGCGGGCTGAACCGACTGGACTGGCCTGCTCAGAGTCCAGACGTGAATCTTATGGAACACCTCTGGGACGAGTAGGATCGCCGATTTAAGAAGTGCAGCAACCGCCCAAAATCGGTGAAAGAACTTACATGTCCACTCCAAGCCGTGTGGAAGAAAATACCACTGTCCATCATCCAAACACTTGTGGAAAGCATGCCCCGGAGTGTAAATACTGTAATTGCCTTAGGTGGAGGCTCAACCACTAATTGAATTTGAATAAATTGTGTTTATCTCTTTTATCACAGGTGTCCAATTACTTATTGGTAGATAGTGTATACAAAAACACAAAATCTATAGAGTTTTCCCGGTTCTTTCAAGATAAATTTGTGCAAGTAGGCCACGTATATTTTGATAAAAGACGAAAAGAAAATTCATTCATAAAAAAAGTCAGGCGTCCAGCAAATAAAATTATGAGTTTTCATAAAAGAAAGCCTTTTTATTTACAAATAAAGTAAACTAAACATTCACCATATAAGCGAATTGATTGTAAACATATTTGAAAGCAAAGTTTAATATATTTAATATATTTGTAATTTTATTCGTACTTATTATTATTGTAACTAATATAGTTTTAAAATGAAATAAGTTTACATTTATGTAATTGTTTTTTATATTGCTATTGCCTCTTCAGTATTTCTTGCATTCAGAGATCAGCTAAAATAAGCGAATGAACCAAAATATCTTTTGAGATTAATAAATTATATTTGCATGAAGGACTGAAGACTTTTGGCCATTGCGTTTTTTCAACAAAAAGACAAAGTATAGACTGATACATACTTCTAAAACCTTTTTATGAAGATTAAGCTGTAATGGGGGTGAAAAAACTTATTTGAAACGGTGAGGATGGTATAATTTCAATAATACAATTCAATTTAATGATTATTTTGAAGAACTAAATATAAAACGTATTAAACACCAAGTCAAATTTTAACAATTTTCGGGATTCCCTGTTAATACCATAATTATAGTATTTAATATCACAAGAGCACTGATGAAGGATATTCAAAAATTAATATGTATCACTTAACATCACTGGCCAAAAGAGAGAGAATTTCAAGCTTGTAATAAATAATATTTTTTACGAACTCATTTCAATAAGGCTGGTGCAATGAATTAGACACTTAACACAACTTTCGAAAATATTAATTTATTATCCATCAAATTTATTATTTGAGTTGGATTTCTTCTAAAAAAATCTTATTTGTACTTGATGCGTCACTTATACATGATTTCCCTATGTCACGTTGCTATGGGGGAGAGGGAGAGAGGAGAATTGACCAGGAAATTCATTACTTTGCTTTTAGTCAGCAAATAGTGTAACTGAAGTTATTTGTAGGGCAATTCTCTGGCTGACGCACGGGACATTTTTGCTCTTTTTTTCTACTCGTAAACGGATAAGAATTATAAAATTAAGATGAATTTAGTGGTTACGTTTTATATATATTATTTAGTGACAAAGTTATATAGAAAAATAATTACTTTAACTAGGTCAAATATGCATTTATATCCGCAGACGCACGGGACACGGACGTGTCCCGTGCGTCAGACGATATAAATACATATTTGACCTAGTTAAAATAATTATTTTTCCATTTAACTTTGTCACCAAGAAATCTATATCTATAAAACTAAATTATCTGTACGTCTGACAAATTTTCAGTTTTGCCCCTATAGGTACGAAATTTGGTACATAGAAGCTTTGGTACATGGAGATTGTAGAAAACAACTTTTAAATTCGATTAAAAGTTGCTTTATCGGATGTTTTCAGTCCGATTTTGATCAACTTAATAAATCTAATATGTATTTTTTCCAGGATGAGTCCATTACATGATCAAATGTAAGAAGGACGTCTAATGTGAAACACCTACGTATATCATTAGGTGTGCTTTGCGTCGGTGGCTTATAAATGCATGTTTGACCTAGTTAAAATAATTATTTTTTCATTTAACTTTGCCACCAGCTAGAGTTATGTAAAACAAAAACATAATTACTAAATTTATGATAATTTTCGAATTCTAATTTTTTTACGAGTAGGGAAAAAGAGCCAAAATGTCTTGTACATACAGCTGAGAATTTTCCTGTATTACTTAATGATCAGATTATATATAATATATTAGTATATATTCGTTACAAACATTTAAAACATTTCATTATATAGAAGCGATGTAAATGTGAAAAATATTGACAGAAAACTATGAAAAATAATAATATTGTTTTAAAGTAAAGAGGTAGAGGCTGTTTAAGAAATCTATTTTGAGTTTAACTTACGAAAGTTTCAATAAAATTTTTAAATTATTGATATATGCACTGAAAACTTGACAAAATGGTCTTTGTGCATTATCCCTCTTAAAGTAAACAAAGTAATAATAATTTTTTAATTAAGACAATAAGGTTTTTAAAAGCTGATTTTAAAGTAAAATTTTTTATTTTCCATAAATATTTGTTTTTGTACAGCGCTTTCTAAAAGGAAAATTACTGGAAAATTAATTAATTTCAATACTTTAGAGACAATCTTTCAGACTTTTGTAACTTAAGGGCTTTTTACTTTCCTTCAGTTTTAATAACTTAGATTAAAAAAAGTGATATTAATTAAATTTTCTTTCTGTGTTCTATTATAAATACCTTTATTTTTAAGTATATTTTCTTAATTTGCTTAAGGTAGCCAGCTTTTAAAACAAGTTATGCATTCTTAAAGAATCTTACCTTGCTCATTTATGTACAGTTGAGCCTGAAACAAAAATAATCAGAATAAATTTTTTTGTAATAAAACTAAGAATATAATTGCATCAAGTACTTTATTGCTAACATTGTTTTCTGAGATTTAGTTTCAATACGTTTATTAAATAAATATAAAATAGATTACAATGATTTAAATACAAAAAATATATATATTTACTCTTACTTTAGTTTTGCTTTGGAGCCTAGCACGATGTGTTATAGGTCAGACAGCATCTGCTAAGCCTAAAAGGGAAAAATAAATATTTAAATTGTATATCAAAATTAGATGAAGTTTGAAAAGTATTTAGCTTAACCTTATTCAGAAATTGAAATTAATGTTTGATTACATTAAATTTAAATTAATGTACACGACAAAACACTTAACGTTTATGAAAAAATAAATTTTTAAGAGTGTTAAAAAAACTAGGGGTGTGGAACATCGCACAACTTTCAATTACACTATAATACTGGCGTCAGTTTGCGTCATTTACCGTTTTTATATTTTTATCATTCATTTAGAAAGAAATGGCCAGATTGGCGATATTCTTTGCGATAATTCTTGTATGGGTCTAAAAAAAGAGAAGGAAAAAAAAGAAAGAAAAAAAAGAAAAAAAAATATTATAAAAAAAAAAAAAAAAAAAAAAAAAAAAAAAAAAAAAACTTCACCAAAATGGCAATTTTGGCGATATACTTTTGATAATCCTTATATTATCCTTTATTATATTTATTACTAGCTAAATACCCGTGCTTCGCTACGAAATTTTAACATGTGCAATATCTTAGCTAGCTGTGAGGCCTCGCATTGCGGAAATCTGTCATTCGTGTATAGAACCCAGTTTTTGGCGCTTCGCTCGCAGGAAGGTTCATCGCTATGCAAAATCGAGCTCGCTTCGTTCGCTGAAAAGTTCATGGACACATAAACACAGGCTTATTTTACTCTTTAAAAGGTTCATTGCTATGCAAGCATAGGCTCGATTCGCTCACTGAAAGATTAATTGCAGCGTAAGCATAAGCTCGCTTCACTCACTAAAATCTAATTGCTACGCAAAGACTTAATATTGGAAGCCTCTCCCTTGTCAAGAAAAAAAAATTCACCGTTAATACAATAATACAACACCCCTTTAAGATTATTTTAACACGTGTTTGTGGAAAGCAAAATTTGAGGCTAAAACTGCTTATGTTAAAACTTTCATAGATCGAGGCCTATTCGAAATCGCTTTTTGTGAAAAAATTAATTGAAAAACAAATTAAAAATTTTAACATTCTTTTTGTCAGTCCAATTAGAAGGCCAAAACTACTTGTGTTGAAAATTTCAGAAATGTAGCCCAATTACAAATCCTTTTGTAAAATATTTGTTAATTAATTAAAAAAAAAAAAAAAAATTATGTTTTTCAAAAATCTAATTGGAAGGCCACAGCTATTTAAGTTGAAAGTTTTAAAGCTACAGCCCTATTTGAAATCGTTTTGTAATATATAAATTAATTAATTAAAAAAATTATTTAAAAAAGAACAAAATAAAAATTTAAAATTCTGTTTTTTAAAAATCCAATTAAAAGGCCAAAACTACTTATGTTGAAAATTTCAGAGCTGTAGCCCTATTAGTAATGGTTTTGTAAAATGTTTATTAATTAATTAAAAAATATGAATTAAAAAAGAACAAAATAAAAAATTTAAATTCTGTTTTTTAAAAGTCCGATTAAAAGGCCAAAACTACTTATGTTGAAAATTTCAGAGCTGTAGCCCTATTAGTAATGGTTTTGTAAAATGTTTATTAATTAATTAAAAAATATGAATTAAAAAAGAACAAAATAAAAATTTAAAATTCTGTTTTTTAAAAATCCAATTAAAAGGCCAAAACTACTTATGTTGAAAATTTCAGAGCTGTAGCCCTATTAGTAATGGTTTTGTAAAATGTTTATTAATTAATTAAAAAAAATTAATTAAAAAAGAACAAAATAAAAATTTTAAATTCTGTTTTTTAAAAATCCGATTAAAAGGCCAAAACTACTTATGTTGAAAATTTCATAGCTGTAGCCCTATTAGATATCGTTTTGTAACATATTTATTAATTAATTAAAAAAATTAATTAAAAAAGAACGAATTAAAATTTTAACATTCTGTTTATGATGTATAAAATTAGAAGGCATAAACTACTTATGCTGAAAATTTCAGAGCTCTACTCCAATTTTAAGTAGGTTTCTATAGATAAACAGAGCCACAGACAGACAGACAAACAGATAGACAGACAGACAGACACACAGCTTGTTTTATTATTGTAGATAAGTGAAATTGAGGAGAGAAGAAAAATGATCGTTGCTCAAGGAAAGAGAACTCTGTGTCGAAAGCATTCGTTTTTCAACATTTTAAGCAATAAAAGCATTTTTACGGGAATTTCGGAGGTGGGGATGTTTAGAAAACCTCAAGAGGCATTACCACAGCGATTGTGATCAAAATCGTTTGAGCCGTTTTAGCAATCATTGAAAAACAGTGGCAGCTGAGTTATGCGCTTGAGCGATTTGCAAAGAAAACCTAAATGGTATAGTCCGAGAGGCGACTGCAATTTTTGTACCTCATCGAACATCATTCTGAATTTTTTATAGAAATTGGAGAAAAGTGAGTAGATTAGGAATCCACTAGTCTGCCGTGGCAAAAATGGCCGAAACTGATCAAAAATCGACTTGGAATGAGTCGAACTAAAATCCGATTGCCAAATATATCATAACTTGCCAAAAAGAGAACTTTTTCGTCTGGCAACCTTGCATTTTGATTTTCAATGAGAAAAAGCTCAAACGATTTTTGATCTCTGGCTTGGAAAATGTGTATCTTTTAAAAGTAAGCCAAATTGGCGACATCAGTTACGTCATCCGTGACGTAATGTTTATTGCCAAATTGGCTCCCTGGCAAGTAGACCGTCGCCAGATATCTGAATCGTCTGCAACCTTCTTAATTGATCATTAAAGAGTGAGGGTTACCAAATAAAAAAAAAATGTTCATTATTTGGCAAGTTATGGCTCATTTGGAAAATGGATTTATTTCAACTTATTATAAGTCGATTTTTGACCAGTTTCGGCCATTTTTACCACGGCAGACCAATGGATTCGTAATCTACTCACTTTTCTCTAATTTCTATAAAAAAATCAGAATGATGTTCGATGGGGTCCAAAAATTGCAATCGCCTCTCAGTCTAGTAGGTCCCATGATCATCACCAACCCGGACACCAAATTTGAACACCGTCGGTCAATTTGTTCGGGAATTATGCTAACCACATATACAGACAGACATTTTTTCTACAATCACTTTTTTGAAATCAGGATATTCCAAAACGTGGAAAAATATATATATATTTTTTTTTTTGACCGAATGCTATACTTTCACATTATGTGTACATTGGGTAATTAAAACTAATAAGCAATCTTATTTAAAAAAAAAATTGTTTAAACATAAAATATACTCTGAATTTTAACAAGTTCTGAAGGATACTTTTCAAAAAAGTACAATATAGTGGTAATTCCATTTAGCGTTTTCAATTAATAAGTATTTGAACTTTGATAATAATAGTCCGAGAGGCGACTGCTATTTTTGGACCCCATCGAACATCATTCTGTTTTTTTTTTTTTTATAGAAATTGGAGAAAAGTGAGTAGATAAGGAATCCACTATTCTGCCGTGGCAAAAAGGCCGAAACTGATCAAAAATCGACTTGGAATGAGTCGAACTAAAATCCGATTGCTAAATACGTCATAACTTGCCAAAAACAGAACAAACTTTTTCGTCTGGCAACCCATTTTGATTTTCAAAGAGAAAAAGAGCAAACGATTTCTGATCTCTGGCTTGGAAAACTTGTATCTTATAAAAGTAACCGAATTGGTGACAGCAGTTACGTCATCAGTGACGTAATGTTTATCGCCAACATGGCTCCCTTTTAATAGATGCAAGTAGAGCGTCGCCAGATATCCGAATCGTCTGCAACCTTCTTAATTGATAATTAAAGAGTGAGGGTTACCAAATAAAAAAAAAATGCTCATTATTTGGCAAGTTATGGCACATTTGGCAATTGGATTTAGTTCAACTTATTAAAAGTCGATTTTTGACCAGTTTCGGCCATTTTTGCCACGGCAGACCAGTGGATTCGTAATCTACTCACTTTTCTACAATTTCTATAAAAAATTCAGAACGATGTTCGATGGGGTCCAAAAATTGCACTCGCCCTCTCAGTCTATAAAACCAAGTTATTTTCTTTTCGAGTTTTCTCCTATTATAAACGCATATAAGATGGAATTTTTACGTAACAGGTTTCGAGCAAAGCATTTTTGCAGGATCTTAATAAGATTGTTCGTTAGTCGAAGCACATTTTTACTTTTGCTAGTGCAAATTAATAAAAAGCAAAGGCGTTACAATTTTTTATTGTGGTAGGTGTAAACGAAAATACAAATACTATAAAAAAAAAAAAAAAAAAAAAAAAAACAGTTTTGAAAGTAACATTGATTTACAATCACAAATATCGAAATTCGACTGGATTTTTTAACATCTAAATGGGATTTAGTTGCATTTATTTCAAAAGACTAGTTGTTTGCTGTCCATACTAGTTTTTCTAGCTTCTTTTACTGTAGTGAATTAAATGAACACGGCAAAATAAATAAAAAAAACTAGGGATGAGGGACATCGCACAACTTTCAATTACACTATAATATTATCATTGTATTAAAATTTGATATGATATTATTTACCGTTTTCATATGATCACTCATTCAAATAAAAATGGCCAGTTTGGCGATATTTTTGGCAACAATTTTACTTGGCCAAAAATAAAACCACCAAAATGGGGAAATTGGCGATATTATTCGATCGGCATTACATTGTTCTTTCTTGGGCTGGAAAACAGAAAAAAATCAGTAGTTGATGAGTGATGCTCAAGGGCGAAGATCTCTGTATTAAAAGCACTCGTTTTACGCTTCTATTGCATTTCTATGGGAATTTTGGAGGTGGGGACGATTAGAATACCTTAAGAGGTATTAGAACAGATACAGAGATTTTAAACAAAATCGTTAGAGCCGTTTTTTAGCAATTAATGAAAAACATGATTTTTTCTTGTTTTTTCAAGATTTTAACCTTATGCGCATGAGTGATTTTGACGAAAACCTTAGTGGTAGATCCAATAGCCAACACTAAGCTGCACAGCAAATTTGAGCATTGTAGGTCAGTTCGATCGGGAGTTATGCTGACCACAGACACACAAACAAACATTTTTACTAGACCACTTTTTTAAAATCAGAATATTCAAAAATGGGAAAAAATGCAACAAAAAAAAATAATAATAATAATAGAAAATAATAATAATAATAATAAAATAATAATAATAATAATAATAATAATAATAATAATAATAATAATAATAATAATAATAATAATAATAATAATAATAATAATAATAATAATAATAATAATTATAAAAAAAAAAAATTTAAAAAAAATTTTAAATTAAAAAAAAAAAAACGAATTTTTTTTTTTATTGAATGCGATACTTTCATTACCATAAGTAAGCGTATGAGTAATTCAAAGTAATAACTCAAGTCCTCTGGAAGAAAAACCTTCAAATGATTTTTTTTTTTTTTTTTTTTTTTTTTTTTTTTAAATGCAGACATTATTAAACATTGTCACTTTCTAAAGTAAGGAAATATTTTTCTTAATTTAATGGGCAATTTCAATACCTGAGCTTATATAATCAAAAAATTAAAGTAATATCAATTAATTAACTAATGTTCTCTCAAAAAATTTTACGTTAATTAAGCTACTGGCAGTTCTAAAAATAATCAGGATTTCAATTACTTGCAATAATTAAGATAACTTTCATTTGTGAATCTCTAATAGCTATTCATATCGATATCTAAATTCAAGCAAACGTTTATCACATTCGTTTAACGGAACATGCATTTGAATATCCAACGCGACTTCAAATGATTTCAATGAGTTGATGTATAAATCACTGTTCATGATAGCGATTGTTTCCAATCGCCAAAAGTGTAAATGTTTTGTCGCTATCACTGGAGAGAAGTGATTCAATAAAATCTTCTGTCGTTCCATCTCTCTCATCCTACGGTTGCCATGGAAACGATCCAAGGGTAGCAAATACAAAAGGAGTTTATCTCATAGTTTTTCTTCTCTATTATATGAAGGGTTGATGATACAAAGCAACCAAGTTAAATTTGTATTTTGATACCTTTAGGGATGCACCGAATATTCGGTATTTATTTGGTATTCACCCATTGAGCAGAATATTCGGTATGGCCGAATACTATTTTTCTATTTATTGCCAATTTATTTTTCTGCAGACTACCACTTTATAGAAATATGGGATTTTATTTTCCTCATCTAATATTTAAAAAATGTCAAAACTTATAAGGCACATCTTCACCAATTTTGTATTTTTTCTATAAATTCATGGAGTTTCAGGGGCTTTAAATATGTATACGAAATAAGATGTGTCCTCTTCAATAGTTTTAATGATTTGAGAACAGTTATTTTTGTTAAAACATTTCCTTGCAAAGGCAATTGCCATCAATGAAGGTCCATAATATAAAATAATCCTATTTTTATTATTTTCAAATACCCATATGTATACATAGGGTAATGAAGGTATAGCATTCGGTCAAAAAAAATTACGATTTTTTTTTTACATTTTTCCACGTTTTGGAACATCCTGATTTCAAAAAGTGATATAGAAAAAATGTCTGTCTGTGGTCAGCATAAATCCCGAACAAACTGATCTACGAAGTTCAAATTTAGTGTGTGGGTTGATGGTGGCACAGGGAGCTATCGTTAAGGTTGTCATCAAAATCGCGCATGCGCATAAGGTAGCTGCCTTTGAAAAAAAATCGTGTTTTTCAGTAATTGCTAAAAATAGCTCTAACGATTTTGTTCAAAATCGCTGTGGTAATGCCTTTTAAGGTGTTCTAAACATCCTCACCGCCGAAATTCCCGTAAAATGCTTTGCGTAAAAAGTTGAAAAACGAATGCCTTTAACACTGAGGTTTCTTTCCTTGACCAAACCTCATCAACGATCGTGCTTTTCTCTTTTTTTTTCCCCCTTTTTTTCCCCCCCTTCTTCTTCTTTTTTGCCCCCTTACAATCAGATATTTGGCCTGTTGAATATTCGGCATTCGGCTCGTCCATGGCCGAATATTTGGTATTCGGCTAAAAACCACTATTCAGTGCATCTCTAAATATCTTAGAATGCAATTTGTCAAGAACAATAAGAATGAACATAGATAATAAAATAAAAGCTTTCAGCTAATTATCAAATAAGGACACATGAAAAATTTCCACCTTGTGATCTGGGAAAAGTCAAATTTTGGATCAATTTCAGAGAATGCACTTATGTTGTTGTTTCTCGGTCCAACTACTAAATCATGCTGAATCATGCTGAAGATGAATCAAGTGAAAAGAGATTAACACGCCTTTGAAAGTATCCTTTTGAATGAAGAGAAGTTCAAATAGAGACTTTAAAGTTGTATCATTGAATAAGATAACTTTAGAAAAATTGACCCAGATTTGTCTATGTTAATCCGATGGTAACATGCAAAATTTCATATTTTCATGCAAGATTTCGTATTTTCAGAAAATACGAAAACAGTTTTCAATTAACTGACTTATAATGATTATCGTTTACTTTTTGTGATTAATTTGTCTGTTTAAAAAATAGAGTCAAATTTCAATGATTAGTTGTTGAATGAAGCCAACATACATTTACAAACACCCATGCCTAACACGGGACTCGAACCCGCAACCTCGCGGTCTAGAAGCTAGCACGCTAACCACTATACCGTTTGGTAGGATCAAATTTCAATGAAAATCAACAAGTGAACTTAATGATTCTTATAACTCATTTCTTGAAATTCCGTGACTTGGTCTGATTTTTGCATGTGAATGTAAAATTAGTTAATTCTCGTTAAATTTTACTTTATAATAAATATTATATATTTTTGGATGATATCCAAAAATTAAATAGTTATTGATGTCTTTGGATTTTCAGAAAAAATGAAAATAACTCTACACTAAAAAACTACCATCTCCAAAACAATTCATCAGTGGAAACATCAAATAGTTATTTGGTAGAAAAAAGAAATTAAAGAGTTAAAAAACATTTCGCTCAGTAGAATTGACAATAGTCGCGGTGCTGGTACTCGGCAGAGTTACCGACATTCATAAAAAATCGACAGAATTTTCGCATGAATATTCACAAACTGCCTCTTACAGAAGCTTTAAGTATAGTTAGAAGAGAAAAAAATTTAATAAAAACCTGAGCTTTTCATCCAGCAGTTATTTTGTAGAAGAAAAGCAGTTAAAGAGGTAAAAAGCAACAAAATTTTAGCATGAATATTTAAAAACTCCCTCTTACAGAAGCTTTAAGTATAGTAAGTATAGTTACAAGAGAAAAACATTAAAGAAATGTTTAAAAAATGAACTTTTCATTAAGCAGTTATTTGGTAGAAAAAAAGTATTGAAAGAGTTAAAAAGTAACAAAATTTTCGTATGAATATTCAAAAACTCCCTCTTGCAAAAGCTTTAAGTATAGTAAGTATAGTTACAAGAGAAAAACATTTAAAAATGTTTCAATAAATGAACTTTTCAACCAGCAGTTATTTTGTAGAAGAAAAGCAGTTAAAGAGTTAAAAAGCAACAAAATTTTAGCATGAATATTTAAAAACTCCCTCTTACAGAAGCTTTAAGTATAGTTACAAGAGAAAAACACTTAAAAAATGTTTAAAAAAAATGAACTTTTCAACCAGCAGTTATTTTATAGAAGAAAAGCAGTTCAAGAGTTAAAAAGCAACAAAACGTTCGCATGAATTTTCAAAAACTCCTTCTTACAGAAGCTTTAAGTATAGTTACAAGAGAAAAACATTAAAAAAATGTAAAAATAAAAATAAAAAATGATCTTTTCATTAAGCAGTTATTTTGTAGAAAAAAGCATTTAAAAAGTTAAAAAGCAACAAAATTTTCGCATGAATATTCAAAAACTCCCTTTTACAGAAGCTTTAAGTATAGTTACAATAGAACATTTAAAAAAAAAAAAGCAAAAAAAAAAAAACGTAAACTTTTCATGAACTTCGAGTATTTTTAATTTATAGAATAATCACTTGCTTATAAAATCTTTTATTTAAGTTGCATGACTTTTACTGACGTCATACTTGCGCAGCAAATGATTTCCCTTTTGCTACATGGTCCTCTGATTACGCAATATTAAGAGGCTGATATGTTGCGAGGCAGGTCCAACATCATCTGCAAGCCTTAGTTACGATCGTCCTCTCTATTGGGCGTTGAGGCGGAAAAGCAGAGCTATATCCATTTCTCCTTTTTCAACCTTTGCAAAGTTTATCCGGCTCATTCGGTTCCAGTTAGAGACGAAAATCGAAATTTAAAGACGGGAGGAGGGGCGTAGACGGCGAATAGAGAAGGATTTCGAAAGAGTCGGAATTGTATGAAGTGTTAAATTCAATGATGAGCTGAAGGGGCGGCGGCGTTCATAAAGAGTTTATTCAAATACTGCAGAGCATTACGAAGAATAAAATGTGTTAACTTTAAATTTCTCAAGTTATATAATTAGTTAATGTATTAGTAAAAGTACTTGATTTTTGTAGAACGGAATCTCTAACTTTGAAATGGCCGACCAAACGGTATAGTGGTTAGCATACTAGCTTCTAGACCCCGAGGTTGCGGGTTCGAGTCTCGTGTTAGGCATGGGTGTTTGTAAATGTATGTTGGCTTGTCAAATGACGAATGTTTAGGCGCATTATAACCCTCGTGTTGCTGACGCCGCCAGATAATCTGAAAACAACCAACCAACTAACTTTGAAATGATATAACTGCTAAACAGTGAGAAGCAGAAAGTATTGTTACACAATTTTCCTGTATATAATTGTAGATTGTAACGTATTTATTTTATTTTATTTTATTTTATTTTACAGTCCAACCCCGTCAGCGTGAAGTCGATAAGGCCTCAAAAATTGTTTGCGTGAACCGAATTTTATTTTAAACGAATAAATCAACATTAAGTTTTAAGTACAGAAAACAGCTTTTATTTCGCTTTAAACGCGATTTTATGTTAAGCGATTTCGCGTTAACGGGGTTTGACTTATTTTATTTTATTTCATTTGTTAGCAGTGATATTACAGGTTAGAAAAAAGTGGCAATATCTAAATCAAACGGGAAATTTTGAGGTGTTTCCATCACTTGGATTTTGCAAGAAATTTCTGCACCGAAGACTATAAAAAAAGGCGATGGACAGAATCGAGATATCAGTCGAATTTCGGATGTTGTTTTGGAATTATTAGAGCTTTTGTTTACTTTCTTTATGCTTGCATTATCACTGTATCAGAAGTTGCATGCACCAAAGCTTTTACTGAAACTTGATAGCGAATTCCTTGTTGTTCAAAGCTTTGCAAGTTTTCAAGAAAATAGTAAATTACAGTTTTTATTTGATAAGAACTGCGTCATCATTTTCTCAGCGAAAATTTCATCACAGTATGTTGGATAGATAGGTGAGAAAATTTCAATACATCGGTTTAGAAAATAAAGTGATGGGAGTAAATTTAAAGACTGACGTTTAAGGTGTACTGAGGGGCCCATTTTGATTTGTGAAAATATGTCAATAGACAAAACTGGTGTGTATGGGGATATTGATTACCCGTCTGCATATCTTGCAAAACCCTTGTATTATACAAAAGTGATCTTTGGGCTACACCATACAATGTAATATACTGAGAGGTGACTGCAAGTTTAAGTACCCCATCGAACATCATTCTTATTTTTATTTATTTATTTATTTATTTATTTATTTATTTATTTATTTATTTATTTATTTATTTATTTATTTATTTATTTATTTATTTATTTATTTATTTATTTATTTATTTATTTATTTATTTATTTATTTATTTATTCATTTATTTATTTATTTATTTATTTATTCATTTATTTATTTATTTATTTATTTATTATTTTTTTTCATAAAAAGTGGAGAAAAGTGAGTATATTACGAATACACTGGTCTGACGTGACAAAAAGGGCCGAAACTGGCCAAAAATAAACTCGAAATGAGTTGAGCTAAATCCCATTGCCAAATACGCCATAACTTGCCAAATAATGAGCATTCTTTTCCACTTGGCAACCCATCGCTCTTAAATTTTCAATTAAGAAGATTGCAGACGATTCAGATATCTGGCGACGGTCTGCTTGCATCTTTTAAAAGTGAGCCAAGTTGGCAATAAATATTACGTCACTGATTATGTAACTGATGTCGGCAATTTGGCTTACTTTTAAAATAAGAAGATTGCAGACGATTTTCCAATTAAGAAGATTGCAGACGATTCAGATGTCTTTCACAAATGAGCCAAGTTGAAAATAAATATTACGTCACTGATTACGTAACTGATGTCGCCTTTATAGCGACCTTATTCACAAGAGAAACGACGAACCTCATTTCACTATATTCATATTTGACAATAATTAGTCGCCGCATTTCAATATTTTAATTAATTTTGAAAAACAGGTGTTTTTAAATTTCCAAACCTGTCACTCAAACCCTAGCACTTGTCTCTTTCTATTTCTTACTGGTTGCATTAATGTCACTTAAAATTTAGAGAGTCCTTTAGGAAAAACCATGTATATTTAATGTTAGAAAGTAAGTAAATAGGCCTAATATGATACTTTTTTGTGTTTATTTGTTTTCTTGTTTATTTAAACGCTTTTAACTTTTTATTACTTTATAATGATCAAACAAAATTATTATTTTTACTTTCAATTACCCATATGTATACATAGGGTAATGAAAGTAAAGTACTCGGTCAAAAAAAAAAAAAAAAAAAAAAAAACATTTTAATTTTTTTGCATGCCTCTACGTTTTGATCCTGATTTCAAAAAAGTGATCTAAAAAAATGTCTGTCTGTCTGTATGTGGTCAGCATAGCTTCCGAACAAATTGAACTACGATATTCAAATTTGGTGTGCGAGTTGGTGGTGGCCATGGGACTTACCGTTAAGGTTTTCGTCAAAATCGCACCTACGAGGAAGATAGCTGCCATTGAAAAAATCATGTGTTTCATTGATTGCTTAAAAAAACCGGCTCTAACGAATATGTTCAAAATCGCTGTGGTAATGCCTCTTAAGGTGTTTTAAACAGCCCTATCTCCGAAATTCCCGTAAAAATGCTTTAATGGCGTAAAAAATTGAAAAACGAATGCCTTTAACACAAAGTTCTCTTTTCTTGAGCATACCTCATCCACAATCATGTTTTTTTTTTTTTTTTTTTTTTTTTTTTTTAATTCTCTGCTCAGTTTCACTTACAAGAAAGGATAATATAAGAATTATCAATAAGCATATCGCTACAATTCCCATTTTGGCGTTCTTTTTCTTTTCTTTAAAGATCTATATAAGATTTATCACAAAAATATATCGCCAAACTAGTCATTTTTACTAAATGAATGATAAAAATATAAAAACGGTAAATAACACAAATTAACGTCAGTATCATAGTGTAATTGAAAGTTGTGCGATGTTCAACAACTTCATTTTTTTTTTTTTTTTTTCCATTATGCCAAATGAGTAAACTGAAGTTGAGTGCAATAAAAATTGTACGATGTTCCAGGTAATTGTATACAAATATTTTTCATCATAATTCAATTTACAGTATGCATCGCTTATTTGTTCTGTCAATACTATAATGGAGTCAGCTACATTCGTAGATTTTTGATAGAGTACGAAGATACCAATTAAACGATTTCCTAAAAATCAATTTCTACATCTTTTTCCAAAGTTTTTTTTTTCTTCTTTCTCTCCCCCCCCCCCCCTAAATATTTTTATTGTAATCTGATATAACTCCGTTTCAAAAAACTTTTAAATCTAAAAAATCCTTCTTAAGTGAATCGTTACAAAATACAGAATTCTTCAATGAATTATTATTATCCTGTGTTATTTTAAATATGGAGACACTACCAGTCACATGACCACAATTACAAGCAACTGAATTTAGTTATTTTATTCAGTGCAATCTATTTCTTATAAAGCAACTTAAATAATAAAAAATGATAATTAGTGGAAATCGTCACTGTTTTATTTATTGTTATTTTCTCTTCGACCTATTTTGACTAAAATTTGCAATCAAAGTTCCTCTGTTAGACTTTGGCGAGAAAACAGTTCATTCGGCACGAATTTAATGTTACGTCACTTGATCTGAAACAACTTGGCTTGAAACACTGCAGCGGTAAACAGTTTTGAAAGTTTCTCGTGAATCGCGCCTACCTGTAAGGGATATGACAACTGTCTACCAAAGCAACGCCAACTATTTGGCAGAAACCTCAAGATAACCATAGAGAACGGAAGGATGTCATGACGTTACAGCTTAGCGGAGTGTTTTGATCGGACTGGTTTTGGTTCGGTTTTGGGACATTTTCTTTTCTTAATATTTAAATAACTAATTTTTTTTAAGAACTTTTGTTTGAATATTTGGGATCAGAAAGAAATTCTTCATAAATATAAACTAATTTCACTCATTTATAAAAAAAATACGGGAATTGGTTTGCAACAAATAGGAATTGTAACAAATAGGTTTTTTCAGAAAGGAATCCCCAACTTTAAAGTGAAACCTTCGAAACAGTGAAAGGCAGACAGAAGAGACAAGTTTATCGACAGGTACGGAAATTTTAAGAAATCGGTTAGCAAAATTGATTTTTGGGAGTAAAATTGAGGATGGTAGCATATGATTTATCGATGATGTCCATTTTATTTGGATTAATTTATCACTAAACAAAACTGTTGAATATGGGATACTAAAAACACGTCTGTGTGTCTTGCGAAACCATTGCATTTTGCAAAAGTGACAATTAAGCGTGCAAGAGATCGTAGGAGCATTTTTAATGAGGGAAATAATGAATTCATTCTGTCACAATATTAAAATTTTATAAAAATTATGACCCAATTGAAATATTATAACTAATTTTGCAAACAGCTTTACTTAAAATTCCATGTCTATTGTTATGAAAATTCTTCAAAGGAAATAATGACCCGGTTAAGATTTACTATACGGTCCGCCTTGGCGACTTTTTGAAAGTTGGTGATTTAGCGCCGAATGTGGCAACCCGTCCCCAAGGTTTTCGATAGCCCTAGTGACCATTTGTATTTGGCAACACAACGTGTTTTGACGCCGTTTTGGATTTGGCGACACAGCCTTTTGACGTCTTTTTCAATTTGGTGATTTTTTTTTTAAAACGCCCGGGGGGGGGGGTGCGTACAGTAAATCTTAACCGATGACGTAGTCTTATTAGTTTAAAACTATAATTATTCTTTCTTCTAAGGCTCACAAAGTTTCTTCGAACAAGAGTAAAACTATTATCAAGCTTCAACACAAGCTTCAGTAAAAACAGCTCCGAATACAGCGATAATTCAGGCACACTAAAAAAAAACGCGCAGCTTCTTTTAAATCGACATCCAAAGTCAAACTGATTTTCTATACCACTCTTTTTTCTGTATCTTATTGTTTCGAAGTGATGTTATTTCAAAGTTATTTAATCTTTTCTGTAAGATACTGTGTAGTGTCCCAAAAAGTTCTAAGAATATTTAGATTTTTCGAACCATACAAGTTAATCGTTTGTTACAAGCCAATTGTCTTCTGAATGATTTTAAAATGTGTGTGTATATTTCTGAGGGTCCCAGTAATACGTTTGTTGTTGTTGTTGTTGCTGCTGCTAATCCTCACTGTCCGACGGAGTCAGACAAGATCCACGAGTTCGTTGACTAAAAGGAAGTCGAAGACCAGGAGAGGATTGCTAAAGAGATCCTCCTTAGAGAGTCCCATGTAATCCAAGAGGTGCTCAGGAGAGGCCAGATGATTTTGGCACTTGGTGTAGGTGGCGAAGGTTTTCCTGCCCTCGTTGAAAGTGAGGCACTTGATGTGACCGCTAGCAAGCCTTGATAGAACAGTCCGGGTAAGTCTGTCACACGGGAGGTCAAGGGACAAACCCGGTTTTGAGCCCTTGTACCAATTATGGGTTGGGGGTGTTTTCCACTCCTCCAAGATCTTTGATTTTTCCAGAGAGTATAATTCCAAAAAAGTAATTATGAAAGAGGGACATGTTGAAATCCTGCAACCCTCCTTAGCAAGAATATCGGCCATTTCGTTCCCATGGAGATTCACATGGGAAGGTACTCATTGCAAATGAACATCATGATTAAGAGAAATGAGCTTTAATTTAAGCACTTACGTAACAGTAAGGGTTACGTAAGCGTAAAGTATTACTGTTGACTACAGTAATACGTTCAAAATATAAGACTACCAGAATGGCATTCGCGTTTGATAAGAGTTCTAGGCATCCTTTGGTTCTAGATTGATAAAATAATATATAATTTTTATCCAATTATAGCAACTTAAAATAAGTCATGTGTTCAAAGTATTAAAAAAAACTTTAAACATTTTTTTTAACTAAAGTCAGCTTAGAAAGAGAAGAGCAAACTATTTAAAAAACTGATTCAAAATAAAACTTTCTACTTTTCAGAAAGTAAAAAAAAAAAAAAAAAAACCTTCTCAAGAAGCCCCTCTCTTTTATCTTCAAAGAAAAATCTTTTCTTATTTATTTATCTTTGCAGAATCCCGGTACCTAAATGGCTACTCAAAGAACCAGCAACTAACCGTTATGAACTTGCAGTTAATGTCTTCCCGTTTTCTTTTGCGAGAAAATCCAATAAAAAAAAGGGAAGAAAACTTTTCCCTCCTCAAACGTTAAAGGGAAAACTTTTCTATTTCCTTCTTAAAGGAAGAAAGCATTCACTTTATTAAGAAAGAAGACCCGTGATTCGGACCTCGGAATATTGATCTGGAAAAGACTTGCTTTCTAATCGGCCTCTTCCATTGAAAGGATACAGAGCAACAAATTCTTACAACATTACTTGAACCATGGGTGAGTATACGCTGTGGGATGAGATCCTTCCGCTTAAAAATATAGTCCCGAACAAAGCACAACTTTTACAGTAATATTGATAACCTGCGCCCCTAGTTTTGTTTTAAACTTAAATAAATGTTGATAAGAAAAAGAAAAGAAGTGCTTTTAAGTTTAAATTTTAATTAATATTTTATTTTTCTTACCACGGATACTAAGAGTTTTAACGAATTGGCCACACATCGTTCCTGTCAGCCAATCAGGTCATTGTAAAACTGGTTTACAACGCTGTAGGATGGTATCCTTCCGCTTAAAAATATAGTCAATAAAAAATCACAACTTTTACAGTAATACTGATAACCTGCGCACATAGTTTTGTATTAAACTTAAATAAATGTTGATAAGAAAAAGAAAATAAGTGCTTTTAAGTTTAAATTTTAATTAATATTTTATTTTTCTAACCACGGATACTAAGAGTTTTAACAAATCGGCCACACATCGTTCCTGTCAGCCAATCAGGTCATTGTAAAACTGGTTTACAACGCTGTAGGATGGTATCCTTCCGCTTAAAAATATAGTCAATAAAAAATCACAACTTTTACAGTAATACTGATAACCTGCGCACATAGTTTTGTATTAAACTTAAATAAATGTTGATAACAAAAAGAAAATAAGTGCTTTTAAGTTTAAATTTTAATTAATATTTTATTTTTCTAACCACGGATACTAAGAGTTTTAACAAATCGGCCACACATCGTTCCTGTCAGCCAATCAGGTCATTGTAAAACTGGTTTACAATAGGGATGGAATGGATATCCGGCAAATATCCGATATCCGGCATATCCGGCTGATCTTTCAATATCCGACATCCCGTCGGATATCCGATTTGAAATACCGGACATCCGATAATTTCATTTGGATATCCGGCTATATATCCGGCCACCAGGTATCCACAAGAAATAATTTTTTGCAAAAAATAATGATCTTTTTCGGACAAAGGGGACACTTCATCCTACACTTTATTATTTTTTTTCTTGGACATAAATTGCAGTCAAGTTAGAAAACGAAAAAGTTCCTTCGTGAGAACTATGCTTTCGCATATCCCTAACTTCAGAGATGAGCTAGAAGATGCAGGTGCATTTAGTTTCAATTCACAGAAAGAGGCGCCGTATTATTGGCGCAGAGTTGATAAGCATAAACCATTCCTCCAATCTTTTTCCATACACATCCTTCATACATATTTTGCAATATGTTCTTTTCATTCTAAGTTTATGATCTGATTAATTCCAGATGTTATATTTGAATGTTTCTCCGTAAAACACGAACCGAAATACTAATAAATAGTACTTTTTTTCCCATAACATAAGTTACTTGTTAAGAGTTTTAGTCATTCTAACTTCCTCCTTTTTTTCTGACATTTGCTAGCGAGTAAAAAGCAATAAATAGCCAATGCGCACTCCTCAATGTTTTTTTTTTTTTGTTTTTTTTTTGTTCTATCGACGATAATACCTTACCCCTTTATGCTGTGAATGGTATGGTCTAATTTCTGATTTTTCATTGGCAGAAGTTAAAAGCTGGTATATTTTTTCTGACGTAAAATGAAGTATTGTAATTTTTAGGTATTGAACGCAGCGCCACAATGTGGAATTATATTTAGCTCTCTAGAATGTCTTGAATCATAGTTTTCTCCAATTACAATCCAATTTATAATTTTTAATAATGGCTAATTTAAAATCACCCATTTGGAAGTATTTTAAAATTAATGGAAATGACGAAAGCAAAGCTCTATGTGTTACTTGCTCCACAGAATCGTTTAAAAAATATATTGTGCGCGGCAAAAGCTCAAAAGCCTTTTCCACAAAACCCTTATGGAACCATTTAATGAGTGTGCATAAGGAAATTCACCGAAGCTTAAAAGACTCACTAAATGCATCAAATATTGATGAACAAGAAAAAACAATTTATCAAAACAAGAAATGCAAGCAGACAACATTGGAATCAACATTATTTGTACCTAAATTGTGGAGTTTAGATGATCCTAAAGCAAAAGCCTTAACCACAAAAATATGTAAGTACTAATTTTGTTTGTTTATATTAAATATATATTTTAAATATATATTTTAAATATGGTATAACATAATGTTGATGAATTTTGGGTTCGAAATTTTTTAATTTATATCATACATCACTAAAACATCGTTTCATCAACTAAAGTTTAAATAAAAAAAATTAACTCAGTGGCGCGACAGCTCGTGTGGACCAAGGCCTGCTGGGCCCAGCTCAGCTTTCTTGACTGTGGCATTTGTGTGTCACATAGCAGATGTTCCGGTCAGATGGTCATTCTGACGCCGAACCCCAGTGTTTAGTTCCCAAGCATGCATGGTCCTCCTCAGTTTATTTCTTTCAGGTATAAACAGCTAAGTCAACCTTGCCCAGTCCGAGAATCAAACCATGGACCTGTGGCATGCAGTGCGGTGCGCTAACCACTAATTATAATTTACTTGATACTTCATATCATGACCATTTTTTTCGTATAACATATCGTATAACTATCGTTTTTAGTATATAGACCGAATATCCGGCCGGATATCCGGTGAAATCCGTTTCGGATATCCGTATCCGGTAGACATGGTACCCCGGATATCCGAAATCCGGTATCCGGCAAAACTCACATCCGTTCCATCCCTAGTTTACAACGCTGTAGGATGGTATCCTTCAGCTTAAAAATATAGTCAATAAAAAATCACAACTTTTACAGTAATACTGATAACCTGCGCACATAGTTTTGTATTAAACTTAAATAAATGTTGATAAGAAAAAGAAAATAAGTGCTTTTAAGTTTAAATTTTAATTAATATTTTATTTTTCTAACCACGGATACTAAGAGTTTTAACAAATCGGCCACACATCGTTCCTGTCAGCCAATCAGGTCATTGTAAAACTGGTTTACAACGCTGTAGGATGGTATCCTTCCGCTTAAAAATATAGTCAATAAAAAATCACAACTTTTACAGTAATACTGATAACCTGCGCACATAGTTTTGTATTAAACTTAAATAAATGTTAGTAACAAAGAGAAAATAAGTGCTTTTAAGTTTAAATTTTAATTAATATTTTATTTTTCTAACCACGGATACTAAGAGTTTTAACGAATCGGCCACACATCCTTCCTGTCAGCCAATCAGGTCGTTGTAAAACCGGTTTACACATCATTGTAGCGTATTCAATTACCCCAAGTAAGCCTGTCCCATTGTATAGATATATAGACTTCAAGAAATACTATGTTTTTTGCACAGGATTTGTATAATTATAGAGGTTTTTAAGGTATACATATACAATTGAGATTATTTTCTTTAATTTTTAGGTTATAATTTCAAACTTTTTGGCAGTATATGAGAAATAAAAATGATGCATTTATATGTATCAACTTTTTTTTTCGTCAATTTTTTAATCAGCTAATTGCTATTAAAGTGACTAATTAGGGACATTATTAGAACATACATAAATAAACTTGTAATTAATTTAGAGGTACGATTTTTATTACAAATAAAATATATTATATTGACGCATGTTCCTATGGAGAATTTTGAAATTGGCTGCAATATTTATTTAATTATAATTTTTTAGATAAAAAGTTTTAAAAAAATGCATAGATTTTATCAAAAAATTAAGAATAAAATATTCATAAGAAATGCGTTTATAATAATATATGTTAGATTCTCCATTGGAAATATATTCACAACTTGTGTCTTCAGAATAAAATTAGAATTTTGTAAATCGGACCATTTATCAGGAAGTTATGACGTTGGCGTAAAGTCATATAACATCAAAATGTCATTCTTCAGAAAACGCGTTTAAAGTTTACTACACTAATGAACTTGATTCAAAACAGGTTCGAAAAACCCACTGTAATTTAAAAAGTAAATTAAGTCTCTTTTTTTTTAATTTTTTATTAAAGCCTTTAAAATTATAATTTTTAGATATTTGAAAGTATTATTAAGTGAAAACTATATTTTATTTACAAACGTTCACATATTGCTCTAAATTTTCAAAATTTTAAATCTTTTAAAATAATTCATCAAATGTCAAGTTCTATCTTCGTTTTCATTTTTCAATATTTTTTCCTGATTTTTAAAATGTTTTTAGTAATATACTCTAACTTTTCAGGCATCGGATTTACAATAAGTAAAATAGTTTTCGAGAAAAACGATAATTACTGTACCTATGGGTAAAAAAAGCATAAAAAACGGGTACATTTCAACATTTAAATTTGGAGAAAAATAAGTTTTTACTTTATTGAAGAATACATGCCTATTTTTGTCAAATAGATATTAAGAATGTCACACACAAAAAACTCAAGTCATTTCATTCATATTTGCTAAAGTTTTTGCATTTTGAGTAAGATGAGAATTTCAAAAATCACGAATTGAGAAAAATGGGTTCGAAGCATCAAAAGAGCTTTAGCAGCAATGCTTAATTCTCCATAAGAATATAGTTTTCTGTAATTACAGTTATCGGATCAGCTCAATAACTGGCCAGAATAAGGAGAATGTTTCAAAGATTATAAACACAGATCAAAGATATATATATATATATATTATATATATACATATACACATATACATATATATATACATACATATTGTTACGAATTTTTGTATATTTGTAAATATTTCGTAGTGTTAATTTTGTAAATAGATAAATTTCTGTACATTCCGCATAAGGCAATGCAATGGTTTGTTTCCCGGCAATAGAGGTGTTATCGCTTGATAACGGGTTTTACAGAGGTAACTCTGGGAAGCGAGTTTCAAGGGGCAGAGCATTTAACATTATGGTAATGGGAATCTCGCCAAATTTGTCGAGAAATCGCCAACTCCGTGACTCAAAATCCGTGACTCAAAATCAGTCAACAACTAACTTCAGTCAGGAATACAGCTCTCACAATGAACGTTGAGAGACAACTAACTTCAGTCAACTATCGGACTCAGCTAACAACTAGCTCCGTGACTCAAAATCAGTCAACAACTAACTAACTAACTAACTCTACTCACGGCCGTCCTTATATAGGAGAGGTGAACATACGTGAACTTTCCTGAAACTCCTAGAGGTAGACATTTGGAGAACTTTCCAGACTGTAGTTGAAAAGTCCATACATGTATATGGGGATACATGTACCTATACATGTACCGTAAATGTCGCCAAATGGTCGCCAAGTGTGGCGACATTTGGCGATTTCTCGCCAAATTTGGCGACAAAAATTAGTCGCCAAAACCATCGCCAACTTGGCTCTATCTCGCCAATTTGGCGAGATTCCTATTACCATAATGTTAAATGCCCTGCCCCTTGAAACTCGCTTCCCAGAGTTACCTCTGTAAAACCCGTTATCTAGCGATAACACCTCTATTGCCGGGAAACAAACCATTGCATTGCCTTATGCGGAATGTACAGAAATTTATCTATTTACAAAATTAACACTACGAAATATTTACAATTATACAAAAATTCGTAACTTTGCCCCCCTCCCAAGGACTGCACGTCCCGGGCAGTACAGTTCCCGGAAAGGAAGGCTTACTTTCGAAGCAATGGCATTACTGAACTATAAAACTTACTAAACTTACTAATTTATATACAAAAAGACAGAAACATTACTGAATAAATAAATAAATAAATAAATAAATAAATAAATAAATAAATAAATAAATAAATAAATAAATAAATAAATAAATAAATAAATAAATAAATAAATAAATAAATAAATAAACTTAAAAATTTGTATACACATGTGACCATGGTCTTAATGACTATATACTAGGGTGGAACGAAAATGGCCTTTAAATTTTTTTTTTTAATTTTAGTTTAGTAATAGTGGGGAAAAGTTGCCTTTTAATTTCAAAAAGAAGGAAAAAAAATTTGGTTGCAATACTACAACATCTTGAGGTGCCGCAAAGAGCTTAAAGTTTATAAAAAAATGAAAAATTATCAACTTTGTTAAATTATTTTTTATGAATTTCTCGTATATATAACGTTACAAAAGACGGTTTTAAATACATATATAAGCATTAGAGTTGGAAAAAATAATTAATTACAAAATATAATAATAATAAAAAAATATATTGTTATGTAAAATTTTGTATTTCTTACTTCTGTATCCTTAATGATTACAAATGTTACATTTGCAAAATGTTTGTTTGTACTTCATTGCTACATTAAACTGGTTTTTTGTATTAAATTTTGGTATATTCCTACCGTGAGTCAATTTTTGCTCTTATATATCCTTCTCTTGCGGTTGAACCACAGACATTTTGAGCCGATTCGGTCACCAGTTTCACAGTTCTTTCCACTGCTTGCGTGTGACAAGGAAGCCGGGGAAAGTCGATAACCGGGTCTACTTTACTATTTGGTTCATCTTCAGATGCCTTCCGTATAAAGTCGTCTTTGAGAGAGTAACTGGAAACATGTTTTAACACGGGAGGTTCAGTTACGTCATTTTCAGGCCATGAAATCATATCAATGTAATCCTTTGCATCGAAGTTTATCTTTGGAACTTTGAACTTCCTGACTCCGCCTCTACTTTCTGTTCTTGCTTTTAAAACACGTCGTAAGCCAAGTTCTCTTTGAATTTTGCGTTCATCACATAGCATGGACAAAAGGAGATTTTCTGGAGCCGCAAAATACCCATTTCTTTGAATAACCGGATCTATAACGTTCTTGAGATCGTCAGAGAGATAGCGTGAATATGAGATAAGGTTAAACAGATGTTTGGAACCATAAGTACATGAAGGTTTTAACTTAATATTAAACCACACAGGCACATACACTTTCACAATGTACTTAGCCAGAGTCTTAAGATTTTGAGTTGGATTTTCAGTTGCCACATACTATCTAAGCAAGCGGTTGGCTAGTGTCAACCACCTGGAGTGAGCAAGCTTTCCAGGGTTTCGTAAAGATAAATCTAGGGAGCAATTTCCACTTGATACAGCAATACACATATCCAATAAATATTTCTGATCTGTACTTAAATCATTTTTGTCCTCCAAAAGAGGAAGGTTATTTTCAATTGACAAGAAAGTAACCACAGGAAGATTAGTACAGTTTTCTAGCTGAGGAACTATTTCACCTTTAAACTAATTGGGTCAATTTGTTTTACCATCTAAATGACAAAAAAGATGTCGCAATGGTAGCTCCATTACCATGGAATAAACAAATTAACCATTGTAACGGTCTTCCTATTTCCCTTTCCATCAAAGAAATCACACCATTATTATGTTCAGTGTTTACAACGGTTCCATCACACCCAATAGAAGTAAAGTTTAAAAGTTGTTTGTTGTGTTCTCTATCTTCAAGAAACTCCTGTATACTGTCTGCTATGCCTTTTCCAGTGCCAGATTTAGGTGTTACGTGGCCTAAAAACTTTGAGCTTGGTTCCTCTATTAGTGAAACGTGCTCTTCTGAAATAACTTTTTTGTATAACTTACTTCCTTTCTTTTCTTGAACAATTGTTTTGTCTTTTCTTCCAT
The DNA here is from genome assembly GCA_963978545.1 of Linyphia triangularis. Classification (NCBI taxonomy): domain Eukaryota; kingdom Metazoa; phylum Arthropoda; class Arachnida; order Araneae; family Linyphiidae; genus Linyphia; species Linyphia triangularis. Next base: position 91,655,409 of record OZ021727.1, read on the forward strand.
CAAAAAACAATCCTCTATTTTCAGTTATATGGTTATAACGAGTGTCATTAATGAGATCTCTTCGATTGGTTGATCTTGCTCGTCTAATTTTCCTCCTGTCTATAACGTTGGTTTAGTCTTCTTCTGTTATTACACCAAAATCCTGTAAAGCAGCACTATAGCTATAGCTGCAGAATTTCTATCTGATATTCCGATACGGTCAGCAATAGAAGCTGCAGATGGCAATTTAATGCGCATTTGAGTGATTTTCTCTTCTTTCCGTTTTGAAGGGCCTGGTAGATGCACCTCTTCTTGTATATTTGAAGGACCTGGTTAGTTTGCATCTTCTGGTATCGAACACTGCTGTTCTTCAGCGCTGTCATTGTCGCCAGTAACCGTTTCTGATACACTAGTATTTTTTGTCCGTTCTTTATTAAACTTGACTATTCTCTGTAGTTCTTTAATTTTTCTTGCTTCTTTCTTCCTCAAAGCGCTTGTGGTAGCTATATCAACATTACCTATCACCATTTTCCTGTCAGAACGTTGATCGCTTAGAAACTTGTGTTCCATAACTGGTACTTTTCTTCCTTTATACAAGTACAAGTATTAAAGGTTACACACTTACATGCAGCAATATGAAATAAACGTTCGACCTCGCCTCTACATTTCGAGAGGTTGCAGTCAAACTTTTCTGACCCTTTTCTGCTGTTTTCATTAGTAAAATTCTTTGGCTAGAAACAACGGAAATAGAAGCTCTTGACCATATTTGCTCCATTTTGGGAACTAAAGTGTCACATATTTCACGTACAGTAGGATCCTTCTCTGAAGCATTTTTGAGGTTTTGTCTGATATAACAGTAGCACTTCATAACAGATTCGTAAGTAGGCAGTTCAACATCAAGCAAATCACTACATTTCCCAAAAATAGGACATTCCGACATTTGTCTTGTCTTCACTAATTTAGACTGAGTCATTTTTACTCACAGCAATAGAGTAGAACACATACTAACAAAATATTATGTTAATCTGTAACACATTAGACGTAGCGGAGGCGCCAACTTAACTGAACTCGGCACAGTTACTGACCTGACACCTGATCTGAGCTTGTCATCGCACGCAGACAAATCTTTGCCCCCCCCCCCCACACCCACACCCACACAACATACGCTCCGGCGATGACTCAGGCTCCTGGATGCCAATGTAATACTAAAACTGCTTTTATCTTTCTATTTATTTAATAACGCATAAATGAAGCTTTTTATTTCATAATCGAGACACGCAAAAATCTTTGAAAAAGTTCAAAAAGTGTGTTTTTATGAAACTTTAACGTACTTGCGGCACCTCAAGATGTATTTTAATATATTTCATATTTTTAATTTATCTTATCTACACCATAAGGCAACTTTACCGTGCTATTACAAATTGAAATCAAAAGTTGATTATATCGTCAAAAAAAATTTAAAATATAGCAAAAATTTCAATTTTTCGAAACTTTAACGGCTTTGCGGCACCTCAAGACGTACTCCAATATTTTTCATATTTTTAATTTATCTTATCTACATCAAAAAGCAACTTTTCCGCACTATTGCAAATTAAAAATCAAAAGTTGATTTTTTCGTTCCACCCTACTATATACACTTTACACATTAGGGGGATTACAAACTATGGCGATTACAAACTATGGGGGTAACAAACTATGAGGATTACAAACTATGGGGATTACAAACTATGGGGATTACAAACTATGGCCATAGTAAGGGGCTAATCTATCGTAATGAACGATTCTAGGTTTAGAATTGGGTGACTTACATATTCGGACCACGACAACATTCAGCCGGTTGAGGACTGAGTAAGGACCATCCCAGTGAGACTGAAGTTTGTGAGAAATACCTTTCTGTCGTTTCGGGTTCCAGAACCAAACCTTGTCACCTTCGTGAAATTGATGTCCTGTAGCCTTCGCGTCGTATCTGGTCTTCATCTTATCCGTTGCCAAGTGGATTCGCTCTTGGGCAAAATTGTGCACATCTTCAAACCGTGCCTGAAGATCCTCGACGTACTCCTCTGACGATGAAGGTGCATCCGGAGGGCGGCCAAACAACAGATCGCAAGGCAGTCGAAGATCACGACCGAAGAGCATCTGGGATGGGGAATAGCCGGTAGTCTCGTGGACAGCGCTGCGATAGGCCAGAAGAAACAAAGGTAAGTTCTGATCCCAGTCCTGTTGGTTTCTGGAAATCATCAGTGAGAGGTTATTGAAGATGGTTCTGTTAAACCTCTCCACCATGCCATCCGACTGTGGGTGTAAAGGCGTCGTCTGTGTTTTGTCAATGCCAAGTAGATCACAGAGTCCTTTCATTACAGCAGAGGTAATATTCCTTCATTGATCAGAGTGTAACTGAAGAGGCACTCCAAATCTGGAAATCCAGCTCTGAACCATTGCCTCTGCAACGGTGGTAGCCTCTTGATCAGGGATAGGATACGCTTCGGGACACTTCATAAAATAACCCATGACAACAAGGAGGTATCTGTTGCCGTCAGCAGATCGTGGCAGTGGTGCCAAGATGTCAAAAGCAATCCGTTAAAAAGGAGCTCCTACGTTGTAACGTTGCAGTTTTCCTCGACTGCGTTTCTTCGGTCCTTTTCGGGCTGCACAGGTATCACATGATCGGCACCACTTCTCCACGTCAGCCCTCGCCTTACTCCAGTAGAACCGCTCTCGAACCCTTTGTAATCTCTTCATTACTCCATAGTGGCCTCTAATTGGACTGCTATGTAGTTCTTTAAGAACGTCTGTGACTCGGGATCTTGGAAGCAATAGCTGCCATCGGGATGTCTTTCCATCATCAGATTCGAACTTCCAGTGCAAGCAGTGCTCCTTCCAGTGCAAGCAGTGCTCCTTCCAGTGCTCCTTCCGTTTCGAATATGCAGGGAATCCCAGAGGTCCCAATATTGCTTTGTCGTAGGACTACAGATGGAAATGTCCTGCCAAGTTGGTGTCGCATTTGAAGACTCCTTTAAATCCTCCTGTCCGGCAGAGATCGCAGCATTATTCTTCTGCATTTCCTCTTGGCCACAGTAAATCTCTTTCTTCATCTCTTCTTGACCAGAAAAAATCTCTTTCTTCATCTTTTCTTGACCAGAGAAAATCTTTTTCTTCATCTCATCTCGGCTCGCTTTCATTTCTTCACGCCATTCGGATATTCCCTTCTTCATTTCTTCTTGGCTCGCTTTCATTTCTTCCAGCAATTCGAACATTCCCTTCTTCATTTCTTCTTGGCTCGCTTTCATTTCTTCCAGCAATTCGAACATTCCCTTCTTCATTTCTTCTTGGCTTGCTTTCATTTCTTCCAGTCTAGAGAAAATCCCTTTCTTCATCACTTCTTGCCCTTTGGATAATTTCTTCTCCATCTCTTCTTGGCTTTTCTTCATTTCTTGCATGAGAGCAAAAAGCTGTTGAAATTTTTCATCTTGCTCCGCCATTGCTCTGGTTATCGGCATCAAACCCCACTTCTGACACCAGTTGTTGCGTTGTACGGGTTCGAAATATTTGACGCCAAAGCAGATCAAAACTTGCAGAAATTTATTTCAAAGTAACTCTTCATAGTTCTCTTACAGCTCCAGAACTTCTCGTTCTAGTAGACACAATACAGCTCTTTCCACCTCAATAGAGCACAAAACAGCAGTTAAAAACTTGACAAACAACTGCTAAATCGTCGCAAAAGACAATGCAATACAGTTCGCTCAGTATCTCCAGTCAACTAATTCAGTGACTCAAAATCCAAGAACAACAGTCGACTCATCAGTCAACTAATTCAGTCTCTCAAAATCCAAGAACTACTCAGGTCAGGAATACAGCTCTCACAATGAACGTTGAGAGACAACTAACTTCAGTCAACTATCGGACTCAGCTAACAACTAGTTCTGTGACTCAAAATCAGTCACCAACTCAGGTCAGGAATACAGCTCTCACAATGAACGTTGAGAGATAACTCACTTCAGTCAACTATCGTACTCAGCTAACAACTAGCTCCGTGACTCAAAATCAGTCAACAACTAACTAACTAACTCTACTCACGGCCTTCCTTATATAGGAGAGGTGAACATACATGAACTTTCCTGAAACTCCTAGAGGTAGACATTTGGAGAACTTTCCAGACTGTAGTTGAAAAGTCCATACATGTATATGGGGATACATGTACCTATACATGTACTGAAAATGTCGCCAAATGGTCGCCAAGTTTGGCGACATTTGGCGATTTCTCGCCAAATCTGGCGACAAAAATTAGTTACCAAAACCATCGCCAACTTGGCTCTATCTCGCCAATTTGGCGAGATTCCCATTAAAATAACGTTAAATGCCCTGCCCCTTGAAACTCGCTTCCCAGAGTTACCTCTGTAAAACCCGTTATCGAGCGATAACACCTCTATTGCCGGGGAACAAACCATTGCATTGCCTTATGCGGAATGTACAGAAATTTATCTATTTACAAAATTAACACTACGAAATATTTACAAATATACAAAAATTCGTAACAATATATATATACATATATATATATAAAAAAAATAATATATATATATATATATATATATATATATATATATATATATATATATATATATATATTATTTTTTGTGAAAACAAGGGGTACCAAGGGTTTAAGTGCAACAGACTTTACTTAAAGACAACCAAGATTACTTTAGTGGTTACCCTTAGGGCAACCGTAGAAAATCACAAGATTCGACTCCTGCTTGTTCTTCTCCCGTTTACAAAAGCTACATTTGTAATCTAGTTTCAAAATCTTTAAAAGTTTTGGCACATTATAAATGAAATATTTATGTAAAAAACGTTTTACAATACCACTTAATTTCGATCATGATTAATATATTTCAAAGTAATTAGTGAACAAATATTAATTTTTATTTGAGTGATATTATAAAAAATGTGTTGTCAAATTGGAGATTTCCTTGGAATAAGATTGCCATGACTATGCTTGAATTTATATGTTAGGTTTTTAGATGCTAAAAATCAAGCAGACACTTATCAGAAAACAGTATTAAAATTTTATGGCCAAAACCGACGACACAAAACTCCAGAGAGCAATCTTGAAGTTTTTTGTCATATCTCCTATAAAATAGGGAAATTCGCTTGACTCTGTGCAAATAGCAGCTAAACATCTTTAATTATAGCATCACGCTAACTTGCTATTTGCATTAAGTTGTGGCTTCTTAAAAACGAATAGTACATAAAATAACTGCTGACTCTATGGAATATTAAGAGCATCCACAGAAATGCTTTAAAGCAGTAACAAATAAGCACTACCACAAAATGTCATAACTTAACTGAGGTAAATAATAACTTTATCGATGCTATTGGGCTTTAAAACTTAGAAGAAATCATCAGAAGGTTTTTTCGGCAATTCAGTTATGCAAAGCATGTTGTTTTCAAGTGGATTCAATATAGATTCAAACTGGTCTCGCAAATATAAAGAGGTAAGATTACAAAAAAAAAGAATTCTAAAAATACAAGATCCCAATCTTAACTTTTATAAAAGCTGCAACATTTTTCTTCGTCGTTGCTTTCAAATGGCAACAGGACCGGAGGAAACAGCGGAAGCATCTTTATTTGCTTCCCCCACAAAATAGTGCTTGCCGCTGCAAGATAACATCCGGGATAAAAAGTCAAGAAGATACAAATAAACAGCATCGGATCTTTGCAAATCTTCCTTTTCAAATAGCATATAAGCCCATCTCAGACGTAAAAAAAACCAGTGGTGTATACAATCCCATGATTTGGTAACTTAAGTTGAAATTACCCTTTAAGAAAGTTTTGGCCGCGTCAGCTATTTTGCAGCTTAAAATGCTGATCTGTTGATCCCGATGAAGGGGAGATATTTATCGATATAAAAAGAATGTTTGCTTCAAATACAAATACAGAAGAAGTCGACCAACTACGAACGTATTTTTTTTACATCTATATATTTAATAGGCAATACGTTTTTTGGGGTTAGTCCGTCCGCCTAAACTGCTCAACCAATTTCAATGATCAAGGTGTCATTTTAAAGGAAATAAGCTGTAGATTTGCCAAAACGTGCCAAAATAATTTATTAACACTTTATTATTTAGTTAAATTTCAATATTTTTCATCATTAAGCTACTACAAAGCCTCAATGATTTTGAATATATGAATGGCAACATCCTTACGTATGTAAACAACAAATCCGTTGCTAATTTTAAAGCTCTTTTTAAACTCTTCGTTTCAAAATTGATTTTTTCTGTTTTTCTGAAGCATTTTTGTATTAGAGTAATTATTATTTTGAAGTATTTCTATCCAGAAAATGCCTCGCGTTGGACGTCGTTCTCTAACGGGGCGAC